>JARHVA010007647.1:287500-395000 GCA_037957365.1 Torreya grandis
ATCTAAAATAATACTTAGAATTAATTCATATTTATTATAATGAATTAATTACAACCAAAATCATGATAAAATAAGCCTCAACTCAAAATTATATTTGACATGAAAAAATTTTAAAAAAAAATAAAATCTAAAAAAATACTTATATTTTTAGTAAGATTCCATGCAAGTGTATATAGCTCTAAAAATCTCCTAAAATATTCTAGACACTACAATTATCCTATTTTATGAATTTAAAATAAAGTTCACATTTGGTCATAAAAATATACAATTTTTATAAATAGAAAAATCTAAAAAAATCATTAAACTACAATTTTAGACCCTCAGATGGTCACGTTTGGAATATGAAAAATATCAAAAACACATATAAGCAAAAAGAATGGCTTATAAAAGAAATTAATGTTTATATACAGTAATTTTAGCTCATGGAAGATATTAAATAGAGCTATGGGTCAAAATTTATGGCCTCTAAAAGTTGGCCTATTTTTACTGCACCATTCTTCTCTGGTTGAAAATAACTCAACTCCTATGACTTGCCTTGATTGTACTGCTACCATTTTTATTTTTCAATCTTATTTAGCTCATATTATATAATCCAAGTATTTTATTCTCTTTTTAATCCTTCCCACTACACCAAATAATTTTTATAATTCCCTTGCCTTGTGCTCATTGTCTTCATATCCAAAACCTGCACTGTCTTTTCCTTCTTCTTTGGAACCTGATGCTGCCAATTTTCTTCTTCATATTCATCACCATCACCATATTATACATTAAATTCATATAAATATGAAACATTAAATACTAAATATATATCAAAATTTTATGGTAAACTCACCTCATAATCATTGTCATTGATTTTCTTCACAATTTTGCATGGATCAATTTTCTTGTATTTTAACTTTTTGTACATTCCTTTTTAAAATATTTATTTCCTCAAGTAAACCATTATCAACTCCTCTTATTAAAATACCTTGGATCTTATTCTAACATCTATTGATGTTTTATATTGGTCATTACTTCTCTATAACTTTCTTCTTACTCATTCTTGCGACTACTGCATATGCTTTACAAATGCTTTTGCATCATCACTAATTCAACCTGTAATTGGAAATTATACCAAATCTAAAATAGCCATAGGATTTACCCCATAAACAATTTTAAATGGTGATTTTACAATTTATCTATTCACTAAATTATTGTATGAAAACTCAACTTGTGGTAAATCTAAGTCCCATTGCTTGGTCTTATCTCCCACTATGCATCTCAATAAATTTCCCAAGATTTTATTCACAACTTATATCTATCCATCTATTTTTGGGTGATATGCACTACTAAATTGTAGCTTAGTAATCATATTCTTCTACAAAGTCCTCCAAAAATGACTTTAAAATTTTGTGTCCTTGTTTGAAGTAATAATTTTTGTAACACCATGTAATCTCACAATATCCTTAAAAATAATGTTGTAACTCTAGTGGCATCATTGGTTTTCTTAAATGTAATGAAATGAACCATTTTTAAAAATTTGTCTACAATAACAAAAATTGAATCATCACCTCTCTTTGTGCTTGGTAATCCCAACACACAATCCATACTCAAATCTATCTATGGTCCTCTTAGAATCGGTAATGGCATGTATGGTTCATTATTTTATGTATGTCTTTTAGCCACCTGACATATCCTATACCTAGAAACATGCCTTGTCACATCTCTCTTCATCTTTGGTTAAAAATATTTTTCTTCCACCAAAGCTATTGTCTTTGCCTTACCAAAATATCCATCCAAACTTCCACTATGTAATTCTCTTATTATATTATCTCATAGAGACCCAAGTGGAATGCATAATTATTTCCCTTTGAAGAGATAACCCTCTTGTATAAGATACTCATCATGAATAGTATCTCTCCTACCTATTAATGGATTCTCTCACTGCTCAACTACCTTACCAAAATATATATAATTATCATATAATTATTTTATAGCTTTAAATCCAACTACCTCACTCAAAATAGTAGTTAATAATGCTACTCTCATATTCAATATATCAGCTCCCTGATTCTATTTACCTGATTTATGTTTCAACACAAAAGTATATCCCTTCAAGAAAGATACACACTTTGCATGTCTTATATCCAACGTATTTTGTGTTTTCACATACTTCAAAGCCTCATGATCTATAAATAAGATAAACTCCTTAGGCACCAATTAATGCCTCCAATGTCTTAAAGCTTGTATAATTGCATAAAGTTTAACATCATAGGTAGAATAATTTGTTCTTACCTCATTCAATTTTTCACTGAAATATGCTAGTGGCTTTACTTATTGTCTCAACACAACACTAATTCTTGTAAATGAAGCATCACAATCAACCTCAAACACTTTGTTAAAATCTAGTAATGTTAAAATTGGTCTTTTTGTAATCTTATTCTTTAAAAATTTAAATATTTATATGGCTACTCTAATCCATGTAAATTCCTTCCCTCTCATGGAATCTATTATTGGTGCCAAAATACTACTAAAATTTGTAATAATTTTTTTTTAAAAGGTTATTAAACCATGTAAACTTTTTGCCTCTGTAATGCTCTTTAGAATAGGTCACTCAATAATTGCCTTTATCTTTTCTTTATTCATTTTCACACCATCTGTTGTAACTACAAATCCTAAAAATATCAAATTTTTCTGCATAAACTTGCATTTCTTCAAATTTACATACAACTTCTCCTTTCTTAACAAATATAGTACCATTCACAAATGTTGTAAGTGTTCTTATTTAGTCTTGCTTAATATCAAAATATCATCAAAATAAATAACCAAAAACTTATCAATATATTCTCATTGCATTATATTCATCATGCTATTAAATGTGCAAGGTTCAGTAGATAATCCGAAGGGCATCACCATCCACTCATATAAGTGATCCCTAGTCTTGAGTGCAATTTCCCACTCATCTCCTTCATAAATTTGAATCTAATAATAACCACTCCTTAGATCAATATTGGTAAAATATTTTTCTCCTGAAAGCACATCCATCATATTATCTAAATGAGGTATATTAAATCTATGGTTTATTGTAATTTTATTAATTTCTCTACTATCCACACACATTCTTCATCCTCCATATTTCTTTGGAGTTAGCAATGCTAGTGTTGCACATAGACTCATACTCTTCTTGATTAGCTTCTTTCTTAATAATTTAATAACATGTTTATTTAATTATACATGTTCTATTAGACTCATCCTATAAGTTGTGTGATTGGGTAGAGATGATCCTTGAATCAAATCAATCTGAAGTTGAATATCTATTTTTAGTGGTAAACCATTCGGTAACTCATTAGGCATAATATCTGCATATTATTTCAATACTTTGGTTAGTTCTATTAGTATTTTCACCATTTACATGTCTTCATTCTTTGCTACTAATACATAACAATAACCTACTACCTTCATATCTTGCATAAAATCTTTAGTAGAGAGCATGCTTTATGTCTTCTCTTCCTCTTTAAGAGGTAACAAAACTAACGTTGTACCAATTTTCCAAAAATTATACATGCTTTTTGCTCCTTCATGAAATACTTTCCTATCAAATTACCACAGCCTCCCCAATAACAAATGACATGCATCCATCAAAATAACATCACACCATATTTCATCATTATAAATTTTTCCTATAGAAAACTTGATTAAGAACATTGTATCTACAGTAACCTCATTCCCTTTCTTAAACCATGAAATCTAATAAGGATTAGGATGATTTTCACATTGCAAATTTAGTTTCTCTATAATTTTTTTAGAATCCATATTTTCACAACTACCATCATCTATAATTACTTTGCATACATTTCCACTTGAAGTACATCTTGTTCAAAAAATGTTTGATCACAATCATGCATCACCATCTTCTTTACTCTACACTTGTTCCTTCCTTGGAATGATCATTTTTCTTCTCATCATAAGATTCTCTCCAACATCTACCGGTGCAAATTTAGTATTTTTGTCTTTTATTTCAACTTAAACTATATCTACTCTTGGGTGATCCTCTTACCTCCTTTCTTGATCTTGATAGTGAAAAAACTCAAATTCTATGTGCCCTTCTTCTCCACATCTATATCAAGTAGAAGATATACATTGATTTAGAATCCATCCTCTACCACCACCATAACCTCATCTTGTCTGAAACCCTCTTCCTCTTTATTAGTATTGAAACCCTTGCCTATTCTCATCTTGTCTTTTTACACCACGTGATGACTCACCTATATTATTATTAAACCCATCTCTGGTGGTATTAAACCCACCTCATCCCCTTATTGGAGGGGATCTACCTTTTTTTGGACCAAGAGATGTTCTTCTAAAATTTTATCTATTTTTTTTTCTTCTATCGTAGAAGCTAATTGATAAGCCTCCTCCATGCTAATTATTTTATGCATGCTTAATTCATCTGGGATAAAAAATCTTGAATCATTTACATACCTTGCATCCATCTACTCTTATGTTTCATCATGATCCAATCATATGGAAAGCTTGTAAAATGCATATTTATACTCTTGTATACTGTGATCATTTTACCTCAAATTCTAAAATCTTCTATATAGGGTTTGTGCATAATCCATAGGAAGAAATTTATCCCCCAACTTCTTCTACATCTTTTTTCACAAATTAATATTCTTTTTACCTTTTATTTATCTCTTTTTTTATAGGTGATCCCTCTAAATCATTGCATAACCTTTCAATTTCATAAATGCAAACTTTACCTTCTTGTCTTCTCTCATAGTCTTTCACTCCAAAAAAATTTACATGTTATTCATCCAATCTATCAAATCTTTTGGCTTTAAACTACCTCCATAATCTATAACTTTAACCTTGATTCATTCATTCCTTCCTTCTAAATCCTAAACAATCCTCTCTTCCATTGATGATGGTTGATCTTATTGTTCTTCTTCTTGATAAATTTGTTCATCATGATCTATGTATTTCTTGGATTCATCACTAGTTTATCTTCTTCTTGGATTGGTGATAACTTGTGTTAATTATTACACTTACCTCTATAGTTCTTGTAAATTCTGGTCATCTTTATAATACCTCCTCATCCTCTCACCATTTCTTACTACTCCAAGATTCAACCTTGCTCTGATACTAGATAATGAAAATGAAAACTATCAAGATCATAAAATTACTAATATGCCAAGATTTGAAACAATACTTAGAATTAATTCATATTTATTTATTTTAAATAATTACAAACCCAAACCATGCTTAAATAATCTTTAACTCAGAATGAGAGTTGACATGCAAAATTTCAAAAAAAAAATCTATTTTAAGTAGATGTTATTTTAAGTAAGTTTCTCATGCAAGCATGTATAGATCTAAAAATCTCTTTAAATACTCTAAACACTAAGATTATTCTATTGGATGAATTTGAATCAAAGTTCATGTCTGATCATAAAATATATAGTTTTTAAAAATAGACAAATCCCAAAAAAATCATTAAACTACAAATTGAAACCCTCAAACGGTCATTTTTGGCCTATTAAAATATATAAAACACCTATAAATAGAAATCATGGCTTAGATAATCAAACAAAATTTTGAGACGGTCATTTTGGCATGTGGAAGAGCTCAAATGGAGCTATAGGTCAAAAGTTATGGCCTTTGTAAGTTGGCTTATTTTTTTATGCATCAATGTTATTATGTTTAATTCTTCAATTGGTTACAAATTTGAATAGTAATTTATCATACATCAATGCATCATTCTCAAAGGATACCCAATACCAGGTCTGTGCATTTTGTGATGAGCACCAATAATCATAATTGGACACTAAAAAAAGAGATTATTCTTATTTTTGTTACGATTGCATGGTATAAGACTATGAAAACTATAATAGTCAATCACATGGTTATGTTGGGTAGTGTAATATGATACAACAAGTTGTGAATGATTCCTATGGGGTAGATCAAGATGATAACTTTGAAGATGTTCCTTTGATATCATCAAATTATGGCCACCTATTGGAGCTAATTGAAATAGGTAAGTATCCAAACCTTGATATATATATATTTGATTCTTTAATATAGTGTAAATATAATTGTTTATTGTTTAGATTCTAATAGAAATCCATGGATCATGATATAATATATTGTTTATTGTAGGATAAGTATTTGCAGTGATTTTTGCAAAAGACAACACTGAAAATGTTAGTTACTACTTATTTTGGTACACATAACAAAGGAACAAGTTAAGAAAACATATGATTATAAGTGAGGGAACATTGTTTCCTATTAGATCAGTTGTGATATAAGGAAAATATTTGAGAGAAGTAAATTTTATTCCAAGTGTAATTCATTTTATTGATTATGAACCATATAATAAGGTCATGTATTATAGCCACCATGTTATTGCAACTGGGTTATATCTTTATAGAGTGAAAAAAACACGTATACAAACTAAGTGCAAACTAGACAAAGAATATCGTGAAAGGATCATACATGTTATTGAGGAGTGAGCTGAACCAATTAGTCTTATATAGTTTTTTATAGTTAATTTATTTTTCCTTTTTATGATGTCAAGCTTCATTTTAAATTATTTTATTTAAGATCATTTTGAATGAAATCGAATAATTTTAAATGTAAAATTTCCTTTTTGTAACAACACATATGATACAAGGTCATTATTGAAATTATACTTTAAAAATATACATATTATTGTGTAGTGTACAATTCTAAGATGAGCCTTTGTAAGCCTTATTTTGAATCTAATGTACTTTGCATTATTATTTTGTATGATTTTTTCCAAAATAAATAAATTCATAAAATATTACATTCATCTTTAAATGAAACATATGCTAATTTTTAGTTTTATAAAATATAAAAAAACATTATTATAAACATTCATGTATATATGTGTACAAAATTAAAAAATAAGATAAAGAAATATATAGATTTTTTTTTTAAAGAGAGATTTTTTTAATATTTTTATCACGTTTCATTTTAAATGTAAGAACAAACACACTACATTATGGAAAAAAATAGATATCAAATAATATAATAGATCTAAAACATTTATTCGTAATTAAACTGCATATTTATGTAAGACATTTAGTGATTAAATTGTATATTTATAAGATGTCGGTTTGTTTGTTGATTATTTGATTTAATTAGGCATTATTTTTGCAATTGACTAAAAAAATATGTCTTTTTCTCGCCTCCACTTTTATTTTTTTCATTTCTCATTATTTTTGGTCCTCTGCTAGGTATGTAAATGTATTATATGGTCTTGGGTATACAATAAAACTATTGTATAATCTACATTTCATATTTTTTTTTGTCCACGATGGATTATGTAGATAAGTGCTATATCATTTTTTATTTTTTATTTTAATTTTTCTGAGTCTTATGATGTTAGACTGTATGTTAATAGCTCGTATTTTTACTTCAAGTAATTTGTGAATAAATATGTATTTATGTGTATTAGGTATTTATAGGTTATATCAAAAATAAAATGTAGAATTATATTTTTTATATTTAGATAAAGTAAATATTTATTAAAAAAATTATTATAACATTAAAATTTATATTAATAATATATTATATCGTATTGTATTTTATGATTGATGAATTATTACACTTATATTATTATTATTATTATTATTATTATTATTTATTAATGGAGAGTCTAACAAATTTTAAGGTACCTCACAAATTCTTCAATATAATATATTCTCCAAAACATACTATGTTAGATATGATTGTTCAATTAAAACAGGAAAATGAATTGTATTTTACAAATAATTGGATCCAGATTTTAGAGGAAAAAAATAGGTTTTTGGAATCTTAAATCTAGGAAATACATTTATTCAAGCATTGATATTGGTTTAACACTTTTTTTAAATATGAAGTTAAAATTTAAATGTTAAGAAACATCTAGTTGACGGTTTGTACAATATTTTTTATTTATACAATATTTATAATAGTTTTCATATTGTCACTACAAAATTCTGATTTCCATCATATATTGACAAATGTCTATAAATATCTAGATATTTAATAAACATTTTTATACCCTCTTTTTATTTTTATCATTGTTATTTTAAACAACTAATTAAGTATAACTTACTTTTTTTTTACTTGCCTAATTAAAATTATGTAAATATTTATTTATATTAAAATTTGATTTAAATTGACTTCAAGTAATAATATCTCATAGTCATATTAATAATAATTTATACCAAACACAAATTTGGAGTTATTATTTTTATAAACATATTGAATTCTAGATCTTAATGTATTCTGAACAATGTAAAATCTAGTTCACATCCATAAATTTTATTAAATAAAATTAAAATATTAATTTTTATATATTAAAAAAATATTAAATTATTAAATAAATTTTACATTCATAAATTTTATTAAATATTATTAAAATATTAATTTTTATATAATATTAATCCCCACCTTATATGATATATAAGAATTTTTTATTTTTAATCTTAGTTCTAGTGAATGAAAACTTTTGTCATGTCATAATATTTTATTAATTTTAAAAATTAATAATTAAAAATAAAATAATATTTGTTCACATGTTTTTATAGAATATTTTATCTATATTAATGTAATATTAAAATTTCATTTGAAAAGTGATAGATATAACACTATTTATTTTCTCATTTAAAATATCAATTATAGATGAAAAAAATATTGTTTTGACATATAACATTATTATTATCTTGACTTTTTACTAAAAATTATCATTAAATAATCATTTAACATAATATATATATATATATATATATATATATATATATATATATATATATATATATATATATATATATATATATATATATTATTTTTAATATATAAAAATTATTATACAAAACTCTTGTCTAACTTAAAAATATATATTTATTACATACATTATAATTTATTATGTTTACTATATTTATTATATAAATTATACTCATGTGTTCAACACCTTTGAATATGATTTTTATATGTTTCAACTATTGTTACAATCATTTTTAAATAAAATTATTATTATTACATTTAATCTAATACATGTATGATTTCATTTACCCTTCAACAAGTTCAAATTGACCTCAATTACCTTTGTGATTAGACTCTATACTCAGAATTTTTTAAATTTTAATTAAATATAGATTATATTTAAATTTAATTTTTTTTTTAAAATGACAAACTCGAAATTCTTTCAAACATTTTATTAGTCTTTATAAAAATAATATAACTTTTATTTTAACCAAAAATATTTTCATTTTAAATTAATTGATTTATTGTCATATTAAATTTATATTACAAATTTATTCATAAATAAAGACTAATTATTATACAACCCTTATTTAAATAATAAATCTCTACTTTCTTTGTTTGGTTGTTTGCTTGCGGTGGTGGTGTCATCCGAAGAACTTCACTCCAATTATAGTATAGCATAAATTCGAAAGAAAACAAAACAATTAGGGAAAAAAAAAATGAAAATGGACACAAACAAAGCTTTAAACACGATTCCTGGGATCCTTGGTGTTGGCAGTTGGTTTCATAAATTCATCCTCATGTCTTCATTTATGAATTGCTTTTCCAAGGCATATATGCATTTGATCTCATATAGGAGAACAGCGAGCGTTTCAGTCGAAAACATGGTGGAGAATGTTGAGCTATAGCCAGCTGCCCATTTTAAAGCAACTCGGCCTACCAGAATAACCTTCTGAAGGTTCTTTGAATATTCGGAAACTAAATGTTACATTTTTACTCAGTGCCTGCCATTTCTTTAGAGCTGTCGATGCGACGACTTGACCGAAGTATGTCCTTGATACTTTCAAAGCTGGCAAACACCAGTCTGATAGATTTGAAGTGCGACTAGCCCAATAAAAGTTTTCTTTCTGGAATCCATTGATCTAACGAAGTCAGGCACCAAACAATAAATAAATGGAGACGGATGAAGGTTTAAATTTTTTTTTTTTTTTTTCCTGAAAAGTTATTAGTTTATTTATAAAATTGTTTGGTTCATAGAAAGTTATTGATTTATTAAAGTTAGGTATTATTGCTATAGTGTTTACTTTTTAATAGTCTCTGCTCTGCAGGGTATTATAAGAATCAGTGGAATAAATATATTTTTTATTTTAGTCAATTAAAACTTTTCAAAAAACATATTATTTCATAAGTTTAAGCTTAACCTTAAAAATTCATTTAAAAATTGACATGTTAAAATACACCACCACAAAAAATATCATTATAGCATAAAAATTGGCTAAAAAATCTCTTAGAATTAGAATTAATTGTTAGTTGAAATGCAGATTTATTATAGACTTAAAAAAAGCTATTGAAATTAATTATTTATCATTTTATTGGCTACACAACAATTTTTGCATGTTTTCTTAATATAATTTAAAAAAATTAAAACAAGTGTACATCAGTGAATAACAAATTATGTAAGCTTTATAATTAAATTTTCAAATAACTTATTTTTATTTAACAAATACAAAATTTAGAATGCATATGATTCTATTAATTTTAAAGTTTGGCACAAAATTTTGTAAATAAATAATAAAATATTCTATTCATATTATTTAAATATATTTCATCATTGACATCATAAATAATGATTAGTACTGACATTTTATACACCATTAATTTAAAATATAAATACCAAATAACTGCTTGCAATCTGTTAGAAAAATTCGTGCACACATATAATAATAAAATTTTAATAACACATTCCATATCAATAACAAGAATGCAAATATATTTTAAATTCTTAAATTTTATCCAAACTTGATTCACACAGTAATTACCATAAATATCCCCACGTAATAAAATCCAAGTAAAAATAATATTCTATCCTTTATTTCGCTGCTTAAAATGATGTTTGTTTATTTATTTATATATATATTTTTTTTGTCTCCATTGAGATGTCCCATCTAGATTTACCTTTTTTTTGTTCTTCAAATATAATTATTACATGTGTAAGCCATAAAATAATATTTTTAATCAATTTTTAAAATAGGTTATTTAATATTTCAAGTAAAAGTTATATACTTTGATTAATTCATTGTTTAAAAAAAATATATATATATATATATATTATATTAAAAAAAAAAAACATTTATATATGTACATGTCTAAATGATAGTAGATATAACTTTTTTTGTGCATTTTGTAATGTGAATATAAAATTAAAAAAATACTATTTAAATAAATAGCAACAAATACAATTTCACAACTAAATTCTTATAAATATTTCAAGATAAAATTATTCATTATTTTTAATGTGCCAACAAAATTCTTATATCTAATTTTATGGTTGTTTATATTCACTTGTTGTCTTCTTTTTAATTCCACATTTACATTTTAACATGTTTAAAATATTAATAACTTTTATAAAAAAACAAATGCACTTAATATTTATATATTATAAATATTAACTACAATTCATTTCTCAAAAATTATTATTTTCTCTATTTCACTTTATTAATTCTTATTTATTATTCATTGTTACAATAAACTTACATTCTTAAATTACATATAAAATAAATCATAAATAATTTATAATATTTAAGCCTTGTTTTTTCAATTTAACTTTATTAATTCTTATTTACTATTTATTGCTACAATAAACTTAAATTTTAAATTTATATATAAAATAAACCATAAATAATTTATAATATTTGAACAAAGACTAACAGTTACACAATTTTTATTAAGTTAGATTCAATTTTTAGAAAAATTTAATGTTGATTAAAAAATATAAATAAAATCAATATTTGTCGTCATAAAATACACAAACCCCTAGTGATAGGGATATCCATCCTCCTATATCGCAGGACCTTTATCAACGGGTTTAGATGGTATCTCAACACAACTTTCCTCTGGGTTTGAAAAATGTTTTGTTTTATTTGGTCAAAAAATTTGGATTGTTTTTAGTGAATGTTTATTTTAATAACGGGGAGAGAATAGAGGGAAATCGAGTTTTCAGTTTTTATTTATTAATTAATTATTTAATGTAGGGATTAAAGTGTAAAGGGGAATTTACCATCTCTTTTCCGAGCAAACTATTTTTATATAATTTATGTTTTGAAGAAAATTTAATAAAATTTATGTGATGATCAAATTTAAGTGTATGTTAATAGAGGATTTATTATTTAACCCAAAAGATCATATTTTTAAAAGTGGAATTGCCCTTCTCTTTTTATGAGAAATTGTTTTCTCATATAGTTTAAGTTTGCAATCAAGTTTTATTAGTAAGCATTGGCCCATGTGATGATCGAATATATTTTTTTAACAAAGGGTATGTTAGTAGTGGAAATGGATAAAACATTAATAATTATATTATTTAATTTTAGGTTTATAGTTTAGAGGGGATTTAGCCATCTATTTTATGAGAAGGTTTTTAAGTTTTTATTTTTGTTTTATATTTACAATTAAATTTTATCATTAATAATTAATTGATGTATCATTTCATTTTTAAGTAACAATTGACGATGTTAGTAAAGTGAATTATGATTAATATGATTTATTATTTTAATAATTTAATTGTTTATTTTTTTATTCCATTGACAAGTTATGTGGAATTGTTATAATCATGCACTATTTTAGATAGGGATTATAATAGTGGAATGAAATATTTAACTTATAGATCACTTGAAATAAGATGTCAAAAATACATGTCCATAAAATTATTTATAGTGTTAGAATGGTGGTCATCAAGAGTATAATTTATTACTTGAGGTTCTCACCCTCTAACCTCTTATCCCATTGAAAATACTTTTGGCATTCATAATACATTAAAAACCATCTCTTTATATGTGTGTGTGTGTGTGTGTGTGTGTGTGTGTGTGTGTGTGTGTGTGCGTGCGTGCGTGCGTGCGTGCGTGCGTGCGTGCGTGTGTGTGTGTGTGTGTGTGTGTGTGTGTGTGTGTGTGTGTGTGTGTGATTACTATTAACACACATTTTTTAAATAATGAGTATTATAATGGATCAAAATATTCAATCTATATCAAATATACCACTTTGCTTGAAAATAGTAATAACAAAAGAATAACTTTTAATTATAATGATAGGCATTCACCTACTAGATTTAGCCTTGCATTTCATACTTAATAAACATTCCATAGTGGATTTTTTGAGGATGAATATGATCATATCAACTTGATTTTAATTCAATGTGTGCATTAGAGTGGCTTCATTCCAGGAACACAAAGTGGCTGACGATGAGTTGATTCTACTGGTAACATGGTGAGAGATACAGAAGGGTGACTGGTGGTGAGTTGAAAAAATGGTGTAGGTACTTTTTATCCATGCTATAAAATTTGTTGTTCAAATATGTATGTCACTGTATAAAATTCCATTAATAATTTTGTGGTAGACTTAAATTTGTATGTAATATATAGAGGCTCATTTGGTGTGTTATTATCCCATATTAAGGTGGAGTTAATATCACACTAAAAAATATAATCTATATATGAGGTTGACATATATGAAATCAAATTTGATATTACGTTATGCAATTTTGTTTTAGGATTCCAAATCAAGGGAATTTATAGATCTATAATACAATAAAAGACAAGTTTTTTCATGTGAAAGTACATGGGTGAATTTTATTTGGGGCTAGCATTAATTAAAAATAGGATATGTCTTCTAAATGACAAAAGGAATTCATTGTGCTTGCATTATTTTTTATAGTATTATTTTGTTTGGTGGCATGGAGTCATTGGCTTATTGTAAACAAATATCTATTAGTGCCCATTTTTGTTCAATGGTTGGACTTCCATGAAAATTACATTAATTATTTTTGGTTTTATAGATTTAGATAAGGTATTTCATCAACAACTATGTGGACAAGTATAGGTAGGATTTATCCTCTAAATAGCATAAATAATTAGTAGAGTTTACATTATTTCTTATAGTACTATTGTTAGATATGCGACAACAAAGTTAAATTTGAGATTATTTTGTGGTGCATTTTATATCCCACTCCTCAATAGGGAGTGTGAGGGGTAATGTACTTACACTATTATTATGCCCCCCACACCCACCACCCCCGCCCCCCGCCCCCCCCCCCCCCCACCCCCACAATGGGGGCTCATGTGAAGCAACCCCAAAGCAAAAAGTCTTGGAGTCAAACCCCTATTTCTTGGAATATAAATTTCATGGAATTCTATTTTTAGGAAGGAAAGTCTTAATGGTATGTTTACACTCTATTTTTAGGAGTAAGAATCCTAACAGTCTTTGTCAATTAGACATATTTATCTTTATGGAGTTTGCATGTAATCTGCACACTAGTTCACATGTAATTTGTTTGTCTTTGAATTAATAAATTTTGATATGTTGCACCATAGATGTTTCCTTACCTTTTCTAAGGTTTTACCATGTAAATCATGTTTTTTATCTTATGCATGTTTGGTATTTTTTTATTTAATTATCTATGTTATTGCATTCTATTATTTTTCCATTATTGTAGAGTGCATGGTTTCCTAAAAATTATGGTGTTTGATGGCATTGAATCATAATCTCCTTATAAATAGAGCTATATTAATGTTATTTTATTCAGTGGAGAAGGGATAATGACTCACTAGTATTTTAATAGCTTGATGTGTATAGACTAAAGACCGGGCATGTGACCATTTCCATGTGAGTTAAAAAGACATATTAGAATCACCCTTCTTACCCCTTCCCCTTGCATACACATATTTATTGAATGGGAATGTTTCATTTTCTCATAGGATTTTGTACATGTCTACAAGGTTTTGATTTTATTTTTGTCAAATTCCTATTATACTACATGGACAAGTTCAAACATTGATGAGTATTGAATGAAAGTAAATTCCTTCAAGTGAATAACATGATTAATTGGTTGTGCTTATATTATTTTTTTATATAATTATTTTGTCTAAATTTTGATTAAATATGGCATCTAACCTTAATTAACCTTAACCAAATAAAATAAATCAAAATGTTTTGCATGACCTTTCAACAAGCATAATTAATGTAAAATTTGAATTAGGTAATGTCCACATTATTTGAAGAAGACTAGCTATGTAAAAAAATTATATACATAGTTGTTTTTGTCTAGAATTCTACTATATGTTATTGGCCAAAGGTAGAAAGCATAAATGATGAGCAGGATCTATAAATACCCATAATTTGGAGCTAAAACTAAAGAAGAAAAGAAATGAAAACTCGAGAAAAAATTTACCACTGTTATTGTCCCTAATAAATGTTTCTATCCTTTGTGAAAAATATGTAAATTAGATCATAATTTATTATGACTATTATAATTAGGTCTGTATGTGCATATTTTACTTTTGGGAGTGTGTGGAAGGATTTATAATATATTATCTAAAGTTGAAACCCTATTAGATTTTTTACATGATTAAAAACCTTATAAGAGGGAATATTGGAGTCAAATTGGGCTAATGTTACCCCAATCACCCCCATGATGATACAACATTGCCTATGTATCTGACATTATGAGGGAAATCAATCCCACAAAGCTTTACCACTTAGAGTGCTTTTTGATATTATGCTCCTTTAACTATATGAATAAATATAGGGATCCCCTTAATAATTATTTTATTTTCATTTGTTAAATCAAGCTTTTGACTGCTTATAGTGATTGAAATCATAATCAAGAAGAACAGGGAATTTATGATTAATGTATAACAAAGTAAGTATGCATTTGTATTATGATTTCTATGTGTTAGAATAAGTGACCCAAGTGTGAATTTATATAAATTCAAAAGGGAAAACCACATGCTAAGAATCCTCAAAACATAGAAGATATATATAAGGGAGAAGTTAAATGACTAATGGATAAGATCAAACCATAGGGATATAAACTACTACTAGTATTGTCCCTTTTGGTTAATGTTGTCCTTTTAGGGAAACATATGAAATTTGGATGTATATTGGTTTTTAAATATGATTAAGAGTTGTTTTGTAAATGAAATCACTTCTATAAGAGACATATAATAATTTGGAATATAAATAAGTCTTCATAGATGCTTAGGATTAAGACAGGTGTAAAATAGGTACTGAGTAAGTTCATAAGTAAATTAAAGTGAAAAATTACCACTACTAACATGAGTAAATATTCATAACCAAATTTGGGTGCCTAAATGAACTACTAGAGTAAAGGAAAGGTGTGCCTTGGTGTGTAAGATACACTTTGTCTTTGAGCTTGTACTCCAATAGTACAAGGTGTCATAGTATTCAGCAAACATTGAAAAACACATAAATTAGTTACTTTATCTTTTTAAAACTAAAATTTTAAAAATTCTAAAATTTAATTTTTAAAATGTTTAAATTAAAAAATTATTGAACTTTAATTTAGAATATGCTTGAATTTGAAAATTTCTTAAGCTTCAAAATAGATAAGGGGAGGAATACACTTATATTTTTGAAACCAGTGTCTTCCTTATGTAAATTTTATAAGAGATGATAATTCCTTGAAGCATCATAGAATTGGTGCTTACAATGAAGCATTAGGTTAATATTTTTTACTTAGCTAGGAACTAATTCAAAATTTGAGGGTGATGAAACCCCAAATTAAATTTTCATTTTGTAAAGTAAATATCACCCATTAAGAGATGTAGAAACCTAAAGTTAACTAAATTGATTTTTGTAACCCCAAAATGTGAAATAGGTTGAAATACAAAATTAATTTACAAACATAATAATATAAGGAACTAAACCTATAAATTATAAATTATACACTTAAATTGAATCAACCACTGTAGATGGATTGTACATTTGATTGTAAATTTATGTCAAAATGATATATCAAAATAGAATGGACTATACCTATGCTCTTGCCTAATACAAACTTATCAAATAGTATTTTATTATTTATAAAATAGAAAAATGTGTATAAATTTGTATCATGCCCCCATTTATAAATGTATAATCCATAACTAGATTTAGATGGACTTTATAAATTTTGTTTGAAACTTGTGCATGAACCTAAATCATGTAAACAAAACTACATGAATTTCCAATTTGATCTTTCAATGTGATTCCATGTGGATGGCATATGCCCCCATAATATGTACCAGTGATTGAATTTTGAACCATTTTCAACCTTTGAAAGTGTTTTACCAAAAAAATATTTTTTATTTTAAAAAGACTTCTCATATATGAAAACCCCATTGAAATTTCTTTTTTTGAGGTGAGAGAATTGATCCTGAAGATATATCATCTCCAAATAAAAGCTAAATGTAATGTGTGTAGTAAGATGTAATTATTAAATAGTGTACCATATATGAAAATTATGTTATCTTAGTGACATTTTTATCAATTAAATTGTGTATGTAACATATAAGACAAGGCCTATATAAAATTTATTGATGAATCTCATATAAATAAAATGTAAATTCACCATTATATGTGTTAGTTATTACATGATATGTATCATGACACTATTCATACTTAATAAACTCATTAATCAGACAAACATAAAAAACAAATTTAAAATAATAATGCCAATGTGTGTGTGTGTGTGTGTGTGTGTGTGTGTGTGTGTGTGTGTGTGTGTGTGTGTGTGTGTGTGTGTGTGTGTGTGTGTGTGTGTGTGTGTGTGTGTGTGTGTGTGTGTGCACGTGCGCGCGTGCGCGTGCATGCGTGTGTGTGCACGTGTGTGCATGTGTGTGTGTGTGTGTGTGTGTGTGTGTGTGTGTGTGTGTGTGTGTGTGTGTGTGTGTGTGTGTGTGTGTGTGTGTGTGTGATATGTTCAAATGTCATAAAGTAAACTATTTCACATACAAAGGATATGGATAATGATGCAAGTAGTGAATATGTTTAAATATTGCATATAACAATAGGGCCAAGGTCTAATAACAATGAACATGTGAAAATGTCATACATATCAAATAATATCTTATAGATATGTTCAAACAAGTTTTCACATAAGGGCCAATGATCACATATAATAGACTAAGAAAATATAATGTATTATATACATAAAATAACATCAATGGGACATAGAATTAGAAATGTAGTCCAAACTATTTATATATTTTTTGATCATATCCTATCAAATAGTATTATCATTATAAAATGTAAGATAAAGATGTTATCAAGAAATTTGTAAATATTATAGAGCTCAAACTTATATAATTAATGGAATGATAATGCCTATAAATAATGTAATATGTGGATAATATGGCTCCTATTTAACAAGGCTACTTAGTAGAGGCAAGTCCAACACCTTAATCCCTATAGTAGTTTATATGTCTTAAATAACTCTCATGAATACCAGTGAAATGCATATGTGATAGAAAAATTATTATGTTATATATTTTTCATGATATAAATATCACATTAAATAGATTTAAGCAATATGTCTAATCATGTTTAGAACCTGATTTTATATTTTTAGTATATTTTATATGTTTTTATATTTTTTGAATTTTAAAATTAAAAATAATTGAAACTAGTGATAATCAAGGGTTATAATGTATAAAAATTAAGATTGATATAAACAATCTACAAAATGTGTCAATATAAAATGTGCAATAGAAATGATTACCTAGCCACGTATGTACAGGATGCTCCTACTATATATGTGATTCTAACTTTGTAAGGCATGTAAGAAATTGAATGTCTATGTAGAGTTACTATTTTTATATCATCGTCTCATTAAATGTACACTTGTCATATTATGTCACATGTTTGAAAAATATAATGTTCACATAAAATGAAATAATTGGCATAAATGAATAATAGTTTTTAGACTAAAATTGAATGAATTCTATGAAAGATGGTAATATAAAGTCTTTGTGTGCTCTATTTGTGATTTATGGGTGCAAATTTGCATAGGAAATGATCAAAAAATTAAAGATAGTAGTGGAAGTCATTATTTTACCTACTGGTCAATTTTATCCTTCACATAAAATGACATTTAATCAGTGCATACTTTGAAAACAAGGAAATATATGATAGAATATGGAAACATTGATCAATATTTTGGACTATTCAAATCTGGAAAGTGAAAAATAAGATCCAAATAGCCAAAATATCTATAAAATCCAAGTGATTATAGGAAATTTAATTAATTTTATCAAGTATAAAATTAAATGTAATATTATAATGCCATCAGTTACAAAACTATGTAAAAGACATGATGCTACTATAAGCCAAATATCTCATCATGGGGACTCATTTATGTAGGTCATATGGTGTGTGCATTATAATTATCAATTATATTTCCATACTCATCCTACATGGTTTTATTAATGGTAAAAGTGTGTGTTTTTTACAAAGAGGGACCCTTCCCTCAAGAAGAAAAATAGATGTGGTCTTCAAAACTAGATAGACCATAAATACCTGCGATAAAGAAACCAACAACAAATCAACACTAAAACAATAATAGAAACTATGTAAAACAAATATACAACTAGGACCATTCAAAATTATTTTCCTTTTGTGATCGAAGGGTCATGTTAAGAGGTGATAAACATTTATTTCATCAATATTTCTTTTTGTTTCCAATAATGATCCACTCCCCTCCATCGTCAAGAAGGAATTAATGGAAATTTCCAATGAAGCTTCTAATTTATTCAATGGTAATTGCATCAATGAAAGACTTATTGAATCCTCATATCTACTTAGTTGATCTACAATTTCCTTCCCCAATGCTAGGTAATCTTCTTCTATTGGTTATACTTATTCTTGGGCAAACCATATCTTCATACTACATGTGGCTTGTGTCATTCCAATCATATTATTCATAATAATCATCATAACCATTAAAATCTTATTCACCCTAAAATTGTGGTATGTCACTCTTATCTTTTGTGTGTGTGTGTGTGTGTGTGTGTGTGTGTGTGTGTGTGTGTGTGTGTGTGTGTGTGTGTGTGTGTGTGTGTGTGTGAGTGTGTGTGTGTGTGTGTGTGTGTGTGTGTGTGTGTGTGTGTGTGTGTGTGTGTGTGTGTGTGTGTGTACACACACACACACACATATTATTTTTTTATATCATCTTCCTCATATTTTGATATAGATTTGTTTTGTTTCTTTTGATTTTCCATGTGTTAAATCATTTTCCTTTGTTTTTATTATATCAGTTATATTTGATTAAGATATATTCAATATTGTCGGTTCTTTCTCTATAGATTTGTATTATCTTGAAATTGTAATCATTACACTTTCATGGTCAAATGTGAAACAATCATGATATTTATCCAAATATTCCCCCATTGCTCTCATACATGGTATTTAAGGTTTTTCATTTCATTAATCCAAGGTAGTGTCCATGTGAAATATAGAATAACATGTTTTTAATTCAAGTGTCACTGGTAGCTTAATGGATGAGCCTAGAGGCCCTATAATGTAACCCAATTATTAATGTTCATACCCAATAAATTAGATAAGGGTCATGATACATATATTGAATTCACAAAAGGATGTAATCTCAAAATTAGTGAACTTATTTCATCTATGAGGTTATTTTGAAATAAATGCTCTATATATGATGAATGTTTTTTTATTAATTCATTTGAAACATCACTTATAACATTAGATTTTTTAGGCATGTGCAACTTGTTATTGGATCTCTTTTGTATAAAACCTCTCTTGAGGATAATTTTTTTCTTATCTTAAATTTTATTTTTAAGTTTTTCTGTTAATAATTTCCCTTTTTGGAAATTTTATGTTTATGTTTTTGTAATCTTTCTTTCAGTCCTTTGATTTTTTTATTTTTTTTAATGCCTTGTATTTTTCCAACTTTTCACTTTGTAACCTTTGATTTTTAAAATTGTATTTTTTTATATTATTATTTTTGTATCTTACTTTTTCATCTTGTTCCTTTTGTAATCTTGATTGCTCTAATTTTCCCTTCTAAATTTTTTATTTCTACATTTTTTTCATTTGTATATTTTCTTGTTTATTTTTTCCATTTGTAAGTGTTTTTTATTTTAATTTTCCTTTTGTATCAATTTTTTTTTCTTTTGCACAAACTTTCTAATTTTTCCACTTGTTCTAATTTCGCTTATTCCTTAGGATATGCAATCATAATTTGAGTGGGTTGCTTGATTTATGTATCTAATATAGGATAACCACTATCAATTATCCATTGTATTTTTTCTTTAAATCATATAAACTATCTTATGATGCCCTTGAATTCTATGATATGCATAATACTATTTTGATCTTCTTAGAGGAGGATAGAATATAATGAAAAAAAACTTGTTTAGAATAATTTCTCTTGGAATTTCAGTTTAAATATTATTAGACCTTTTTCTCTTTTTTGAATCACTAATTGTATATGTACATTGTATTTGAGGCTTATAGTATTGATATGAAATCTTGATAGAAACATAATATTTAGATGAACATGTAGGTATATGATTAATTTTTTCATATTTTATATTTTTTGTATATGTGCTATTATTTTCCAATGATTTGATATTTGAACCAAAATACTGATTTTAATTTTATAATTATTCTATTGTACTTATCATAGTGAAAATTTTATTTTTAAGGGTTTTATAAGCATAAAACCTTATTTTTTCTAATTTAATATCCATATAAACACCATCAAGAGGAGATGTGAAAGGTGGATGGGGTTGAGGAAAGAGATGTTAGGCTTGAGGTTGTACAATATGCCTTATAACATGTTGAATACATGAGTACTCTTATTTCCATGTCATACTTGACTTCTTTTTTTTTTTAAATCATTAATGAAGATTGAGTATAAAGTTTTAAAATTTTATTATCATAATCATCAAAAATAAATATATCATTCATCAAAAATAAATTGAAAAAAATAATTGACAATAGAATACTAAAAACAAAACTTTTTTTTTGTATGGAGATTAGTAAATTGTTATGAAATCTAAGGTTAAACATGATTTTAGTGTGACATACCAGATCCAAGATCAAAATAAAATGCTTTAAAATTCATCTATTACATCAAGGTCAAAAGCAATTTGTTTTAATGTCATATTTAAATGCATTAGATTTGAAAGAAAATTAGTTTAGTTTTGAATGTTTATAAATTTATCTAAACTCTAAGATTTTTTTTTGAACCCCTGTAAGGTTATAAACCTAAGGAAAACTTTGGGTTTTAAAATTTTAAATCAAACAATGGGTTCAAAAATATGTTTTTTCTAAATTTTGACTAAATATGACAATAACCCTAATTAAAATAAACTAAATATTAAAGTGATAAATGGTATTTTGACAAACAAAATCAAATTAAATTATTGGATTTGACACCATGCATATGATTGGAAGATAAATGTTATTTCAACAAACAAAATTAAATTAAATTATTTAATTTTACACCAATCTATTTATATTTGGAATTTGATTCTATTTAACAGGAAGAAGGCATGCACAAGAAATCAGGCACACACTCTATAAATATCCAAAGAGTCAAAACTGCATAATGATATATCAAAACTTAGGACAAGATCTACCACCATTATTTACCTTATCTAAAATTAGATTATGATCACTTGCGATAGTTGGAATCAGGTTTCTATATACATATTTTACCTTTGAGAATGTGTGGAAGACTTAAAAATAGGTTCTCTAATATTGAAACCCTTTTAAGGTTTTTCAATTATTAAAAACCTAAAAAATATTAAAATGTGGAGTATAAATATGATGATATTATCCCAATCATCCCTATGATGGTTGAACTCTACCTATGTATCCAATACTTCAAGGAGGGAAATCAACTCTACATACTTCTCCCACTTGGAGTGTTTTATTGAATTGTGCTCCTTTGACTATATGAATACATCTACGAATGCCTTTAATACTTAATAATGTTTTTATTTTGGATTTATGAATCATGATTTTAATTTTGCTAAGAACTACTCATAGTGATAAAAATAAAAAATGGGAATAATAGGGAGCTTATGCTCAATGTGCAATAGTGGAAGTATGCATCTGTATTGAAATTACCAAGTGGTAGATGAGTTACTTGAGTTTGATTAAATATAAAAAATTAAAATGGGAAACCACATGATAAGAATCATAGGAATATGGAATACAAATACAATATAGGGTTAAAATTTAAAAAACTAGCCATTAGAGGACCAATGGAAAGGATCCACCCATAGGTATAAATATTATTGCCACTATTGTCCTTATTGGTTTATCATATCCCTTTAGGTAAATGTATGAAATTTGGATATGTGTTTGTCCATAAAAATTATTAAAGGTATTTTTAGCAATAATAATTATGTAAGTGATAGATAACAATTTGAAATATAAATAATTTATTGTACACATTCTTGATAATTATACAAGATGTAAATTTAAAAAGGTGTTAGGAAAAAATGTTAACGAGTTATTCTTAGGCTAGGAAGGATTATTAATTTAGTCTGGAGAAAAAAACCATATGTTTGGGATTTGTATTCTTTGTTTTATGGCTTTAGATAAGATGCATGTGATTTAATTTCTATGAACTTCTTGTCTTATCATTTTCATTATATATTGCATTTTTTAATTTATTTTTTGGATGATTATATAATTTTTTTGAAAAGAAATGTTCCTACCCAATACATACCTAGCTTATAAAATTCATTTCTTTCTCTTTGAAAAATTATACAAATGTATGTAGGTTCATGATTTCATATCTTGAAAAGTGTTGGTGTCTTGTCTTCATGATGATGTATATTTTAGAATTTATATTAAAAAAAATTAAACTTATTGTTGGAAAGAAAACTAAGACAAACAAAATATTCCCATATATTCACTCAAAGACATTAATTCATAAACTATAAGAAAAACTATAGATGTTCTATTTTAAAAGTATCATGGAAGACTATGTAAATTCTCTTTTCAATCTCCACTATGATATGGAAGCATTTATTCATCAAATAAAGAATTAAAATATTGTGTTTCCAGTGGCCAAAAAACTAAATTATAATAAAAAATAGTTTTAATATTTATGTGTCTGAATTTCAAATTAAAGATTTTTACCACAAGGATAGAGACCTTCTGAAGACAAGGTTTCCTGGTCTAATTTTAAGCATTCATAGGAATAAAAGCCATATAGTGTATTTTATATAATATTATTACATTATAATTATATTATATCAAATTATACATATTTTTCTATAATATTATGATAATCATATAAATATTATATTAATAGAAACATATAATTATGTATTGTTAATATATAATAATGTTATTATTACTTTAATAATAATAATAATAATAATAATAATAATAATAATAATAATAATAATAATAATAATAATAATAATAATAATAATAATAATAATAATAATAATAATAATAATAATAATAATAATAATAATAATAACATGCATGATTTTTTCTAGTATTTCTTTTAGGAAAAGGATAGGGGAGAGGAGTGGAGTGGAGGGGGAATTTCGAAATCATCCATGGGAAGGAATGCTTGTAGGATGAGGATGAGGATGAATATGAACTAGACCCAGACAAGAAGGGGGGTGGTTGGTTTTGGCTTGGCATTAGAAGTTGTCATGGAGCTGTTTTTCTATTTCAACTTAAGTCTGGGTGATCTCCTCCTTGGGATAGGGAAGAATGAGACATCATTTGCCATGGAATATCTAGTCTCCATGTGTATTTGGATTTATAAATCTTGAAATGGGATCCATTCTGGAGGATAGCCGGTGTGACATAATAGTAATGGATTTTTTTAGGGAGGGGGGATTTATGACTATGTTCCCTATGTAAAATATTTGGTTGTGTGGTTCTATAGATATAATGAGGATTTGGCTCATTTATTCCCAATTGTCAATGGATTTTTGGCATCTGATGGGTGGGACCACTCTAGTGGGTGATTTTAAGCTTATTTAGTTTAAACCCTTTATAACTCAGAAGGTGGTGAGGTGATATGTACCTCCTTTATGCATTGGGTTAGCACAAGTATATGGGTTTTTTTAGTTTATATTTCCCTAAATACTCTTTCCTATCTAGTCTTGTTTAGGGATGTTCATGGATTCCATTTTAGTGCCATTTTTCCATTAGTGGAATGGGAAATAGCGAAATCCATTTGGTGCATGACTCAAACCTATAGATTGTTGGCATAGCTTTCCTTTCTTCTCTCTGTGAATTTGTAGTGTCCCCTTCTCAAAATAGATTAAATTGATTAATTTAATTATTTATAAAGTTATCAAAATAAATTAAAATCATAAGGTAAATTTATATTTAATTAAATTAATAAGGTGACTAAATAAAATAATAAATCATAAAATCACTAAATGAATAAAATAATAATAAATTCTAGAAGATTCCTAGAGGTGATTGTGAACTCTTTAAAAAGGGAGCTTGGCTAAGCATTTGAATTATCTTGAGTTGTTGGCATCTTATACTATTTTGCTAAGCTTGAATGCTTAGAAAATTCATCAAGGGTTTGAATACTCTAGAGTGCCTATTTTAGTTTTGAAATATCAACCCTAGTTGGATATTTGAGGGAGATACTTTAGTCTTCCTATTTGGATCTCATAGTGAAAATCATTGAAGATAATTTTAGTCACTGGAGGAGTTCAATCTACATACACATATTCAGATTTGCACTTGTCTAACCTCATACATGCATCGATTTCATAAGGTTACTCGAGTGTTCCCTTTAGGGAGGTTTGGTGAAAATTTTTAGAGATTTTTGGGAGTTATTTTAAGGTTTATAATTTTATTTCAATCTATAGATCAGCCATGGAAGGATTAGCATTTTCATTCATTTCTCTTCGCTAAAAAGTCATAATTTTGTGGACGTTGGAGGGATTGATTTATTTTGAGTTAACAATCATTTTATATCAAATTAGAGGATGAACATTGCAACATTTATTTATGGTGAAAGTTTGAAGCCAAGGATAGGGATGGACCCCTTCAAGGAGGGATAGTTCATTCAATGAGGCTTCATAAAATCCAATAAAAATCATAATTTGTTGCCTTTGGGTTTGTTGATCATTTCAACCTTCTTAATCAGGTTCTTTCTATTTTATTTACATATTAGGCATTAAATAAAGTTTGAGTACAAGTTGTATCCATTAGGTATTGGGCATTATAATTTTTTAATAAGAATCAATTCATATTCTGAGCATTGTTGACATTCACAAATGATATTATATCGAGTTATAACTCTTGTGGTATCATAATATTGAAGTTAGGAGTTTGGTTACCAACTATTTGTTAAAATTACTTTCAACTGTAGATGTAGTTATACATATTTTTTAGTCACATATATGCATTAAAAAATATCTTATATTTCATATCTATTTCGCTGCTAGAAGATTTATATCATTGAAAAACATTTAAATGCATCATTAGCTTCAAACAACATCAAAACCAAACAAACAAAAATTCATATCAACAAGTACAGACTTTACAAGGCAAGTGTTTGATGAAATACCAATTGAATGAAAAAGGAAAATTTGGAACGAATTGGTAGGGGTCTTTATAGTGGTATCAGAGCTTTGATCTGCTATCTTATATGGTACATGATTGACAAAGAAGGGAGGTACATAGCAAGAGATGAAAAGAAAGGGTAGTACTACTTAAAAGTTGGTACAAGGCAACACACTTTTACACATGTTCTGGAAGCAGAAACAATTTTTGGTGTTTTAGAAGCACATTGGGAGGCTAAAGTGGACACATCTAGTACAATGGGTGAAGGTAGAAGTGGTAGTCCAAGGAAAGAAGATCGAGGTGAAAGCCTATTTAGAGAGCATTTAAAGGCACAAAAAGCAATAAATCAAGATGTGTAACAAACATTAGGGGGTGTACAATAAACATTGGATCTCTTCACAAGATTTTTGCTCAACCTCAATAATAATAACAATGGAGGTAACCATAGAGGAAATAATGGTAATGAAGAGAATTCAATCAATAAAAATAATAAAACTCCTAGATAGAGGACTACACAAATGAGGACAAGCCCTATTATTCCCATTTTCCTAGATAGAAAAAGGCCACAAGAAGAAAATGAGGAACTTTCTATACTAGAGCTACAAGATCAATTCAAGCAAGATTGGGTAGCTACTAGTTTTCAATATGATATGTCTCTTAAAGATTACATAGACCTTAGGATGAGGCACAGACCTAACAAAGGTAATAAAGAGCAACATCATGATCTCAAAAGAAAGGTGGGAAAATTGAACTTGCCATACTATGATGGATCAGGGAAGACATTAGTATGTGCTTGGGTGCAAAATGTGGACACCTATTTTTTGCTTAATCATATGCATGAGGATGAAGCAATAAAATATGTGATTATACACCTAGATGGAGTAGCATATAAATGGTGGTACCATGGATTAGTCACAATGGGTCATAATCAAATTACCTCTTATGTATAATTCACTGAGTGATTGATCAAGAGATTTGGTGTGAAGGATACAGAACTCCATTTCAAGGAGTTAGCTTAGCTTAAGCAGTGGGGATAATTGGATACATACATTACTAGTTTCCAAAGGTTGTTTTTCCTAGTGACTAAAATTTTAGAGATGAGGCTAATGGTCCTATTCATGGATGGTTTTATGGATCCATTTAGAGGTTGGGTTAAGGCTCTCAACCCTACTTCACTATAGGAGGTAATTAAGAAGGCTTGAGACATGGAGTCTAGAAGTTAGAAGAATAAGTTCTCAAGTAACTAGAAGAGCAAATAACCCTCCCACAATTCATCCTCTTCAAAATATAAGGGAAAGAAAAATTTATTTAAGGATGGAAATAAGAATAAAAATACTATGAGGACTTCTATAGAGAGTGTAGGGATAAAGGTATATGTTATCATTGCAAAGAAAAGTGGGAGCTCAAACACTATTGCTTGGGAAAGGGGAAGGTTCATTTCATTTAGGTTGTATTAGAGGACAAGGTTGATGAATTTGAATGTGGTGATGAGGATAGTAGTTTAGATGAGGAGTAACCCCTAGAGAAAGAGCAGGATGGACAGAGTGGCACCATTGCTACTATTTCAAGCACTCCAAGGTTTAATTCCTTCAGAGTTAGGGGAATAGTGTATCACAATGTTGGTTGATAGTGGGGTAACCCAAAACTTCATTGAGTCAACCTTAATGGTGAAGAAGGGGATACCTGTAGAGGACTTTGAAGGTTTTAGTGTCATAGTAGCAGATGGTTACAATATGACATGCACACAAAGAGTTTTATAGTTGTCTATTATTTTGGGAAATTATATAATGAAAGATGATTTCTATATGGTAGATTTGGGAGACACTAGTGCCATACTAGGATATAGTGGTTACACTCATTGGGGAAGTACTCTCAAAACTTCTAGACCATGAAACTTAAGTTTATGAGTGGTGCTTATAAGAATCACTATAGGCACACCCAAGGTAGTTTCAACTAAAATAATGGAGAGTATATTTCATCATGGAGATGTGGCATGGGTAGGAGAATCTCTGATCGCTACTAAGGAGACTCTAGATTCAGATTAGCCATATCACATTGACATACAAGATCTCATGGGGAAGAACGGTAAGGTGTTTAAGTATATTCCACTGGGGAGGCCACCAGTAGAGGATTTGAGTACAGTATTGAGTTGGAAGAAGGGTCCAAATAAGTTATCACCATCCCTTATCATCATCCTAAGAAATTCAAGGATGAGATTGAGAAATCAATCAAGGAATTGCTTGAGAGGGGACACATTTGATCAAGCTTGAATCCCTTTGCTTCTTCAGTGGTTTTGGTGAAGAAGGATGGGACATTGAGGATGTGCATCGATTATAGATCCCTCAACAAGAAGACAATTAATAATAGTTACCTAATACCCAAGATTGATGAGTTATTAGATGAGCTTCATGGTGCGCTTTATTTTTCCAAACTTGATTAGCATTCAGGGTACCATCAGATTAGAGTTTGAGAATAAGATATTAAAAAATAGCTTTTCAATGTCACTATGGATGTTATGGGTTCCTATTCATGCCATTTGGGTTGACTAACAAACTTGTCACATTTCAGTCTTGCATGAATAACATTTTTAGGAAGTAGTTGCATAAGTTCCTATTGGTATTCTTTGATGAATTGCTTATTTATAGAAAGACATGGGAGGAGTACTTGCAGCATGTAGATGAAATCTTTTCTATTATGGAGGAGCAGCCATTATATGTTAAGGCCTCAAAGTGTGATTTTGGCCTTAAGGAGATCTTGTACTTGTGTCATGTGATTAGTTCAAAAGGGGTATATGTGCATTAGGAAAATATAAAGGTGATACTTGATTGGCCTACTCCCAAGACACTTACAAAGTTGTGAGGATTCTTTAGGTTATGTATCTACTATAGGTAGTTTGTTAGTATTTTTTCACATTTGGGAGCACCTTTGACATATCTCACCAAGAAGGGTGCTTTTAGATGGAAAAATGAGGCACACTGAGCTTTTGATAAGCTTAAGGATTTGATGAGTAGTTTTCCTATGTTGGCACTTCTTGACTTCACCCAACTATTTGTATTAGAGTGCAATGCCTTAGGTGAAGGCATTAGAGTAGTTTTGATGTAGAATAGGCACCCCATTTCTTTTAAGAGTCACAAGCTAAGAGGACTTGAGAGACTTTACTCCATTTATGATAAGGAGATGTTCACCATCATGCATGCATTAGCAAAGTTCAGGGAGTACTTAGTTAGAGGAAAGTTCATGGTGAGGATAGATCATAATAGCCTCAAGTATTTCTTGGGTCATAAGGATTTGAATGAGAGACAACAGAAATGGGTCAACAAGAAATAAGAATATGACTTTAATATTGAATACATGAAGGGGAAGAAGAATGTTATTGTAGATGCCCTTTCTAGGAGACCGACAACTCCCTCACTCTCATAGAATTCAACTAATTAAAAGTCTCTCTTATTGGTTGAGTACTCCAAGAATAAGTTTGTTTGCGAGTTGATGGATGGATTGGTACAGGATGACAAGTATAGGATAGTAGATCATGTGATCTACTACAAGGATAGGATATTTTTGGTCTTAGAGTCACAATTGAAGGAGAGGATATTATAGGCTTCACATGATACTCCTTTAGCAAGGCACTAGGGATACTATAAGACTTATAGGTAGGTTAGGGAGAGATTCTCTTGAAAGGGCCTCAAGGATGATGTATTGAGACATGTTAGAGAGTGTGTGACTTGCCAAAAAAATAAGATCGAGCACTCACATCTAGCAGGTCTTCTGTAGACATTGCCTATTCCTTAGGGGAAGTGGGAGAGTATTTCCATAGACTTCATCATGGGTTTACCCAAATTTCATGGGAGAGATTGCATCTATGTGGTAGTGGATCAGTTGATGAATTATGATCACTTATTCATTATTCCCACTGAGTACAGGGTACTGCAAGTGGCATAGTTGTTCTTTAGAGAGATTTTTAGATTACATGGGCTATCGAGGTTCATTGTTAGTGACAGGGATAGTAGGTTCATGAGTTTCTTTTGACAAGAGTTATTAAAATTGGTAGGTATGGAGTTAACACTTAGCATGAGATATCACCCTTAGATAGATGGCCAAACAGAGATAATGAATAAATGGATTGAGGGGTACCTACACCATTACATCTTAAGACAAAAATGAACATGGATCAAGTGGTTGCACTTAGGGGAGTATTTCTATAATACCACTCATCAAATTTCAATTGGGATGCCACCATTTAGGGTGCTATATGGATATGATGCACCATATTTTATAAATTTAGCTTTTGAGGAGATCATGGCTCGTAAAGCTAAGGATTGGATTCAGGAGAGTTAGGATATATTGAGAGTCCTTAGTGACAATCTTTAGATGGCTCAGAATTAGTAGAATTTGATAGACATTAGGTTGAGCTTAGATTCAAGGTTAGAGACTTAGTATACCTTTGTTTGTAGCTATACAGGCAATCTACTTTGAAGAAGAGTGGAGCAAAAAAGCCTCAATCTTAGATTCTATGGACCATACAAGATTATCAGGTAAGTTGGGGAGGTAGCCTATGAGTTGAAGCTACCTAAGAGTAGCAAGATTCATAATTTATTTTGTATTTTGTACCTCAAAAAGGCACTAGATCATATGGTTACTTATATATAATTGTCACCATTCAACGAGAAGGGACATTTGGTCTTAATTCCTAAGGAGATTATTGATACATGAGAAAGGAGATTGAGGAGTCGAGTGATTAAGGAGTATTTGGTGAGATGGAAGGACTTGCCAGTTGAGGATGCCACATGAGAAGGAGAGTAGATTCTTCAGCATCCCAGTCTACAATTACTTGAGGACAAACAATTTTGAGAAGGGAGGACTATAATGTCCCCTTCTCAAAATAGATTAAATTGATTAATTTAATTATTCATAAAGTTATCAAAATAAATTAAAATCATAAGGTAAATTTATATTAAATTAAATTAAAAAGGTGACTAAATAAAATAATAAATCATAAAGTCACTAAATGAATAAACTAATAATAAATTCTAGAAGCTTTCTAGAGGTGACTATGAATACTTTAAAAAGGGAGCATGGCTAGGCATTTGAAGTATCCTAAGTTGTTGACATATTCTACTATTTTGATGAGCTTGAATTCTTAGCAAATTTATTGAGGTTTTGAATACTCTAACGTACCAATTTTGGTTGTGAAATATCAACCCTAGTTGTATATTTGAGGGAGATACTTTAGTCTTCCTATTTAGATTTCATAGTGCAAATCATTTAAGATAATTTTAGTCACTGGAGGAGTTTGATCTACATACAAATATTTAGATTTTCACTTGTCTAGCCTCATACATGCATCAATTTCATAAGGGTGCTTGAGCGCTCCCTTTAGGGAGGTCTTATGAACATTTTTGGATAGTTTGGGGATTTATTTTGAGGTCTGTAATTTTTTTTGGGTCTACAGATCATCCATGGAAAGATTAGCATTTTCATTCATTGCTCTTCACTAAGAAGTCAAAATTTTGTGGACATTAGAGGGATTGATTTATTTTGAGTTAGCAATCATTCTATATCAAATTGGAGGATGAATATTACAACATTTATTTATGGTGAAAGTTGCAGGCCAAGGACAGGGGCGGCCCCCTTCAAGGAGGGCGATTTCATTCAAGGAGGCTTCATAAAATCCAACAAAAATCATAATTTGTTGCCTTTGGTTTCACTGATAATTTCAACCTTCTTAATTAGGTTCTCTCTATTGTATTTGGATATTAGGAATTAAATAAATTTTGAGTACAAGTTGCATCCATTAAGGATTGGGCATTATCATTTTATAACAAGAAATCAACTCATATTTTAAGCATTGTTGACATTCACAAATAGTGTTATATAGAGTTGTAACCCTTGAAGTATCATAATATTGAAGTTAGGAGTTTGGTTGCCAACTATTTTTTTAAATTAATTTCAGCGATAAATGTAGTTCTGCATATTTTTCAGTCGCATATATGCATACAAAAATTGTCAGGACCTAGGCTCACAAAGCTCTGACACCAATTGTCAGGATTAAGAGCACAATTGATTACCTTGTATAAGCAACTAAACACAGAATTTAACCAAAATAATAAGTAACTAGGAATCAAAAATAGCACAGAATATGAGAGACAATACACAATTGTATTCAACTCATCCAGAAGGAAACACAATAAAGAGATCACACTCTTACCACACCTCTTGGGCATACCATTAATCTTCCCTCAAAATTTCTCTCTCTCAATTACAAACACAATCAACTCAATAATCAAGTTGGTGTTTCAACCAGTCAGTAACAATACTACCAGTACCACCGAGTATACACACATACTCCAAGTTCGAGTACACCACGTACTCCAAGTAGATCTCACTTGATCTTGCACACCTGCAGATCAACCTAGTTTTGCACACCTGCAAACCTAGATCTTACTTACCATGTAGATCTCACCTGATCTTGCTATACCGCAGATCAACCTGGCCTTGCACACCTACTGACCTAGATCTTACACACCTAGAATAACCCTTGTCCTTGCCTCACCAAGTCCTTATGATTCTCCCTTAGATAGAACCCTTTTGATTCTACACACCAGCACCCCTATGGATCTTCTACCAGATCTTGCTCTCCCACAGATCTACTTGATCATACACACTTGGCACTGTGGCACTATGAGGAGCTAACCTTGCTCTCTTCCCTCTGAAGGAGCTAACCTTGCTCTCTCTATCTAGCACACTTTACAATAAATCCCCATGGGTATCTTAAATAGATCCCATACAAACAATAATTAGACTTCCTAATTATAATAATTAGAAACGCAGCTCCAAGACTAAAATTAGTCTTTACATGCAAACTGGTCATTCAACAAACTAACTATTCATGTAACTAACAGTTCTGGAATGCACAGGCGATCGACGTTGGTCTCTATCTGTCTGGAGATGACCGACATCAGCTGATCCATGACCGATGTCAGCAGCTTTCTGTCTACTCCTGGCCGACGTCGGTTGGCCTGACTGACGTCAGTTGTTGTGACACTCAGCTACCTCCTCCATGTTTGCATCAGTGAAGCTTTTAGCTCCACAACCTAAAAAAAATATCTTGCATTTCATATCTATTTCATTGATAGTATATTTATATAATTGAAAAGCATTCAAACACATCATTAGCTTCAAACAACATCAAAACCAAACAAATAGAAATTCATATCGGCAAGTACAAACTTTGCAAGGCAAGTGTTTGACGAAATATCAGTTGAACAAAAAGGAAAATTTGGAACAGAACTGGCAAGGGTCTTTACAAAATTTGAATTTATTTTGTAAATCTCAGAGGTTAAAATAGGATAAAAAGGATTTAATTTCAATAGTTAGATCTAATGGGCCTCAAGGTCTGTTGAGAAGGTTAGTGTTATTCTGGATGTTTTGTTTGGTCATATTGGCCACTCTAACACTATTTGAGGGAAAAAGAAAGGTGGTTTTAACTTCAAGTTTCAACCCTATTTATGGAGGGTGGAGTGCTTAGTGGTGAATATCTCAAGCAATGTTTACCTCTTTCTTCTTTGAAGATGGTTCAAAGCACTTAAGATCAATTTTTGAGCAAAGTTGTTCACCTTTGTTGTGGGTTTTTAGACCAGATATATTCTATTCCATGCCTATTTTGGGTTTGGTGTTCTAATCACTTCTTGCAGTACTCCTTGTTTAAATACATGTTATTCTTGGGTTTTTTTCCAAGTCAAGGCAAGGTCTAATGCTTGAATCCCTTGCTTGATGGTGAATGTGTTTGTTTTTATTGATACAACTATTATTTTTCTTGTTTTTGGTAGACAAAAGGTTCAATCTTAGGTAGCCCGATTGGAGGGCTTGTGGTCCTAATTGAACATTGGGCTACATTCTTGAAGATCACCAATTTGAATTTGAATTCTAAATTTGACCTTGCTTTTATTTTTTTGGCCATTTTTATTTATACATTTTGGCAATGGCTTTTTGTTCTTAGTTTGAATTGTATCTCCTTCGTGATCCTCCCTTGGATTTGGGTTCTTTGGGAACCCTGAAGTCTCTTCTCCTCTCTATTAAGAGATGGGTTGGATATTAATTTATTTGGTTCCTTGTGCAGGAATGGGGTCTTTTGGGGACCCCAAAAAATAGCCTTCTCTTTTTTGGTTGTCTATTTGGATGTTATTTCCTCCTTTTTTATTATTCAATTTATGGAGATCTGAGCCTTTATTTCTACGATCCCAAGATGGATTGAGATTTTTCCTTTATCATTGAGGGTTACTCTTTTATTCCTTGGAGACATAGACCTCTATCTATGTCCAGGCTAGTTTTGGATCTATTCAAATATCAGATTGAAGATCTCTCTAGTGGCTTTGTTATGTTAGATACATGGGCCTCCATCTATGCCTAGGTTTGTTCTTAATCCAGTCAAATATTATATTGGTCTTTTTCAACTTGGTTGAGATTGGGTCCCCTGGGCACCTTAATGGTTCTTTTTGAGACCTGAACCTCTTCCTCTTTTAGTCTAGGATGGTTTTCAGTACAACTAAAACTGACTGGTTCTCGCACTAGTTAAAATGATTATTACTCTTCTTTTGCTTTTTTCCTTAATTGAATAGGGCTACTTTGTTGTGTTAGAGACCTGGCCTCCTTCTGTGCTCATGATGGTTTCGGATCCTATCAAATTTTGGATTGTAGATTCACTTGGGGGATCATAATGGTTCTTTTAGAGCCTTGGGCCTCTTGCTCCACTATTCCAAGTTGGTTTCAAGTCCATTTAAAACCACATAATTTTTGCACTAGGTAAAAGTGGTTGTTTCTCTTTCCATTATTGTTCCTCCTTTGTCTAGATCCTTTCGGTTCCTTTTAATATTTTTTTCTTATTTGGTAGGGTCTTTTTTATCTTCCTAGTGAGTTGTATCTTCTTATATCTTGTGTATGCCAAGAAGAGACCCAAACCCTCTAATGTATCCAAGCTGAGTTCCACAATTGTCAAAGGAATGACATTAATATTATTAAGATAAACTATAATATATATAATTTTAAAATATTTTAATTTATATAATTATATATTAATAATTATAATATAATATATTAAACAATTCTTTTAAATTAAATTTGTGTAGAATGCTTTTTTTTTTTTTTGGTTCTTTAAATTTTTTTAAAAAAAATTAATGTTGATTTTAATGTTTTGGATGGGAAAATGTTACAACTGACAAGTTTAATTTTATGAAAAACTATTTTTTCCTAATATAAGGTATTAGTAAAGAAAAATTGATTAAATAATATGTTTCGTTTATTGAAAAAAATATTTCTATTTAGATTTGTTATTTTGATTTATATAAAAACCCAATGTTTAATTAGATAATAAATATATAATTTGAAGTATCATATATTTTTATTTAAAGCATGTTTTGTATTTATGTTTGGATTATTTTTATTATGATAAATAAGTGAATACCTTAAAATATATTAGATATAATAGATTTTGGTATGATCAATCATAAGAAATGCACGGTACCACTTCTCTATATCAGAATATGGGCATATGCACCTTTGTTGTAGTTAAGATGATAAATTGTGTTAAAATCATTTTTTTTAAAACAAAATTTATATATTTTATTTATTTATTACAATAAATATTTATTTTTTATAATTATAATACTTTTTAAAAATTTAATTTAATATTATATTAAATATTTTTTCTTAATTTAATAGTTCGTTTAAAATATAATATGTATATTTATAAAATTTATATATAATAAATTATTTACAATTTAATTAATTATTTAATTAGAAAAATTAAAATAACTTAAATGTGTTCGCTTTTAATAACTTACATAATAAAAAATTTAAAAAAATAAAAATCATCAATGGACATGATCCTTAAAGAAAAAATCAAACATATGAATACAACAAATAAAACCAAACAATTACAAAAAACACAGGACGGCGATTAGATAAGTTAAAGCTCCCAGTGTTAGGGTAGATCATAATTTATTTTATGTAATTGATCCAGGAGATAGAGAAGCAGCCACCACCGTCGAACGCAAAAAAGTGTCCATTAATATATTAGAGCAAAATTTAACATAAAATCAGCGTCAAATTTATGCACATATCATGGCAATCCAATCTAACATAAAATTTATCCTACCCCAAACAGTAATGAAGATCTTCTGTTGTGGCCTTTATCTTGACTCAATGGTTCAAGATCAGGACTCGTTACTGGGTAACTTCCATAAATCTTCAACCTTTGATCAGAGTCTGCAGTAGCCAGAAAATCTAAACAGCGCCATAGCCCACAGTAACAAAATTTTGAATAATTAAAATGGCGCTGAGCTAACTGATTTTGATCGTTTGCACAAAGCAGGGGTATCTTAAAGTATCGTTATTGTTACATCCTGTTGATTATGCCAGTTATTCATCCTATTATATCGGCTGAGATCATGGCATCTACCTATAAAATAAAATCCTTTAGTAAACTATAAAATAAATTTTCTCCAAAAATAAAATTGTAAATCCTTTTTACAAGCTGCATGCATACTCGATGCATTTAATGAATCCCTGTTAAATAAAAAAACTATCCACATATGTATGTTCGTATCCAAGATATCATGTATTACTTAATAAAATAAATTTTCCAAATTACAGAACTATTGAAAATAAAAATTACATTTTGTTTTTATATTATATGTGAATTTATGATTTACTAGGTAAAACTTACTTTTAGAATTCCACTCATTTACGATTTCAAAGAGTATATTTTGTGTTGTTAAAAAATAAATATTATTATATATTTAATTACAAATAAAAAATATATTACTAATAATGTTTATATAATTATAATTTTATTTATTTATTAATTGAAAAATAAATCAATTTATATAAAACAAAAATTAAAAAAAATTAATTTAATGAAATTATTATTAATATTTAAATTCATGTTAATATAATGTTATTCTAAATTCATTATATATTAATATAAAATTATAATATCAATTTTATATATTTATTTAATAAATTTATTTTACATAAATTTATTTAAATATTACTTAATTAAAATAAATATATAATTGATAGATTTATCTTTTATTTATGAAAATATAATATAGATTACATAATTGTTAAAAATAAATTTGGTTTTTAATTAATTATGACACATTAAATATGTTTGTATCTATATATAATTTTAGATATTATAACTATTAGGTTATCCTTTTAAACTATAATGAATGATTGTTTTATTTAAATGATAATATAATATTATAATTTTTTGAATTGCAATTAACTTTTGATATCCAAGTTAATCGATGGTGATTTGATTGTTTGAAGATATAATAAACCTACAATAATTTGATTATATAGAATTCTATGAATTTTGGGCAAATAATTATGTTAGATATATTGTTTGTTTGTTTTTTATAAATAAAATGAATAAATAATTTGAAAATAAATTTTATATTTTATTTAATTATGGTAGTAGTAGAGATGGATAAAGTATCAATTATTATATTATTTAATTTTGGAATTATAGTTTAGAAGGGATTTGGCCATCTATTTTATGAGGAAGCTTTTCTTATGTAAGCTTTTCTTTTTAGTTTATATATGCAATCAAATTTTATTATTAAAAATGAATTCATGTGATGATAAAATTTAAGTGTATATTAATAGTGACAATATATAGAAAGAATTATAATGAAACAAATATTCAACTTATATTAGATATAACATTTCAATTCTTAGTAACAATTAATCATGTTAGTAAGGTGAGTTATAATTAATATGATTCATTGTTTTTATATTTTCATCATCTATCTCTTTACTCCACTACCAAGTCATGTGAAATTGTTATAAACATGCATAATTTTAGATAGAGATTATTATAGTGGAATGAAACTTTATTTTATGAACCACAAAAAATAAAATGTCCATAAAGCATGACCAAAATATTATTGACAATGTTAGAATGGGAGTCATCGTGAGTATAATCTATTCTTTGGGGCATCTAACCCTCTAACTTCTTATCCATTGGAAAAACTTTTTACATTGATAATACATTAAAAATGATCTCTTCTATTAAGTTTTTATAGATGTGAGATTTTTTTATTATTATTAATAATAAAAAGGAGGTTTTTTTGAATTAAGGCGACATTAATATATATGAAACTAATACCAAAGGTCAAGAATCCCATGTCTTCAACACTACAACCCTAAATATGAATATAAAATAAAGGCCTAGAAGCTCAGATGTTCAATGAGATAATATATCTAAAAATAATAACATTACACATTTACATTCTCTTATTAAGATCCAAGGGTCACTTTAAGAATAAGTACCTTCTCCTTTCAATTTCTATTTATTTTGGAGCTTACCACCTTCTAATTTCCTTTTTCCCCAGTATCATGTTGACTAGTAATAGAAATTAGCAGATCATCAATTAGATCAAAACTATATATCAAACATCCCTCTTCAACATTAAAAACGTGGATGGTTTGCCATGGGCTTATGGCTGACTATTCCTCCCTTAAAATAATTAGGGTTTATAAAACCACTTCTGGGGTTGAATTAACAATGAAATTATTAAAATCACCAAGCTCTTAGCTCTCTTCCTTTTCATTCAAATTTTCTATGCTTTCTTCTAGCTCTAGGGCCTTTTCTTCGATTACCTCAATGTCTTCTACTTCTACTCTCAAGAGGTCCTTGTGAAAAACTTTCCCCAAGAGATTCCTTATTTTTTTATCTATCCTAGCATGCATGAATTGGCCAATTGCCTTATTTCAAAATAATTCCTACATATGAGAGATAATCCTTCAATCAATAGTTTGCACCCAAATCTGATTATAAATGTTCAACTTTAATTTTTATTAAAGTTGAGCACTCACATCAATGTTAATAAGAATCCTTGCATATATATTATGAAGATAATCTTTTTTGGATTAATCTACATTTAAAAATCCTCCTAAGGCATCACCTATTATCTTAAGACTGGCCTTGGACCAAAACTTCAAAGGAAGGTAAGGGAGGTGAACCCACAATGGAATAGTATTTAAAGATTCAATAACTGGGTTGAAATTGGGGTACCATGGTTTCATCATGGGGATAGGATGATCCATAAACTAGATCTATTTTTGTAAAATACTATCCTTATCTTCCCTTTTATCAAAATCAATAATAAAAATTCCTCTACACAAGGGCATATTTCAAGATTTCCTTTCATTAATAGTCTCTTGACCTCCAAAATCCACCCATGAAAGGTTTGAGGATTTGGATAAAATTGATTAAACTTAAAAATTAAACCCTTATTATAATACCAAGCCTTCCCTTTAAAAACTCCTTCAAAATCATCTCCCTCAAAGCAAATAAATTACCGAATTCAGTAGGGGTTAAAAATTTGTTTACCTTTTTGGAGATAGTTGTAGCGTAAGATCCTCCATGTTCCCATATCTAATCTAGAATGGCTTCAATCAACATTGGGACTTTTTTGATAATATCTTTGAGAATAATGGATTTAAATTAAAGGGACTTAAACCCTTATCAAGTACATCTGTCTTCGGTAGAGAGTGACTCTTTCCCTATAGCTACCTTGGATCATACCACTCTAGACCAAATCTACCCACCAACTTTCCTTCCATGGATCTGTAATGACACATCCTCTAACTCTTGATATATGTCACCATATGTCTCCCCTACCACTCTCTTCCCTATAATATTATTCTTCCCCGAATCATCATGACCAAACCCCTTCATGAATCATAAAGACTCATCCATCACTAGGCCACTACCCACTAAGTGCCATCACTTAAAAATCCTAATGATGACGTGTTTCTAAGTATCATTCACTTATTATGTGCTCTCTTTATATGTGTGAAATTAGTATTAACACATATTTTTAAAATAATGAGTATTATAATGGATAAAAATATTCAACCTATATGAAAAGTGCCACTTTTTTTAAAATAGTAGTAATCAAAGAATAAATTTTATTTACAATGATAGGTATTCACCTACTATATTGATCCATGCATTTCTTACCTAATAAACATTCCCCAATGATGTTTGAGGATGAATATTATTATATCATCTTGATTCTAATGCATGTTGTGCATTAGAGCAATCGTATCATAGGAACATAGAGTGTATGATGGTGAGTTGATGTTACTGGTGACATGGTGAGAGATATGGAAGGGAGTGGTCAATAAATTGAAATAGTGGTACAAGTATCTTTTTTTTCATCAACATTAGAAATTTTACTTTTAAAATATGTATGTCACTGTGGTAAATTCCATTAATATTTTTTGGTGGACTTAAATTTGTATGTAATAATGTAGAGGCTCATTTTATGTTCTATTATCTCAAATTAATGTGGCATAAATATCATACTAAAAAATCAAATGTATAAATGAGAATACCATCTATGAAAGAAAGTTTGATATTACATTGTGAAATTTTATTTTTGGACTTCAAACTAAGAATATTTATACATCTATATTACATTCATATAAAAGTTTTTTTATGTGAACTACATGGATTTTTTTTCAAGACTAGCATCATTTGAAACTACGATATGTCTTCTGAATAACACATAGAATTCATTTTATTTTCATTAGTTTTTATGGTATTATGTTGTTTGATGGCATGTAGTCATTGGCTTATTGTATGCAAAGATATCTTAATGATAATTTTTGTTTAGTGGTTAAAATTCCATAAAAATTATATTGATTATTTTTTCGTTTTATAATTTTAAATAAAGTATTCTCTTGACAACTATGTGGATAAGTTCAGGGAAGATTTTTCATGTGAATAACACATAGAACTAGAAGTGTTTGAATTTATTTATAGTATTATGTTTTTTGAATGGAATGGAATAATAATCCTTTTCTAAATAGATTTTGTTGTTGTTCTTTTATTTATTATTAGAGGGATAATGAATCCCTAATATTTTTATAACTCTACATGCATAGACTAGGGATAGTGAGTCACCATTTTTTTATGCATTGTAGGAGAACTTTGAGGGGTAGAGATGAGCCACTCAAATTTATAGTTTCATGGTAAACTCCTATAAACACCCTTAAAAGTATTTTATGCCACTCAAAATGAGGGAGGCATAGTGACATGTTTTCTCTCATAGTTAAATGTCTCTTAAGGGACTAAAAGTTGGTTAGTTAGAGGTGTATGTTTTGGCTCATTAGTCCCATCAATGAACCATATATTTAAATGAATTTATATGGTCATTTAAACACTATAATGAAACCCATTCACTCTCCATCAATACCAAGGGTTGAATTTTACAGTTGGCCAATTCAATCCATGAAGAGAACCTTCTTGTGCTTGAGTGGGAAAATGGAGTAAAATTTAAGCATGCATTATAAGAGAAGTATGAGTTATAAATGTGAGAAAGTAGATCCTATAATTACATGTATGAGTATTATAATCACCCCCAAATAATTTTTTTATAATTTATAAGGAGGAAAGGTAATGGGTTTTATCTAATAGCTAAATGTCTCTAAGGGAGCAACCGTTGGTCAATGGAAGGCATATATTTTGACTCATTAGTCAAATTTACAAAACATATGTGTATACATGTTTATATGTGTGTATAAATGATTTAATTTCCCCCTTATACTCTCTATTTACACTAATGTCAAAATTTATAGGCAACCAGAAGTATCCCTAAAGAGAATTTTTTCATTCATGAGTAGCTAAATGAGGTAAACATCTAGTGTGCATTATGGGAGAACCTTGAAGCATAGATATGAGCCATTAGCTCCAATATTTTAAAGGTTGATTCCTATAGGAACCCAAAATAGGATTTCATACCATTAAATAAGAGGGAGACACAACATAATATTTTCTCTCATGGTCAAATATCTCTTAAGGTATGAAAAGTTGATCAATGGGAGGCATATCTTCTGACTCGCTAGCCCAATTGATGAACCATCTAGGTGAATGCATATGAATGGGATTACTAATAGTGGAATTCCTCTTATAATTTTTATCAAGACCTAGGGTCAAAATTATAGTTGGTATAATGAATCCCTTAAATGACACTTCTTGTCCATGAGTGTAAAATGGAGTGAACTTCTGATGCACAATGCAAGAGAGATATAAGGGTTAAAAACAAGTTATTAATACCTAAATTTATATATTAAAGTAATGTGAACACCATCCTAAGGATTTTGTGCCACTCAAGATGAGGGATGAACTACACCAAGTTTTTTCTCTTAGACAAATATCTCTTAAGGGAACAAAATTTGGTCAAGAGAAGACATATCTTTTGACTCACTAGCCGAATCAGTGAATCATCTATATAGACACATCTGGATGGGTGTATAAACATTATAATGTCTTAATTTTGGTCCCCATTAGGCTATAAATTTAACATTAGTAGTCATCCAAATTAATATCTTAATAGAATCTTCTCATCCCTGAGTGTGTAAATAGAGTGAACTTCCAACACCTATTTTAAGAGAATTATGAGGGGTAGAGATGATTCACCAGCTCTTATTATTTCATGGGTGAGTAAAATGAACACCCTAGAAGTATTTTATCCCACTATGGATGAGGGAGACATGGTAACTAATTTTATCTCATGGCTAAATCTCTTTTAATGGACCAAAAGTTAGTAAGAGGCATATCTTCTGAATTGCTAACCCAATCAATAAACCATCTTCAAGAAGAGGATCCACATTCACTCTAAAATAGAAATAAAAAAATTTTAGATTGATCATTGGCATAATGTATAAATCATTGATATCTTTCTAAAGGTATGCAGAACTTTAAAAATGGATCTCGTTTGCTCCTTGTGCAACCGATCAAAGTTCAAGTCAAAGTTAGTCAATAGATGGTCAAAGCTGGTCAAAATAAAAAAATTGACCATATTGTAATGTTTATGAACTAGTTTCATGTTTTATATCTCGTTTATATCTTTCTATCACATTTTATGATTCAAAAAATGGAGTCTGTATGTGTAAGTTATGACCAATCAAAGTTATGGTCAAACTCGATGACATGACAATAAAGTGACGTGGCAATATGGCTCGGCCCTAGTCATTAATATTTGTAAACTCAACCTTAGTAAATGGGGATAAACATAAACCATCATAAATTTTGAAATAATTATCACTGCATATTTTGAAATGTAATGGATAATTAAAAATTCTATAAAAATCAAGTATGGGATAATTATGAAATTTATTTTAAAAAATTGTGGATAATCATCCCAATTAGAAAAAGTGGACCTCCCAAAAGTATATAAAGGGGTGAGGGGTTATTTGGAAATAATTTGGAATTATAATTGGAATTCAATGAATTCATTCCAAAGTCTCAAATCTCTCATGTCAGAGCTAAAGCTGAGACCCAGAGTCAGAGAACCAGAGCTGAAGAGCCAAGAGCCAGCGCTGAAGAGCCAAGAGTCAGAGCTAAGAGTAAGAGCTAGAGATGATTCCATATATATACTAAGTTTATATATTTGAGGTATTTTGATGCATTTTTTAATGCCTCAAAGTGAATAATAGAGAAAATTATGTATAGGCCATAATAAACCAGTTTGCAAAATGCCAAGTTTTGAGGGACTTGGAGAGATTTTCACTTCTCAGTGTAAAATAGGGATTTGTCGTAGACTCTAAGATAGTTTCAATAGTATGTTGAAATCCCTATGGTTATTTTTATAATACCATTTTATAATTACATTTTTGAGACTTTTGGCAGAGAATCACAAGATTCTGAGATTACATTCATGGAACAGTAAGGTGGAGGGTTTGTTCATGGGTTTACCCAAACTTTTTAAAGATATATTATTTGAGTTGTGTGAAATCTTAGAGTGTCTATTTGAAAATAATGAGGAATTTTCTATATACTCACTTTTCAAGAAAATGGATCAGTATGTACTATAAGTAAACCTAGAGATGTAGGCATTACCAAACTCTGTTATCACGTGTTTGTCATGAGTGGATTCTATTTTTGAATTATTTTTTCACATTTTGATTAATATTGTTTATTAATCACTATTGAATGCATAAATAGATAAAATAAGATAAAATGTCAAATTCAATTTCATTTCCATGAATGTGTTGAGAAATTATGTGATTTGACTAAAGTATCCAAGGTGAATTTTTTTGCACAAAAATAAGTGCTAGTTTACCGATCAGGTTTGGTATCAAAGTGATTAGTATGCTAGGATAACTTATATATAGGCATTGCTCTGATACATCAGGTTTGGTATTAGATTAGTTAGTGTGCTATGTTAGCTTCTAATTATGTGGATTTGATGTCAGTTATTTTTGGTTTTATTTTCAATATTAATATAAACTTTTGGCCTTGTTAATATTCCATTACAATGTGCATTTGTGGAATTAAGTTGTTTGTAGGTAACAAAAATTCATGGAAAAATCCTTGAAAAGAGAGAGGCTTAATGAGTTTAAGGCAATTAATTGATAGATCTAGGAGGATAATGCTTTTCTGAGAGCTCATTTTTACTCCTTAAAAGAGGAGATTTCCCACTTAAAATCAGAGTTGCAATCCAAGGATCAGCTCTTGGCATAGATGAAATATGAAGAGAAACACTATCTTCATCAATTACCTTCTACTATAGATGCAAGCACTATGACTGATGAGTGCATTGTAAGTTGTTCATCTAGTAATTCCTTCCCTTTAGTTTCAAATGTTTTTAATGTTATTTTTAGTAGTTTTAAGAAACACACTAAGGGCATTAGATCTAAACTATTATTAAAAATGTAATTTGATGGAAGGGGCCTTAGTAAGAATGGCCAAGGTATCACTAACCCAATACAGGTAGAGCATAGATCTCACCATGCAAGATTGGGTTACATTAGTGAGAAAGTGGATGTTGGAGAGGGTCCTTCATTACTGAAAGAGGACAAGCTTCTAATAGCCAAGATCTGAGGCCACTATTATAGTATAATTCCCCCCTACAAAATAATAATGAGTGGTGTAAGAAATTAGGTAAAAAGGTATTGAGATTCCACCTCCTCATTCTTACACTAGAAAAATCACCAATAGGAATGTGAATTCCAAGACGTCTAAATCACTTTTTCCATTTAAGAAATTTGGTTTTAATATTCAAAACATGTTGCATTATTTTCCCTATATGTTTTACAAATTGAATAACCATTGTGCAACATATTGTTGGAAAAGACAAGCTTTACTGAAATAGCTTGTAGGTGTTAAAGACCATTCTCCTACTAGCAAAGCAAGAAACGGAAAATGGGTGACCTTTCCCACATAGAGGAACCATTTCACTCATTTTCATGTGAGTGGACATCAGGTTGAGAAGTGTTGAAAACTTTAACCAACCCACCATCCTAGTAATTGTAAGAAAAAGATGGTCTATAAACATGTTGATAAGGTAATTAATGATGTCATGATTAGTGGATTGGTATATACATTTATGTTTCAAATTAATTTTTGAGATCTGTGTTGTATGTTTACAAAATAAATTTACCCATGCTTTGATATATGCATTTTGGAGTTACTACAGTGGGAACACTTCAAGAAAGGTTTATCATGCAAAGTTTTTAATTCTCACACTTATGTTTTGGAAAGCTCTATTTTAGGAATCTCCAGTATTAGCTTTATGACTTTTCTATTGAATTATTAAGGAATTTAACTCATTGATCAGCTTGGGAGATTTGATATCTATTTCATAAGTTGTTGGGTAAGATTTAGCTTTCCTACAATACTTATTTTAGAATAACTGCTATTTTGAAATGCATCTATTTATATCATATTTGTGATTAGATGCATGATAAGACCCATTGAATTAATGTATTATGACATGGTCATAGCCAATATTGTATCTTATATACATTGACAAACTTGTCTTGTAGTTGCATGGGTAATTGTTTCAGTGTTTGGTAGTTCACCGCTTATAGGATGTGACAGTAGGCAGACAGTTTGATATATTGTGACCTTATTGGCAATTTTAGGATTCAGTATAACTAATTCCTTGTTTTTAGGGCCTTTTATATTTTTTAGTTTTAAATCATATTTTTCCACTATTATATCTATGTTATGATTTAAGTTCTATACTTGATATGTTGTAGAGGACCATTTAGAAGCAGTAAAGAAGATCACTAGCTTTGATTGTGTAGAGGCTCTTGTAAAGCCATGCAATAGAAGAATTCATTTCATTTTGAACCCTAGTTCTATGTAAAGGATATTGATGGTCATGCAACAGAAAAAGGTATGCAAAATGTGTGATCAATCGATTTTTCAAGTGTTGTCCGCATAGTTATGGAGCCTGATTAGATAAAAAAAAGACTCATCAGAATTCTTCAGAACTAACTTTCATTTTATAAAATCAAGTTGGCTACTAGTTTTTGGTGGACCAAAAGCCCTCTTAGTAAGGAGGATTGATCTAGGAGGATCCATATTCACTCTAAAATAGAAGTCATAAAATTTTATATTTATTATTGGCAAAATGTATAGTTCATCAAGATATTTTTAGTGGTATGTGGAACTTCAAAATTGGAGCTCATTTGCTTCTTATGCAGTTGATCAAAGTTTAAGTCAAAGCTAGTAAACAGATGGTCAAATCTAGTCAAAATGAAAAAAATGACTATATTTGAATGTTTATGAACCAATTCCATGGTGTATAGCTCATTGAGATATTTTTGGCACATTTTATGGTTCAAAAATGGAGTCCATATGTGCAAGTTATGACCAATCAAAGTTATGGTCAAACTTGATGACATGGAAATAAAGTGATGTGGTAATATGGCTCAACCCAAATCATTAATATTTATAAATTACACCTTATTAAATGGGTAATAATTATCGCACCATATTTTTAAATGTAATGGATAATTTAAAATTCCATAAAAATTGGGTATGGCATAATTATGAAATTTATTTAAAAAGATTGTGGATAATCATCCTAATCGAAAAAAGTGGACTTCCCACAAGTATATAAATGGTTGAGGTGATATTTGTAAATGAATATGAACTATAATTGGAATTTATTGAATTCATTCTAAAGTCTCAAATCTCTCATTTTAGATTCAGAGCCGAAGAGCTGAGAGCCAGAGCTGAAGAGCTGAGAGCTAGAGCCAAAAAGCTAAGAGCCAAGAGTAAGAGCTAGAGATGATTCCATCCATATACTGAGTTTATATATTTTATTTATTTTGATGCATTTTTTAATACCTCAAATTGAACAATAAATTAGACTGTGTATAGGCCATAATAAACTAGTTTTCAAAATCCCAAGTTTTGAGGGACTTGGAGAGATTTTCACTTCTCAGTGTAAACTAAGGATTTGTCCTAGACTCCAAAGATGGTTTCAATAGTATGTTTAAATCCCTATGGTGATTTTTATAATACCATTTTATAATTCCATTTTCAATACTTTTGGTGGAGAACCCACAAGACTGTGAGATTGCATTCATGCAATAGTAAGGTAGAAGGTTTATTCGTGGGGTTTATCGAGACTTTCTAAAGCTCTATTGTTTGAGTTGTGTGAAATCTTAGAGTATCCATTTGATAATAATGAGTAATTGACCATGTACTCACTTTTCAATGAAATGGATTGGTTCGTACTATAAGTGAACTCAGAGATGTAGGCATTGTCAAACTCCATTATCACATGCTTTTCATGAGCGGATTCTATTTTTGTATTATTTTCTACATTTTGATTAATCTTATTTATTAATAAATATTTAATGCATAAATAGATAAAATAAGATAAAAGGTCAAATTTAGTTTTTTTTCCATGAATGTTTTAGGAAATTATGTGATTTGACTAAAGGATACAAGTAAATTTTTTTGCACAAAAATAAGTGCCAATTTATAGATAAGTAAATCACTCTACTCACCTCAAAAAAGTATTTTGTTACATTAAAGATGATGAATACATAGATCCGTAGTTTTTATTGTGGACAAATGTTTCTTAAGATACTAAAAGTTGGTCATTATGTAGCGAATATTTTTCATCACTAACCCAATCAATAAATTTACTCTCCATCAAGCCTAGGATTTGAAATTTGTAGTCATTTTGGAGGCAAATATAAAGAGAAGCTTTTCATTCCTAAGTTGGAAATGGAATGAAATTCTACCATGCATTGTAGGATAACTGTGAGGGTGGATATGTTTTGTTAGTGCCTATAGTTTCACAAGAAAATCTTTTATTCATATCTTGGAGAATTTTATGTTAGTGGGGATGGTGGAGACATGAATTTATGTTTTTTATCATGGCCAAATGTTTCTTAAGAAACCCAAAAATTATCAGTGGGTAGCTTATTATTTGACTCACTATCCCAATCAACAAATTGTTCTTGCCAAAACATCTAGATAGGTATATAAATGATATAATAGCCTCTATCTGATCTATTTTAGGCTTAGGGACCAAAACTTTTAGGGATTTGATTCATATTTAAAGAGAATCATCTCATTCCTAAGTGGGAAAATGGAGGTAACTTTTAGTGCATATCATAGGTAAACTGTGAGGAGTAGAGATGAGCCATTAGTAACCTACATTTACATGGGTAAGTCTTATAAGCACTTCTTATAAGATTCCATGAAACTTAGGATGAGGTAGAGAGTATCATTTTTTATTTCATGGTTAAATTTCTCTAAAGACATATTTTCATGAATCTTATATTTCATGACAACACCCTCGATTGCACTCTCACAAGTAATTGGAGGTGTTTTAATAACATGGACAATAAATATTTTTTTAAATGGACACCAACTCCATATCCTAATGGAAAAAACTTGAGTCACATATTGAGATCTATTTTTTGGGAGTTTTGAATGAAAAAGTTTAGTTTATTAATGATCTCTTGACTATACCTCTTTCAGTAAGATAACATCATACCTTAGAGCTAACTCCCACACTTGAAAATAAAGTTATAGATGATGGTCATAATGAGACACTTGATGTTAGATGATGCTACCTACAAGGTTGTCATCCTTAGATGTATGAAGGAGGATTCACGAAGGATGAGATACTATAATATGGCTTCACCATTTCTTGTATCATGAAAGCATAAAAATGTGCTAGCACTTAGGGTAGATCCAAGGTATGTAATGCTTCTTATGACATAAATTTAGGTGAGATATCTTCTCATGATAGTATTTGGTCTACTTTGGATCAAATTTGAATGGTGTTTGATTTTACACCTTTGAGATGGCTAAAGGTGATGGTTCATATGTTTTTAAACCTATGTTTGTTCGAAGGTATCCATGAAGTAGTACAAGAGTGGACAGAGTTGATAGAAGATTGAGAAAGGATATAAAATTTGCCTAAGTCTGGATTTAGCACATTTTATTATCATATTAGGCACATCATCAGATTCTAAAAATCTATTCAAACACACATCAGATTCTGTTACCTTATGGAGTAGAGTCATAAATCTTGACATTGGTTTAAACATTGTAAAAAACCTTCCATTATCTAAAAAGCACCTTTAAATCCTGCATTATGTAAAAAGCACCTATAAATCTCACATTATGTAAAAAGCACCTTTAAAGTCTACAATATGCAAAAAATCACTTTTGAATCCCACATGTAGAAAAATCCATCAAAACATATCAAATTTTATTAAGATGAAGTTCAAAGACCTTAAAACATGTATTACTCTCTTCAAAATCCCATATTGTAAACTGCACCTCTCAAAATCACTAGTAGGTAAAATTCATCTCAAAACCTCAGAGGCCTTTTATAATCCTTACACATGTTTTTTTCTTCCTTTTAAACCCATAAACTATTTAAAATGGTTCAAAATACCACCAATTATCCTAGCTCTCCATGTCTTTTCCCCTTCCACATAAAGGCTTAAATTAAAATAAATACTATGCGAGATTTTTAATGCTCTTAAACATGTATTTGTTGTTCAAAATCCCACATAATGCTTCATAAATTTTATTATCCTGCATCATGTTTTATAAACTTAAAAATCCTGAAAGTGTTTTATAAAATTCAAAAACTCACATCATGTTTTATAAACTTAAAAATCCTGAAAGTTTTTCATAAGGTTCCAAATCCTGAAAGTGTTATATAAGGTTTAAAACCCTACATATGTTTCCAAACTTCCCCCCCCCCCTATCCCTCCATGTAGCCAATGTCTTTCCAAAGTATGATAAATGCATGGTATAAGATGTGAAAGACTTGTTTTCAAAAAATGAACATATGGTATTAATTAAGGTTTTCAAAAAAAACTTTTTCCCACTCATATATATCCATGGATTTTGGCTTTAAATGGTGATTTATTAAAAATATCTATTATCACCTTTTTTTAAAGTTTATTTCCCACCACAAATTTGTGTCATTATCATTAATGAAATATTTTAAGATGGTTTTACCCAAATTCATGGTTTTGATCCTTGGAAGGTGGTTTTTGAATCTAGTTTATGGTATTTGACATTTGTAACATTTTAAGAAGTGGTTAATTCCAAAATTCATGGTATTAGATATAATACGTGAGTTTTTACAAAGAAACCTCCAAGTTTTTGTTTCTTAAATTATTGTTTCAAAATATAACTCATGGTATTAGATATGGGGGTGGTATTGACCATAATAGTTGTGGGTTTAGGGCTTTAGAAGGTTGTTTTGAGTAGGTAACCCCTTAGTTTTTCATGGAAGGATAGTTTTGGCTACTTTAGAGGTGGTATTGATACTCAAAAATTTCTCTATGAATTTGATAGAGGTTTCTAATGTTCATAGTGGCCTGCACAGGGTGTGGATGAAAGAGCCATAAGTGAAAACAACATAGTTAACGAAAGAATTGAGGGTGGATTTATTTAAATGGGTGAATTCATTTGAAGATCAATCTAAATTTCAAGAAAGCTTTAAAGGAAAAGGCTCCAATTTTTTAAGGTAATTTCAAAAGGCATTGGAAGGGATTATGCTTCACAATAAGCTTAATAAGCCTTTTGTTCAAGTCGATGGGGCATATCAAAATTTGATAATTTTATCTCAATTCAACAATTTTAGTGGTTAGAATCCCACAATCAAAGTTTACATATGTAAGAGTGCAAAAGGTGATGAATCTGAGTAAATGAGAAATCAAGAACACGACATAATGATAAGAGAATATGATAACTTCCTTGTAGTGGCAACCAATTTTGAGTAGTTACACATGTATGAATTGGTACTATGTCATACACCTATGGATTTTGAGGACTTATAGGCATAGTTCTTTGTACTGAAGAGTCAATCAAGCTTGCATCGTAAGATAGGACTAGTTTTATGTGGAGGCTTCTAAATTTAATACCTTTGATGGTTTTAAGGGGTCATTAGACACCTTAGGAAGAGTATACGATAAAAATGGATTAGGAAAACATTCAAAATTTGCTTACTCAATGTGGTGCTTGAATTAGAAATATTTTTCATACAACATGGAACCTTTGACAAGGGAATATGGTAAAATAATTACAGTGTATGTCAAGATGGAATGTCCAAGGGAGAAATAAAACTCTTCAAATCATGAGGAATCAAATATTTTCATAGCAATAAAATGGGGTCCTTCTCAATAACCACTTAAAAGTTTTTTGTCTTTCTATTCCTCCATTACACTTTTTGTAATAACTTAAAAGGTTATGTTTTACCTTTTTAAAGTCATTTAATATAAATTAACTATAAAATATAAACATTTTAACATAATTTAGTTGGTTATAGAGGTTTTTTTGGGTGGTTACACCTATTGTAACCTATAAATAGGAGTATGAAGCTACTTTTTAAAGGGTTAGCTTCAGTTGGGCTTAGGTTAGCTTTATACCAGTTTATTTTCTAAAAGTAAAAAATTTGCAAGTGAAAGGAAGGAATCTATATGTATATTCTCATGAAGAATCAATAAATAAAAGATTTACAAGACTTTGTTTCATGAGATTTACTGAATGATGATATGCATGAGTATGTCAGTTCACTTTGGTTTTTTTTCTTTCATTTTTATAGAATGTTATTGTTAGATAGTCAATGAATGTGAATTTCTTAAGTTTGGATAGTTATGTTGAATCTACATTAAGAACTTTATCATTGGGAATCCTTTATGAGCTTAAGAATATGATTTTGTGCCTATTTTTATTGGTAAATATAAGATTGTTAAATATCTTTCTTTGTAAGGTTGTCCAATCTCCTTGGTGTACGTATCATATCCATATGTTTAGTACATGTCTTTCCCATCTCATTTTCATAAAAAATGCTTCCTCTACTATACCTCAAATATTGGACTATTATGGTGAGTCTTTGTGTTTGGTTATCCAGAGTTATCCTTATTCTTTTCGAGGGTTATCATAGTAACTTATATGTTTAACTAAATAGAATAATCCCATTCTTCCTTTCTCCTTTTATTTCCCACTTTTCCCTTCTCCCCATTATTCTATTCATTTCATTTCTATTTCCTTTATATACTTTGTGGTTAAAAGTATGAAACCCCCCCATAAAAAACATTTTGATGTAAATAGTTGTGAATAGCTTTTCCCCTATTTTTCCCTTTTTGGATTTCAATAAAGGTAGTTATTCATGATAATAGGTACTTTGTCTCTATATTTATAACTAACAAAAGGACTCAGTTCTCATAATACTAACTCATAGTCACCAATTTGTCCCCTGATAAATTTTAGATCCAATAAGACTAAAATTTGGTTAGTGGGTAGTGTATCTTTTAACTCATTATCCTAATCAATGAACCATATTTTTTGACACATACATATAGGCATACAACTGGTGTAATGGCCTCACTCCACTCTTTATCAAGACTAGAGGTCAAAATTTGTAGTTGTTTGGAGGCATGATCTCATAAGAGAAGCTTCTCATTCCTAATTAGGAAAATGGAGCAAACTTCTAGCATGTATTGTAGGAAAACTGTGAGGGGTAGATATGAGTCATTAGAACCTAAAATTGAGTGGGTGAGCTATCTAAAAACCTATTAAGTTATTATATATCATTAGATATGATAGATACATAGTGATATGTTTTATCTTATGGCTAAACGTCTATTAAAAGACCAAAATTTGGTTAGTGGGTAGCATATTTTTTGACTCAATAGCCCAATGGATGAACCATATTCATCAGCACCCACTCTTTATCAATCTAATGGGTATAGTGTTACATGTATTTGAAGGCATCCTTGAATATAATCTTTTTGTTCCTAAGTGGGAAAATAGAGTGAACTTATATTATGTGTTGTAAGATAACCATGAGGTATAGAGATGAGTTATCGTTACCTAAAATTACATGGGTGAGTCCTATAAGCACCTTATAGAGTATTTTTTACCACTTAGGATGAGGGATACACAACATAATGTTTTATCTCACCACAAAATATCTCTTAAGAAACCAAAATTTGGTTTTTGGGTAGTGTATATTTTTACTCGCTATCTTAATCGATCAACTATCTTCACTTTCATGTCTATATGGGTTTATAAATAGTGGAATGATCACCATACACTATCAGTCTATTCCAAGGGTTTAATTTTTTAGGTGTTTAGAGGCATCCATGAATATAAGCTTATCTAAATTCTAAGTGGCAAAAAGGAGGAAACATTGGGTGCATGTTGTAGGATAATCATGAGGGTTATAAATGAGTTGTCAACACCTATAGTTGCATGGGAGAGTATTATAAGTGCACATTAGAGGATCATATCCAACTCAAAATGAGGGAGATATGAAAATATGTTTTTTTTAATCCAAATGTATTTTAATAAACCAAAAAGTAGTGAGTGGGTAGCATATCTTTTGAATTGCTATCCTAATAGAAAACCCATCTTCACCAACACATTTGGATGGGCATATAAAATTTGTAATGGATAACCTCACCTCTCATTATTATTAACGATAAAAAACTTTAGGAATTTGAGGCATCCCTAAAGTGAAGCTTTTAGTTCCTAAGTGGGGAAATAGATAAAACTTTTAGCACACGATGTAAGAGAACCTTAGATGTAGAGACAAGTATTTAGTACTTATATTTTCATTGGAAAGTCCTTTAAGCACTCCCTAGAAGATTAAATTCTCATCAATATGAGGGAGACATTGTGTCATCTTTTCTTTTCTAGCCAAATGTCTCTTAAGAGACTAAAATTTGGTCAGTTGGTAGCATATCTTATGACTATCACAATCACTGAACTATATTCATTGACACATCTAGATGGACATATAACAATAGAATGGATACCTTTCACTCTCTTTCAAGCTGAGGGGTCAAATTTTTTAAGGATTTGGAGGCCTCCATGAAGAGAAGCTTCTCATTCCTAACTAAGAAAGTAGAGAAAACTTCTAGCACACAATATAGGAGAACCTTAGGGGTAGATATTAATCTTTAGTGCCTAAAATTTCACATAAAATTCCTCTAATCACTTCATATTAGATTCAATTTTAATTAGGATGATGGAGTTACATTTCCATATTTTATCTTGTGGCCAAATGTCTCCTAAGAGACTAAAAGTTAGTCAATGGGTAACATATCTTATGACTAACCTAATAGATGAACTATCTTCATTGCCATATGTGTATGGGTATATAACAAGATAATGGACATCCTCCACTCTCTATCTAATCTAGGGGCTGAAATTTTTATGCATTTGGATGTATCCTTGAAGAAAAACTTGTTTTTCCTAGGTGGGAAAATAGATAAAAATTCCAATGCACATTGAAGGATAACCATGAGGGGTAGAGATGAGATCTCAACACCTATAATTATATGTTCAAGTCCTATAATCATCCCTAGAGTATTTTTTTCAACTAAATATGAGGGAGACATCTATTCATTTTTTATCTTGTCCAAATATCTATTAAGATACCAAAAGGTGGTCAATGGGTAGTGTATATGTTGATCGCCTAGCTTAATCGGTGAATCATATTCACCAATATGTCTGAATGGGCATATAAGCACTAGAATGGCCACCCTCCACTCTCTATCAAGACAAATGTTTGAAATTTTTATGTGTTTATATACATTTTATAAGAGAATATTATTGTCCCTATGTGGGAAATGGAGTGAAATTATGGAACGCATTGTAAAAGAACCATGAGGGGTAGAAACAAACCATCAACTCCTATATTTGAATGGATGAATCCTATAATCACCCTATAGAATATTACATACCAATCATGAATAGGGAGATATGGTGATATATTTTATCTCATAGCCATATGTCTCTTAAGAGACTAAAATAATGTTAGTGGTTAGTGTTTATTTTGACTCACTATCCCAATCAGTGAATTGTCTTCACCGTCAAGTATAGATAGATATATAAATTTTGTAGTGGCCATCTTTTACTATTTTTTGGGCCTAGGGATCAAATTTTATAATTTTTTGAGGCATCCATAAAGATAATCTTCTTATTTTTAAGTGGTAAATGGGATAAAATTTATACCATGAGTTACAAGAGAATTTTGAGGGATAGAGATGAGTTTTCATTGCTTATATTTGATCAAGTATGTCCTCTAAGTACTTATTGAGGATTTCATGCCACTAGGGATGAGGGAAAAATGATGATGCATTTTTTATAATGGATAAATATATTTTAAGATACCAAATTTTGGTTAGTGTAAAGCATTTCTTTTGACTCACTAGACCAATCAATAAACCATCTCTGCATACATGTATATATTAGTAGATATGAACCATCATCTCATAAATTATACGTGTGAGTCTTATGAGGTCCCAGAGGGTTCTTTTCCACTTAAGATGATAAAAAAAAAAGTATATACTCAACACATATTATATTGATAATTATTCTTTTTCAAGAAGATAATCTTATCTACTCATGACACCAACCACATAAAGGTGAAAGAACATCTAGTACGACTAACCTACATTAAAAAAAATAGTAAATTTTTTAATCAAAGATAAACAAACAATGACAAAAAATACAAAATCAAAGTACACTAAATCAAATAAGTTAACTTTAGTAATTTTAAAATCAAATGCATTGAATACTAACCTTACCAATTCAATCAAATGTAGCTTTAGGATCATTTTTTTTATGTGTTTCCTAAATTTATTCATGCTTGGATTCACAAAATTTGCATAGAATTTTTTTATGAGGCTTTCCACAAAGTTTTATCATTAAAATATTTTTAATAATAACAAAATTTTAATAAAGAAGCACCAACCTATGTATTTCAAAGTCTTCAAATAACCATTAATTTTATTTTTATAAAAGTATCTATGAATATACGTTCGTATAACCACCACAAATCAAGTGGGATAAACTAGGTTTTCTCCATCTATGAAAGTTATGGTTAATTTTGTTTTCACTACAAAATGAGACAAGTAGTAGTTTGTTCCCTCATCATTGTCCTTAGGTACAACTATTAAAAAAACCTTCCCAACAAAATATAAAGTATAATTTTTTTAAAAGACATGTTTTAAAAAATTAAGATATCCCTATTAATTAAGGCTATAGTTAAATTATAAATAATTTATACCTGGTTGAAAAAAAATTGAGATGTGGTCAAATTCAACTAATGATATCATTCCATGATTACTTAGTGGTCATAATGAATTGCTAGTATCGATAGGTGTTATGGGTCTATAATACAATTATTCAACCCATTATTTTGACTCACATTCATTTTCATTAAATTCCATATAGTCCAAACAAAAGCATGCCATATCCTTAGTATAAATAGTCAATGAACTAGAATTTGAGCTTTGAATGGAGTGAAAAATACTCGATCGAAGTATTATACTAAAATATTAATCTAATGGGTAAGTGCACAAAGTTGGGGGACAAAAGTGGCCTACTCATGGACATGATTTTCCTAAAATTTCAAAAAACTGAACTTCTATAAATAATTTGAGATATCTATACTCTAAATTTGAAGATGGTGTAACAACATGGAATGTAGAATTTTGAGTCTAGTTTTGAAAACACTAATTTTTTTATAAAAAATGGTTAAATATAGTGAGGTCAAAAATCTAAAATTTGAAGAGGAAATCCTATTTTTTGAAGAAAATAGAGTAGATAGATGGTCGTGTGGTGTACCATTTTTTTAGCAATGTTTAATATTATTTGAAACCCTTTGAGAAAACTTTGGATAAGATCTTCTAGTTTATGACCTATATTTTTTAATTGAATACTTTTTTAATGAATTTTGAAAGTAAATAGATCCTGAAAATTGACAAAAAAAATGGATAGTCATCTGTGTGACACACCTAACAACCTAAAAAAAAACAAAAATCAGTTTTTTTTTTCATGTGTGTAGAAATAGACATAATTTATGAGCATATATCTTGTTTTTCACTTAGATCAATGAAAGACAAATTACATGAACATGTATAGGCATGTATTTTTGTAGCATGTAGTGGCCTAAAAAGGTATAGTTAGAAATCAACATAGTTTAAAACCTTAAATTAGTGAAAAATTTAGAAAAAATCATATTTTTCGAAAGAGGAGAGTGTTCTCATGATGATGGTATTAATTTTTTTAATTTTCGTATTAAAATTCATAGTGTATTTGGGCATCAAAGTTGATTTTTTTAATCATAACTCTCAGACTTGACTTTAGATTAACAGGTCCAAGCCTTAGGCTTGGGAATCCAAGCCATTCCTAAACCAAAACATGCAGGATTTGAATTTAAATTCAAATAGTGTGATCACATTAATAACATGATCATGGAATTAATATGATCATGTTATTAACCATGTTAATAACATGATCATGTTACTTAATAATGTGATCATGTTAATAATGTGATTGCATTATATATTCATAACACCCAAAAACTCGAATTTGCTCTTTACCTCAAATTTTATATATGAACTTATATGTTATTGTGTTACCTAATAGTGGTGTTCTTTCATGTGAAATTTGAAAGGTCCCTCACCTTGGATAGTGAATTAAGGTGTCGTGGTATCACATTAGACTTCAAAAAAATTATAGGAATTTTAATATGTTGACTTAACCACTTATAATTACTCTTTTTTAAGGGGTAACCCATTATACATTTTACTATATAACTTATTTTATCATGATATGTCATAAAAATCATGTTTTAAACCTATATCCAAAACTTGGCCTTTAGAGTACGAATCTAGTTGTGTATCTAAAGTAAATTGGGGCTATTTTGAGCCCTTTCAACTTAATTACATGAATATAAAATATGATCTGGGGGTTGATCAACTCCAATTTCATTATCTCAACTGAGGCAAAGAAACATAATCTATTTATATGCAAGTTCTACCTGTATAAAATGTGGTTTTGAGCTCAATAAACTTGAAGTCATCAGCTAATGAATGTAAATGTCAATTAGTTCAATTGTGATAGTAATTAGGGTCAAAATGAACCATGTGAATGTATTTTAAATTGTATATTCAATGTGATTTGGATTGAAATTAACCCTAGTGTTATGTCATATATAATTAACCAAAGATTTTATTCATTTAATCCAAGAGGCATTTGAGGCCAATTTTAACCCCTTAAAGAGCAAGATATGATTTGGGGAAAAATTAAAAGTTTGACTCTATCATGAATTGATCTAATTAGTCAAATTGTTTAATTAGGGATGTGATTTGGGTGAAATGGATCCCCTAAACCAAATGTATCACTCAATCAATTTTATAACATGTATGCAAAAAATTTGGCCTAACTGACCTTATTTTTATTAGGAATACAAACATGTTCACATAATTGTTACAAATAGGTGAACAAACACCTCAAATTTTCTTCAATTACCTTAGTGATTGGATGCTATATCTGATATCTTAAATCCTAAATCATGTACCATTTAACTTAAACCCTAAACCCTATACCATTCACCTTAAACCATAAGCCATAAGCCATAAACCCCAAACCCTTTAAATTGTAGACCCTAAACCAATAAATTTAGCCCCAATTAACGTCCTTTATATATAGTAAGAATTGGGTTCACAGGGATGAACTTTGTCAAAGTCACATCACTCATTACCATAATTGACTTAATTGGCTCAATCTATGATGATGTCGAGGCTAATTGAGCCCAAAATCCCATTCTTTACTCATATATTTAGGTTCAAGGAGCTCAAATTTACCCCAATCACCATTACAATTGTACCTTATATACCCTAAAACCTATACCCTAAGCCCTAATCCCTAATTTTTCTAATCCCTAAACTTGAAACCATAAATATAAACTCTTTAAACCTTAAACTAATCATTTTAGCCCAAATTAACATTATTTAGACTAAGAATTAAGTTCACAAATCTCAATTTAGCCTAAATCACATGACTAATTACCCCATTTGACTAATTCACTCAATTTTCATGATGACATGGGATATAATGACAACCCAAAAACACATTTTACAATCATGAATGGGTATGAGTGATTCAAATTATCCTCGATTATCTTTGTAATTAACCCTATGTACCCTAAACCATATATACATTAAAATCTAAGCCCTAAACCATAAACCCTAAACAATATACCCTAAATTGTAAACCATAAACTCTCCCTATTTACCAATTTATTTAGTCCCAATTAACACCTTTATAGCAAGAATTACATTCACATGGCATAGAGTGATTAGACATTATATATAGGGTCTTAAATCTAAACCCTAATCCCTAGTCCCTAAAACATAAATTATAAGGCCTATACCCTAATTCCCACTACATGCCAAAAACATACATGGCTTTTGATATAGCTGATTTTATCATGAGATGTCATAAAATGCATTTTTTAAACTTATTTCCAAAATTTAACCTTTAGAGTACCAATATAGTTATGCATCTGAAGTAAATTGGGGCTATTTTGAGCCCCTTCAACCTAATTACATGACTATAAAATATGATTTAGGGGTTAATTAGCTCTAATTTTTTTACCTTGATTTAATAAAAGAGATATTATTTACTTATATGCAAGTTCTACATGTATAGAATGTGGTTTTGAGCTCAATAAACTTGAAGTGATCAGTGAATGAATGTAAATGTCATTTAGTTAAATTGTCAAATTAATTAGGGTAAAAATGAGCCACATGAACCTATTTTAAATTTTATATGATGTTATTTAGAGTGAAATAACCCTAATGTCATGTCATATATATTCAACAAAATATTTGATTCATTTAATTAAGGAGGCCTTTGAGGCCTATTTAAAACCCTTCAAAGCAAGATATGATTTTAAGCAAAATTAAAAGATTGATTTTATCATGAATTGATCTAATTAGTAAATTTATGTAATTAAGGGCATGATCTAGGAAAAATTGAGCCATTAAACTAAATTTATGGTTAAACTGATTATACAACATGTACATGACTTAACTGGTCCTTCTTTTATTAGAAATGCAAACATGAAGGTAATTGTCATAAATAGGTGAACTAACAGCTCAAATGTTCTTAAATTAACTTAGTGATTACATCTTATATGAAATATCTTAAACCTTAAACACTAAACCATTTAACTTTAACCCTATACTATTTACCTTAAACCCTAAGCCATAAGCCCTAATCCCTAAACCCCTTAAATTGTAGACCCTAAACCCTAAACTAATAAATTTAGCCCCAATTAACATCCTTTATATATATTAATAATTAGTTTCATAGTGATGAACTTGGTCAAAATTGCATTACTCATTAAAACATAATTGACTTAGTTAGCTCAATCTATGATGATGTGGGGGCTAATTGAGCTCAAAATCACATTCTTTACTCATATATATAGGTTCAAGGAGCTCAAATTTTCCCCAATCACCTTCATAATTGTACTTTATATACCTAAAACCTATAGCCTAAGCCCTAATCCTTAAAATTCTTAGTCCTTAAACTCTAAAACATAAATATAAATTCTTTAAACCTTGACCCAATAATTTTAGCCCAAATTAACATCATTTAGACTAAGAATTAAGTTCATAGGGCTTAGTTTGGCCCAAATCACATGACTAATTCACTCAATTTACATGATGACATGGGGTACAATGACAACCCAAAAACACATTCTATAATCACAAGTGGGTTCAAGTGATTCATATTGTCCTAAATTATCTTTGTGATTGAGCTTGTATAACCTAAACCATGTATACATTAAAGCCTAAACCCTAAACACTATACCTTAAATTGTAAACCATAAACTTTACCTATTTACCAATTAATTTAGTCCTAATTAACATCTTATTTAGTAATAATTAGGTTCACATGGTATAGAGTGATTGGACATTATATACAAGTTTGTAAACCTAAACCTTATACCCTAATCCCTAATCCTTAAAACATAAATTGTAATCCCTATGCCCTAATGCTCACTACATGACACAAACATACATGTCTTATGATATAACTTATTTGATCATGAGATATTATAAAATACATTTTTTTAAACTTATGGCCAAAACTTAGCCTTTGGAGTACCAATCTAGTTGTGCATTTGAAGTAAATTGGGTCTACTTTGAGATTCTTCAACCTAATTTCATGACTATAAAATGTGATTTTGGGGTTGATCAAATCCAATTTTCCCTAATCTCCATCATGATTATATTTTAAATACCCTAAAACCTATACCTAAAGCCCCAATCCTTAAATTTCCTAATCCCTAAACTCTAAACCATAAATATAAACTCTTTAAACCCTTAACCAATCATTTTATCCCAAATTAACATCATTTAGACTAAGATTTATCTTTTTTATTGACCCTATGTACCCTAAACCTAAGCCCTAAATAGTATACCCTAGATTTTAAACCAAAAACTTTCCCTATTTACCAATTGATTTACTCTCGATTAACATCATTTGTAGTAAAAATTAGGTTCACACATGGTATAGAGTGATTAGACCTTATATACACTCTTAAACCTAAACCATACATGCCCTAATCCCTAATCCCTAAACCATAACACATAATTTGTAATCCCTAATATCTAAACCCTATGCACTAATGCCTTAATCCCAAATCCATAATCCCTAATCTATATTTAGTTTAACATGATCAGATTATTTACTAACATGATCATGTTATTTAATAATGTAATTGTTTTATTCTTAATATAGACAACACTAGATTCTCATTGTCAATTTTTAACCCCAATCGAGTATTAATAATAATGTGATCATGTTATTCTTAGTATACGCTTCTAAATATGTATGTTGAATTAAAACCTAGTATAACGAATAACATGATCATGTTATGTAATAACATGATCATGTTATATAACACTATCACATTATTATTATTATTATTATTGTTGTTGTTGTTGTTGTTGTTATAGACTATGATCACTTTTAACATTTATTTTCAACCCAAATCAAGAATTTTATCCCCACAAACATTCTCTATGTACTCCTACAGGACCTATGGTACCTATGTACTTCACCCCAAAATTTAAAATATATCAATTATCCTTTATGGGTGATGGATCATGTTCAAATAAGAGGAATATATTGAAGAACACAGCACTAGAGGAATTAAAATATTTGAGAGATAAAAACAAGATATAAATGCAAAAACTTTTTATTAGACAAGGTATAAACCCTAATCCTAATGATGTAATTGAAAATAATGAATTAAATAATGATTAAATTGACCATAATATATTGAATAATGATGAAATTGACCATAATAAAATGAATAATAATAAAATTGGAAATAATGAATTAGATAATGTTGGAAGTTTACATTCAAAGTTCCAAGGTTTTTATATTGTTTATGATGAGTCTATGTATGATGCTTCACCCCCCATGAATGAAGAAAACTATATGGGAAAAAATAATGATGAAACTACCCATCAATAAAATTTCATGAAAACATATAATGAAGAAATAAATAATGAATAAAATATCATCTTGCCTCTAAACAATGAAAGTAATAATGATTTAATCGATGAAAATATCAACACCTCTAAGAATCATGCATAGAAAAGATAAGTAATTAATTTAAGTCAATGAAAATATTTTAGAACCAATGCATAAAACAATGTCTAATCACCATTCAAGAAGACTAGCTCAATAAATTAGGGATACTTTATTTCATAATTTGGATTATGATAGTCAAAATTGTCAATTATTTATTTCATTGATAGAATTGATTAAGATGAGACCTATAATATACACATTAGAACTAAGAACATCTAACATGGATGATGAAAATAATGAAATTTTTAAAAATATACATCATGTATATCATACTGTAGGCCTAAAATCATGCACCCAAGATTGTAATGTTGCCTAGTGTATAATTACAAGTTGTGCAGTAAGTGACCAAATAGGAAAAAAAATGAATGGTTTCAAAAATAAGCCAAACACTTAATATAAACAAAAAAAACATTAATGAAATCAATTGAAAGACATGAAATACTTAATGAACCTAATACCAATGAGATCTAGGCATTCTCTAGTAGACTTCCATGAAAGGACAAGGCTATAGTTGATACTCTCAAATAGTTACTTGCTCAATTTTAGAAAGATAATACAAGATTTTTTCCCAATGCAAGAGATGTAGTGAAAAGAAGAGTTGGTTCTCGTAACCATGAACTACATCCAAAACTTTTATTGGATATAACTCAAACACAATTTTACTCTAAATTTTTGGAAAACACCTATAAATTTCTATTTGTCAAAGATATTTTTAGATGTCCAAATCTTTTTATGTAAAAATAAATCACACATGCACCACTTGTTTTTATAGGCAACATGTTGAATTTTCAATGTACTATGATAACATGTTTTTTTTTCCTCTATATTCATTATACTTTACATAATAAAAACATTTTTTGGGAGTGTGACATTGAATTTCTACCAAAATTATTCAAGGAATTTATTCCAACTATCTTTTTCAAAAGACCGGATGGATAATTATTTTATAACAAAACATGTTTAAATACAAATTGCAGCATTTGTGGTGGATTGCCAAAATTTGAAAAATATATCCATGATGAGATTACATGTGTAATTGGATAGGAATTAATTAGTTTAATAAAATATAAATCAGTAATTTATGAAGTAAAATATTGAAATAAATCTAAAAGGTGTGATCTTGTTACAAAAAAGATACCTATTTCCAAAAAATTTATTGAATTTATGGAGAAGATTTTTTATAAGTATTCAAGGCACACACAAAGGGATACATGGTTAGATGAACATTTAATGATAATAAAGGACACATTCTCACTTGTTTTGATTATTTTAGTAGTTGACTTTATTTAAAATTACACATTCGAACCCCAAATGGAAGTTCAATCGTAGTATTAAAACTCATCACAAGTTGTCATATTCATGCATATAACATTCATGCATGCACCTGATAATATAAAGTAATTAAAAAACATTAAGGGAGTACCATTTCTATATTATTAATGAACACTCACATTTTTTAAATTATATTCAAGGTTATTTTTATGAGTTCTATGAATAGTTGAGTCAGAAGAACATTACTTTCAATCAACGTCACATTTCATCAGATAATTGCACATTACAATTAAAAAATGCACAAATATTTTATTAATTAAGTAGTATGCACATTACTATATGTAATTTAAATCATGATGCACAATAAATTAATTTTGGATCAGATAAGATTGATCACACTTACACTTCTAATTGGGTATACACTTGTTAAGCAAGAGCATGACCAATATGGGCATTCGATATACCCAATTAGGGGATCACTTGTATCACTTGTCATAACACAACATAATATGAAGGGTTACAAAGCCTATATTCTAACATAATTACATAACAATCCTAAAATATTCCTAAGATTTGATATTCACTTATACTAATGAACAAGAAAGTAAATTATTCTAATAACAAGAAAAGTAAACTAATCTAGTGCACAAAAGAAGATGTGGCACAAAGTGGGGGTTAGAATAAAATAAATAAATAACTAAAATAAACATGTATGGGAGACATAATAATGTTAATGTATATAGAATCTTAATACATAGAAGACAAGAATACATATTGTTTTATCTATCTACTCTCACAAAGGAGAAATAAATTTAGGAATACTTATCTTTGAAGAGGAACCTGCCAAGTCTCAATCTCTCCCTTGGCCAAGATTCTTCAAAAAATATTATTATGGATTGTAAATATAACCCAATATAAATAAACTCTAGGCTAAATTACCTACCTAATCACCCAAAAGACTTATCCACAAGACAAGATCAGAGCTTCAAAGAAAGTATTGAACCCTAAGACTTTATTCTTCAAGTAGAATGGTTAATAAGTAGATTTTTGATCATACTTATTAATTTAATTATTATCTCTTATAAATGGTGGGAAATGACCTTGTATATATAGTAGTATCTCACCTAAAAATCATTTGGACATGTTAGTTGTACTAGATCGACTGGGTTGACCTAGTATATTTTTGGGCTAACTAACTAGGTTTATGCTAGGTTAGATGGGATGTTAACAAGTCAAAATAGCTAAAGTATCCCCTAAATACACTAGGTCAACCAGCTCAACCTAGTGTAATTAATAGGTCAAAATGGTAACAAGGCAAGAAATGAGGGAATAAAGCATGACAATGACTAAAATGGATAAGAAAGAGAAAAATAAGCTTAGGGTTCATGGTTTTAGGGAGCTGTGGTGTGTAGATGAAAAATGGAAAAAGGAACAATGATATTATGAAGCATTGATGGTCTACACACCCCTTTCTTGGTTCACCCTTTAAGGCATGCACTTAGAGAGATTAAGACTTGACAAGTTCTTGTAAGATACGAAGTGTCAGTAATCAATAAAAGTTTGAAAATATTATATGTATATAGTTACCATTGATTTAGAACACATTTGGATTTTCACTAAGGCTAGCCATGGAAAAATAGAGCATGATAGTGTTAGATCATGTGTAAAACTAGCTATTATAAGGGAAGAGTATAAATTTAAATAGGGTGTTCATTTGATAAATGTAAAAACCATTGTTGAATGGTGCAATGAGAACATGTGTCATGGTACTCAACTAAATTATACTATTTATAGACATTTTTGGTTATTGGACGAAGAAAACTTGGAAAAGTATGAATATTTTATGACTCTAACAAGTTCAAGTGACCACTCATTTCTTATCTCAAATAGCAAGTTCTTAGATTGTTCATAGAAGACACTTGGCATGTTTTTTTTATACATATGTGGACTCTGTTTGGAATGAGTGTGAGTCATAAGAGTGGGTAGATGATTGGAGTTTTAAACCTCTAATTCCAATATACACATATTAGGTTATAACAACATTCTAACTTAAAAATATGACATAATCAGATAATTTGACCATGTAACTGATTTAGTGCATCTAGGTAGAATATTTTTCATTATGTATAGTTTATTCTCAATACATATCTTCATATTGTCACTAAAAATGATTTTTTGTGATACAGGGCATGTTTTTATAGTTATATCATATGAGGATAATGAAGAGGTCATATATTAATACTTGTGTTGGTGTGTATAGAGAAAAATAAAAATTGACTTCCTCAGTTATAGATGGAGAAAACATTGACTATCCCACTGGATTAGTGGTATTCACTAAAATGTGGTTTTGATAATATCCTAAAAAAATATTTAATTAAATTATTATTTAAAGAGTTTTAAATGCACAAGAAGATAGTGTACTATTCAAATTGTATTCTTACATCAAATATTCAATTATAAAAATTTCATGGGAAGCCATTAAACAAGAAACTATGGAAAGTTCAAGAGTTAGATCATGAAGTTATTATTTATACTATCAAGGTTAGAGTAGATCCTGGTGGTTTGTTGGATTAAAATATGTAGGTATGTTTAATTTTCAATTTTAGATGTAATCAATTTTACCAAATGTTTTTTTATATTATAGGTAGTACATATGAATTTTTTTTAACTAATTACTAAATTTTTTTTGTAGGTTAGTGGTGCCGGATAAGCTTCCACCTTCACATGGTTGGCACTGTCAATACAGAATTATATATTATATAAGTTAATATAATATTAGGTTGGATGTGATAAAATATTAGTAAATGACTTATAATTTTAATTTTATGTGTGTTTGAACTTAGGCTAAAACTTTGCATTTTTATTGTTTTGGGAAGGGTATTCTTGAGGTCGAAATGCATGGTGGGTTTGTTGATCGAACCTAATGGGAGGCCAAAAGCTTAGTATTAGACATTATGTTCCCCCATGAATGTGTTGGTAGTGTCAATTTTTATTCAAAAATCATTGGAACAATAGTTCTGCAATCATAAATTAACTTTGACAATATTTGTTATTAGTGTTTCCATGCTTTGAAATGGTAGTTAAAATGCACTTTCAAATGGATTTAAACATTGTGGTACTGTGATAACATGTAATTTACCTATATGGATGTGATAAAAGTGACATATTATTAGGTGGAGATCCCAAAATCAAAAATGGCTATTGGAGCTCAAGAAGTTGCTTGTTTAATGCTAAAAAGTTGCATTTTTGGACCCCTCACTTTAACTTGTTCAACATATTTATAATGAATATTCCACCTAAGTTATCTAGGTTGTGATTATAGGGCTCAAATATTTAGATGGTGGATCTTACAATTCACATAAATGACTTACAAGTTTTTTTTTTATGCATGTTTGAACTTAGGCTTAAAAATTGCATTTTTCTTGTATTGGGAATGATATTATTGAGGTTAGAATGGGTAGTGGGTTTGTTGATTGGGCCTAATGTGAAGCCAAGAACATATTCCAATATGTTATCCACCCCCAAAATGTGTTTTTAGTATCATTTTTTAGTCATAAAGCATCAAAACCATAGTTATGCAACTATAACTTAAATTATGACAACATTTGTTGTTAGTGTTCATGCACTCTGGAATGGTAGTGAAAATGTAATTCTAGGTGGCTTTGAATGTCTTGAAAGTGTGATAACATGTAATTTTCCTATCTAGACATTATCAAAGTGATATATTCTCAGATGGAGGTCTTGGAGGTAGAAATGGTAGTTGGAGCTCAAGAAGTTGTTTGTTCAATGCAAAAAAGTTGCATTTTTAGACCCCTCATTACAACTTATCCAATGTATTGCACTCAAAGGTTCCCCATAAGTAATTTAAGATGTGATTATAGGGATTAAATAGGTATGTTATGGATTTGATCGTTCACATAAATGACTTACAAGTTTAATTTTATGTTGTTTAAACTTGGGCTAAAATATATATGTTTTTCTTGTATTGGAAAGTGTATTTTTGAGGCTAGAATGGGTGGTGGGCTTGTCAATCAAGCTTGATGAAAGGCAAATAACCTAATACTATACATTATCCCCCCTACCTTGCATGTTTTTAGTGTCATTTTTCAAATATAAATCATCGAAACCATAGTTTTATAACCACAACTCAAACTTTGACAACATTTGTTGTCAGTGTTTCTGCACTCTAGAATGGTAGTGAAAATGCACTTTCAGGTGGATTTGAAAGTCATGAAAGTTTGATAACATGTAATTTTCCTATCTATATGTGATAAAATTTATATAATCTTAGGTGGAGGTCCTATAGGTAGAAATGGTAGTTAGAGCTCAAGAAGTTACTTGTTTAATGCAAAAATGTTGTATTTTTGGACCTCTTGCTATAATTTATCGAATGAATTAATCTCAAATGTTTCATCTAAGTGATATGATGAGAGATTAAGGGATTAATTAGGTATAGGGGGATTTAAATTTTCATATAAATGACTAAAAATTTTCATTTTACACATGTTTGAACTTGGGCTAAAAATTTGCATATTTTTGTATTTGGAAGGTCGTTCTTGAGGTCAGAATGGGTGGTGGGTTTATTGATTGGCCATGATGGGAGGATAATAACATGGCTATAAATTTTATCCATCCCCATATATATTTTTTAAATTTTAATTTTCATTCAAAAAGCATTGAAACCATAATTTTTTAACCACAACTTAAACTTTAACAACATTTATTATTTTTTTTTGTGCTCTGGAACGATTGTGAAAATACACTTTTAGGTGGATTTGAACATTGTGGTAGTGTGATAACATGTAATTTTCCTATATATATATGAGCTCAATAAGTTGCTTGTTCAATGCCAAAAAATTACATTTTTGGACCCATCACTATAACTTGTCTAATGGATTTCTATCTAAAGTTCCACCTAAATGTTTTAAGGTGAGATTACAAGAATTAAATATTCAAGTGAAGTATCTTTTAGTTTATATAAATGACTTACAAATTTTTTTTTGTGTGTGTTTGAATTTAAGCTAAAAATTTGCATTTTTTTATATTAGGAAGGGCATTCTTGAAGCCAAAATGGGTGATGAGTTTATCAATTTATCTTGATGGTAGGATAAGAACATATTAATATATTTTATCCTCCCATTTATATGTTTTATAAGTGTCATTTTTTGGTCATAAAGCATCAAAACCATAGTTTTTTAACCATAACTTAACTTTGACAACATTTATTGTCAGTGTTTCTACACTCTAGAAGGGTAGTGAAAATGCACTTTCAGGTGGATTTAAAAATTTTGGTAGTTTTATAACATGTAATTTGCCTATTTTAATGTTATATAAGTCATATATTCCTATGTGGAGTTCCCATATCATAAATGGTAGTTGGATCTCAAAAAGTTTCTTATTCAATGCCAAAAAGTTGCATTTTTGGACCCATCATTGTAACTTGTTCAACAGATTTATCTCAAAATTTCCACCTAATTCCTATAGGGTAATATTATAGGCCTTAAATATGCATGTTAAGGATGTTAAGTTTCACATAAATGACATACAAGTTTCATTTTATGTATGTTTGAACTTAGGCTAAAAATTTACATTTTTCTTGTATTAGGAAGGGCATTCTTAGGCCAAAATGGGTGGTGGGTTTGTTGATCCATCCTGATGGGAGGAAAATAACTTGGTACTATATTTTATCCACCCCCCCCTTGATGTGTTGAAAGTTTCATTTTTTGGTCAGGACGTATCGAAACAATAGTTTTGGTAAACTCTCAACCTACAGAACATGTTAAAACTTGGGTAAGATGATTTTTTAGTTAATTTGATTTCTATAACTTGGGTAATGGTTATAACATGTTAAAATTTCTAAAAGACTACTAAAAATATAATTTTTAAAATCTAAAAATTCTATTTTTATAAATTGACCTATTGGAGCTACAACTAGGTCTATAAACCTAGAAACTTAAAAAGATAGAATGTGAGAATGAGAGCTCAATCTCTTAGAGACTTATATTTGGTTAATTTATTCTAAGTTTATACACCTACATAAATCCTTGTGTTTTCCTAATACCTATCCAAAGTTTATTAAATAATATTTTTCAAAAGAAGGAGAGTAGATCTCAGAGATTGGTGACTAGTTAAGATCAAACTTAATGAGTAATTGACTAGTTTAAAAGAAGATTGTTTGAGAGTGGATTTTGAATCAAATTGAAAAAAATATTGGATAAGTGAGGTTGTAATTATTCATGATCTTATATAATATGAATAGGACTTTCATATCCTTCTTAAATGTAGAAGAATAAACTTGCATTAAGTGTTACTAGGGGATGATAAAGGGTTTTGGCCAAACATGGATCATTGTCTCACGAGTGAATATTTTGTTTAAAGACAGTAAGGTTGCCTTTTATTAGACTAAATATATTATATTAAAAGTTAGGTAGAAGTTTATATTTCAAGTTTAGCAAATATAAAGTTGCAAAGATAAAGTTGCAAAGATGAAGTAAACCATGTTTGTGGTCACCAAAAGGAGTTGAGAACATAAGAGGTATTGATAGAGATTACTTGAGAGGTGAGGGAAAATATAAAGGAACAATAATCATAGAAGTCATATAAGAAGTAGGCCTAGTTTTAAGAAAATTTAGTTTAAAAAGCATTAGAGCCAAGTAAAGGTGAAAGATAAGGTAACTTAAGGGTATAGTTATCCGAGCGAGAAATTTACAAGGATTTATGGATATGATTTTATGTCTTTGAATTATACAAGTTTGAACATGATTGGGTATGGTTTTAAGTGTAATCAAATTCTGTTAATGATCAATTGAAAATTTGTAAATGGGTGATAACAAATGCAAAATAGATAAGGGTGTTATTACTCATTTCCACTACACACAATGAAATAGAAACTTTAATTTAAAAAAATATGGGAGATTCGAGATCTATAACATTGAAAAGAATATTTTTTTAATCCTCACTTGTGTACAACATTAAATATGATATTTGATACATAATAACTTGGAAGATCAAAAAAACACTATAAAATAACACACAATGAAATGAAAAATAAATATAAATTAGATAGATTTCCATGATAGGAATACAATATAGGCACATATGTACAATGTAAATAATACATATATTTCCATGATAGGTATATAAAAAATTACATCTACCAACATAGTATCTAGTGTTGGGTGAATGTCATATACACATATAGAATGCCAAAAATGTGTAAATTGCCATATATGCATACAAAAAAACACACATCATATTCATTAAATAGCCTCCCTCTCTTTTCATTCCTAAAATAAGACTCTCCCTAGGATGCCTTGATAGTAGATGGAGACCCCTCTAATGCTTTGGATTGTTCCAAGGTCCAGCTATGTGTCTTACAGTTGTATCTCACTTGCAGCTAACCCTATTTAAATACAAGTATTAATACAAAATTAACATAGAATACATTCAACCAATTGTTAATAAATTAATTTTAAACTACAATAAAAAAATCATTTAAACGTGCACTTACTGAAAGATCATGATCCTACTCAATCTATTTTTTATGCTCGAACAAGTCAATGATAGGCTCAACTATTTGCATAGGCATCTAAAATATGGGAGAAACATCAAAAGTTATCCTACTAATCATATAATTGGGACTATAAAATGTCATAGGATAATCCTGCATACATAATACATTCACATAAATTATATTTTCCCTGAGTATGTAGTAAAATTATTAAAATAATTCTATTTTTACAATTCAAAATTACAAGTTAATATACACCTTTGTCAGTACCTGTGTAGATGACATTGTAGCAGTAATACCTATGTCTTTCTCAACTCATAGAGAGGGAGGAGTGTCTACTTTAGCCATCAACTGTTCATGTAAATAAGGTCTCACTTACATTTATATAAAGTATAAAATATATATATGATAACTTTTTATCAATTTAAACCAAGATATATATGGTAACATATTTCAACGTGTATATCATGAAAAGACAATGTAAACCAAGAATCATGGAAGTTTAAATACCATGCAATGTGCATTGCCAAGAATAACAAGTAGTTTATGTGTTTTTGGTAATATAAAAATTATAATACATGTAGGAAGTGTGAGTGAAAAAGTAAGAGGTGGAAAGAATAGTATAACTTTGAGAAGGTAAAGTTAAGGAGAAAAAAGGAATAAGAGACATATCAAGAAATATGCCCTTAATTGTAAAGTTTATGATCAATCCTTTGGTGTTCATATCTATAGTTAGAGAAGATTCAAGTCAGTAGTCTACATGTTCAAATTGGTGAAACCCAAGTTTCAATATTCTATCTGCAAGCATAGTTAAAAAGAGGAGAACATAGTTAGTTTAAAGTGTCATTATAAATGATTGAAATATGAGTAAGGGATAGAGGAGCTCTATGAAATTAATTTAAAAACATTAAAGTCTCAATACTATTTATAAAATTAAAAATACATGGGAAGACTATATACAACCCAATTAGTAACAATTTTGAGTTTGCATAGTCATAAAGAAATACCATTTATAGTTCTTGGAAATAGAGTTGATGATTTAAGGTATTTTGAATGTTGTGGGATATTATTTTTAAATGTGTGTGATTCTTTTAATTTCTCTCAAATAAAGGTAAAGGTTCTTAAGGGTTTATTTTGTCATATTTGTTGACATAGTCATGTTAGAGGGGTACAAAAATTCTATAAAACTACATGTTGGGAGTGATTTAGTATTGATAAGGTAAAATTAATAGTTTTAAAAGATGTGTGGGGTAAGGGTAGATCCATTTCACACCTTATAAGTTGTGATAAGGGTCAAGATGTCATTCTATCTCATTTATTATCCTCTCAAGTAGGTACAAGACTGAGACAACACAATTTAGGGTTTAAAACTAGAAAATGAGATAACAAGTGATTTAACCAATGAAAATTAATTAAAAATTTTTAACAAGTATTTATATATGAAAAATTTGATTTGAGTCTGTATGGTATGATTTCATAGTCAGTAGCCTTGAGATAGGACTAGGAGACCTAATTAGTCTTGAGAGGTGTTGAGTTAGGTACTCTCCATAGAGAGTTAAATTATGAAATTCCCTGTATGAGCTATGTGATGTAAATTGGTATCTTAATATAGGTTTGGTTTGGTTGGGATATTTTTAGTTTACTCAGAACTAGGAATTTTTCCTCAAAAAAGAGCTAGTAGAAGGAAGGTGTCAAAGAGGAAAGAAGAGTTAAGTGAAGAGTTGAAGCTTGGGAGTTATGTGGGATGGTTGGATGATGAAATGAGATGTAATTGAGTAGGTATATGATCTTATTATTATTATTATGGAAGGATAAAATAAAACTAGCATGTACACATATTTAAATACATAAAAAGATTGTAAAGAACATAGGAAGGATAAAGAAAGAGAACATGAAAATAGAGTATGAACGAAGGGGGTTGATTTTAAAAGGAAATATTATAGAGTTAGTTGATTAGTAAAATGACTTAAATTAGAGATGGAGGATTAAGTGAATACAAGGAGGCTTAAGAGCCATTAAGTAAGTAAGAGTAAACAAGAAAGACCTAGTAAATGTAATGTGATCAAAGAGATAAAGAGGTTAAAGATAGAATACAAATAAGGACAATAAAATATCAAAGATGGGTATTTGGTATAGTTAAGTTTGTGTTTTCATCTATATCATAGAAGCTTGTTATAACCTATACATCAAGATACTTGATAGATAAATTTAACTTAAACTTACAAGGTAAATATATATAAACTAAATGTACATAGAGCATAAAATTAACTCAAAATTTTAATTTTATATAAGTAAAATGTGTCCTCCTAATAGAGAGATATGTAGTAGTGGATGGGCTGGCAATTGGATCCAAAAATGCAAATAATAAATGTATCAAATTAACTGTTGTAAATGTTGAATGTGACGATGAATGCAACATCACCTCCTATATCATAAAAAATGACATATATATTATTCAATTTATATGTAAAATAATTGTTTTAGATTAAGGTAAAAGCAGGTTTTGAAGGGACCCCGAAACCCTTTACAACAAAAAAAGATAAGCCTTAAAGCCCAGAGAAGTTCAAAACACCAAAATAGGTACAAACAAAACCAGGTAAAACAAGAACCTGAAAACAGTAGAAAAGACCAGATGTTTCCGCTAACACTACATAGAACGTACCGTCAAAAGACAGGAACAACATCCTTCAACCTTCAAAAATAATTAATTGCCTTTTACACGAACGAAGGTTCATATCTAGAGGGGGGACCAATGGCTTAGACTTCTTCCTCTTCACAGCGGTCCATCCATCCTCTACCTTAGCTGCCTCTGTCATCCATACCTCAGGTAACGGTGGTTCATTAAGCCCAATGGATACAGATGACTCATCAATATCCTTATGAACACCAACCAAAATTTGGCACCTAGGTTGATCCTCCAAAACAGGGGGAGAAGCCAAAGCCTCCACGACCACTAGCTTAGAAAGATATTTAACCTTAGTCACCACAGGACCATCTAAGGAATCTTTTACCTACGGTACCTCCTCAATCATCGGCTCGGAGTGAATGCTTTCTTCATTCTCATAAACAGCCTAATTTTCCATAGGTTGATTAGCTATATAGTGTTCTGAGGAAGCATTGGCCCACCAAGAATGTGGTCTTATGGACTTTGTAATCCTTGTCAAACAACGAGCGGCCAGATGACCCATTTGGTGACATCTTTTGCACTGAAAAGGTACACCCTCAAAATCCAACACTTGTGTCCAAGTTCCCCTTGGGGAGTCTAGGCAAATCACCTCTAGTAGACCTTTTGAAACATCCATTTCAACCATAAAGTGAGCACAGGTCGAATGGTAACCTAACAAGGTATTTTTATCCACAAACAAATAGTCTCCTATAGCATTCCCGATAGTTTCAAAGACTGGTTCATGCCAAAGATGTAATGGTAGATTTGGTAACCGAACCCATATCGGAACCTTATTAAAGGATTCCGTAAGCGGATTAAAATCCTTATGCCACCGTTTGGCCATGAGAGGATATTTGCCCTGCCATAAAAAATCACTGTTACTCAATATTATCCTCCTGTCCTTAGGGCTTTGGAAGACAGCAATAAAGAATCCTTTTACATAGGGGAAGATTTCAACACTGTCTTCAATAAGTGGTACCCAATTCTTGGATATCCATCCATGTAGATCAACCAACGAGGGCCAAAAACCTCGAAAACGAAAAATTGCAGCTTGAGAGGAAAAAACTTCTATCCTTTCAAAGATTCCATCAACTGTTTCCTGATCTAGATTTACCCTAATGGGTTTAAGAGCACTTACTGGCAATGTAGGGGACGGCCCAGATAAAGCCCAAGGCACAGCATCGTGTATTTTCGCTTCAAATACAGCCACATCTGCAAAATATCTTCCCCCTGCTTCATACCCTGAATCAGTCACCTTGGCAGGACGCCCAACCAAAAACCTTCCTCCACCCGTAGAAGCAATCTCTTTAGGGATCAGAATCCTCTCCTTGCATACTGTTTTAGAGACCGCAATTAATTTAGGGGCCGTAGTCGCTTCAGCCTCCCAACAGTCGTTTCCCAATTTCAAAATGTCATTCTACGCATGCATAGGAAGCGGCATCTCTAGAAGCGGCATCTCTAGAAGCGGTATGTAAAATAATTGTTATATAAATTAAATTTACAAATATAACTTAGATTTGAAATGACATTTATATAAAATATATCTGCATATGTGTAGTGGTTGATGTCTACACACCAAATATGCGTGCCAAAAACTTGTCACTCATAAGAATATTATCCAAGCCCTCTAAACCACTAGTGTCATCATCATCATAAGGTCTAGTGCACACAACTCCACAAGAATTGCAAGGGTGGGTTGAGTATGCACACTAGATGGCATATCTATAGCATCAGTCTATGAGAGCCTACTCAATTGTTGAATAAGAGTATCAATAAATTAACTAAGAGCATGCAGAGTGTCGATCTTCATGACCTATTAAACTATAGAGAGGATCTTGGGCTCGAGGGGATTTTGGATACATATCCTTATAGGTTGATTAGGCATATGATGTGCACCTAGTTGATCCTATGTAGATCTTTTCCCTCAACATTAAAACTCACTATAATCAAAATAGTTCAAAATGTCATTGAGGATACACTCACAGTAGAGTTTCTTTAGAAAATATAATGGAACCTCATTTTTATTACATGTTGGATAATCAAACACCATCCACCATCGATCCCAAAAATTGGCTATGATTAAATTATGTTGGTAGTGATGGATTGGAAAATGTTTAGCATTTACTAGAAATGGTGCATTGGTGATTGAGTCAATGAATAAGGTGTAAATAGAGGATTTTGATATTTTTTTATTCTTTACCTCAAGTGTTAATAATCTATCAGTATAATAAGCCCATAACTATCTCGATATGAAGCCCATCTATCAATTTGACTCTTTATAGAGTCAATTTTACCTAATATTGTCTCTAAGGAATTGGATATATGGGTGTTTTGGGTATTGGTGGAAGTGGGATCCCTCATTATCTAAATTAATTCTTCAATTTCAATTTTATTTCCCATAATGTTGTCAACTAGACTCCCCTGACTACCTGGTGGGTTTTGTGTAACTGTAGGAGGGTTAGGTGGAGGGATAGGAGGAACAAGATGGTTTTGTGGAGGGTTAGGTGGAGGATTATGAGGAGGAAAAAGAGGGTTATGTGGAGGGTTAGGAGGGTTAGGTAGAACAATAGGAGGGTTAGCAGGATGAGTTATTCAAAACAAATAAATTACAAGTAAAAATTATAAAAATTACTAGTAATTAGGGTTAAACAATGAAAATTATTAAAAATTAGGGTTAACAAGTGTAGATTTTTATCACTTACCCCTTTTATGTGATAGCATCATTGATTAGTGGCTTCCTAAGATGACTTTAGTAACTTCCTTGCAATGTTTTGTCTCTCTCACCCAAAATGTGATCATGGAAGCCAAGATTAGTAAAGGAAACTCAAATGCAAACTAAAGAATTTTACATTTAAGTTTTTTTTTTTGTGACATAGATAATGTTATATTATTATTAACATGATAATGTAATTGAAAACAAAAATAACATGATCATGTTATTGTTTAAAAATAATATGATCATGTTATTTCTTGGTAATTATCAAGCCATAATTTAGATAACATGATTATGTTAATTAAATAATGAGATCATATTATTTATTATTGCAATCACATTACCAAAAATGTCTTCAGAATTGGTTCCCAAATCCATGTACTTACCCCATTATATTATCTTCTTCCTTTATTACCCAAAATAATATTTAAACATGATAATATTTATCTAATCCATGAGAAAAAATCATTACATTAATTCATAGTACTTATAACATCGATGAAATTAGCACTATCCTTGTTGTTTCCCTACTATTTGATAATGGATATTTTTTCCCATGCATCTGCACCATCATGATCCCATTTTCCATGCCCAACCACAAAAAAACTACAAAAATGTTGAACCTCATTCTTATTTTGCATCCTTCTTAACTAGTAAAAAATTCAAGAATTCTTAAATTATCTTGTATAATTGATTGACTCAACATAGTGTGTATTGAATATGATTTATCTTGCATTAATATTTCCATGAAATATCTCAAAATAACCTTGGACAAATTATGGATAATGTGATCTATCATTGGTCATATAAAAAATGGTACTCCCTCAAAATCTTGTTGTCCTTTATGTTATCAAGTGAACATTTGAATGCAATACACACCAAAAATATAACTTAAATTGAATTATAATAATATGATTAAACTTCATTGTGTGGTTGTAGCGTGTATTTTTCATCAAAGTCTATAACTAAAACATTGGTCCCAACAAGGAAATTGTCCTTACAAAACTTGAATTGATTATCTAACCATTTTGTATTGTGTGTGTGTGTCTTACATATTGGTAAATAAAATATTTATTGAAATCAAACATGAAATTAGATACATGCAAATGGGTTGTAACCAACTCACATCTTAATGACTCTTTTCCATCTTTTAATACATACTTTATAGAGTTCTACTTCTTAAAATCAATTAGTTTTTTTCCAAATTCATTTGAAATTTATTCATGTATACAACTAGTCAAATGTGACAAACCACTAAAAGTGTTATATATTCTATATAAATATTATTTGGTAAAAAAAAATTCCCTCAAGTATATGATAGAAAAGACTTGGGATTAACTCTTTTGACATTTTAGGTGGGGAAGCCACAATATATTCCTACATAATCCTATTAGGATGTAATATACAATGTATATGATAAAAAATATAAAAATACATATAAAATGTAACATGGATCCTACAACATGTGGTGCATGTTTGATTTATTTTAACATAGAAAGACTTGCACAACTCAAATGATCTTTGGCTAATTATCAGTTTCTCATTAAAATTTTCAACAATTTAATAATATTATTATTTTTTTGGATTATTTATAATAAATTTTGTGCATGTGGCTTAGGTTTTTTTTAAACTTTTCTTATTTTAAAAAAATATATTTTACTTTAGATGAGACACTTGTGTTGCCATGTCAAAAAATATTTAATCAAATGTCTTGTTCCTTCAACTAAAACCTTGTATTTTCATGGGAGTCTACCATTAAATGCCCAAAAATCTATGAGTAAAGGGTCATCAAACATTGATCTTATTTTTATAACATTTATTAGAGTTTTCCTATTCAATCTCAAATAAGTACCTATTTGACTAAGAAATCAAGTTATAGATGTTGACTTACTCTTTATATATTCTACTATTACTTGTCTTGTCACATTATTATAATTTTTTGAGTTATATTTCCTATTGAATTAAATGCATTAAATATATTCTTTACTATTGTATTATTTATTTCTTTTATATTGTTTTTTTTAACCCTAAACTATTAATCGTAAGGTGCATTTTTTGTATTTTCATTAATTGAACAAATATTTGACATTCTTTTGTAGGGATTTTCTTCTAAAATATGTAGTTCCATACATGTTGAGCATGATATTAAATTAATATTATTTACATTTTACCTTCCATAGGTTATATTATTTTCTCATCTATTTCAATCAAATACCTTGGTTTTTGTCACATTATCCTTAGAGGTGTTGACCCAAGAGATTTATTTTCTATCAAATTGGATGGTTTTAATACTTCAGCCATATTAGGGATAATAAATTTTTGGTTAGGTATATTAGACCCTACAAAAAAGTGTTTTTTTCTTCTTTATAATAGAGATGAATTAAGGTCATTGCATGATGTTGATTATCATTATACTTAAAAACATCATTATGGATGCAATTTTCATTATATTTTGTTTATCTTTGTGTTTCATCACTCAATATAAATTCATTATTTACATGTTCTACATTTTTAATGTCATCATTCAACAAGGATTGATTAAGTTCTCTTATCTCATTTGAAGACCTTGTACAAAAGCTCTTATGGATGCTCTCCTATATGATTGTCATTTTCATTTTTATCTTAACTTCAATTTCATCATTTTTTATCTCTTTAATTAGGACTTTGTGGCAAATACCTGACCCCATTATTTAAATTTATATAAATAAGTCCAAGTCTAGAATAAAAATTGAATAATTTACTGTAATTAAGACAAAAGAAATGGAGAATTTTATAGATTATCAATAGTAAAAATTAGTTCTATGTTTGTAAAATGTAAAATGAATAGGTGGATTTCATAGGCAAATAAGTAAAATTTGTGAACTACAAAGGGCATACACCCTATCAAAAATCACACGTGCCTTATGTGGTGATAGTTCCAAATTGATAATTCTATTTAAAGACCTTTTTTGTCCTTAAAAAGGTGTATGATATTTATATAATGGGAATGCCCTTTGAAAAGAGTGAATTTACTTTGTAAAGTGCAAACATCTTTATTCACCCTTCTATAAAGGGCATATGCCCTTTTAAGATTCAAATATTTGACTTTTTTGCTTTCCCTCCAAACCTACTTCAATATAAGGCTTGGGGCATCAAAACCTATACTAAATCCTATCATGGATATCTCAAATGATTTTTAAAAAAATTATTTATCTTTTCCATCTTTGCTAACACATCTGATCATGTAATTTTTATTATTTAAAAAAATATGGGTTTATAGAGGGAAAACTATAATTTATATATATATATATATTCAAAAATTATAGTCTTCCCTCTATAAACCCATATATATATATATATATATATATATATATATATATATATATATATATAAAATAGTTTTCCCTCTATAAACCCATATATAGAGGGAAAACTATTTTATATATATACATACATATATATATATATATATATATATATATATATATATATATATATATATATATATATATATATATAATGGGTTTATAGAGGGAAAACTATAATTTTTTAATATATATATATATCCAAAAATTATAGTTTTCCCTCTATAAACCCATATTTTTTTAAATAATAAAAATTACATGATCAGATGTGTTAGCAAAGATGGAAAAGATAAATTTTATATATATATATATATATATATATATATATATATATATATATATATAAGTTTTCCCTCTATAAACCCATGTTTTTCTAAATAATAAAAATTCATTCAAAAATTATAGTTTTCCTTTTATAAACCCTTTTTTTTTAAATAATAAAAATTACATATGTGTGTGTGTGTGTGTGAAACTATTATTTTTCATTATATAATTTCTATATAACATATTTCATTATATATTATATACATATCATACAAATACAGTTATAAATTTATGACTAATAATCAAAACTTTATAAAATGTATATCTCAAAAATATACTCATTGTTGGCTATGCCTTAAGAAAATAATAATAATTTAAATGAAATTAAGATCAAAAGGTTGTATTCATACACTTGAAGTTGAAGTTTCAATTTTATAGTTGTCTTCACTTATATATTAATATTGACATACATACATTTTTAACAATATTCAACATTTCCTATATCCATATATGAAATTTCATATAAAAATTCATTTGTTTTCTTTAAAAAATGTGTCCATAGATATTGAACCATTCTTTCAAATTCAAGTCAATATACACTTTTGAGTGTATTGAAACTTATTATTGTTTAGTTTGTTTTCATTCCTTTCTTATCTTTTGCACATTGTACATTTTCCAATTTAAATTTTCAATTCAAATCTAAGTTAATATTTTGTGACATTTTATTTTCTTTACTCATTTTGTAATATTAAAGTTTCTCGTTTTATCTATTTTAGTTCCAATGTTTCATATTGCATTATCAATTTAAATTAATGTTATCTTAAGCTCAGACACAGTGCATTAAGCTTAGAAGCAGGCCCCTTTATATATATATATAATTGATTTTATGGGTTCTAAACACAAATTCAGCATGCTTTCATAGCTATACGCAACTGCGATCTAGTTTTCATTTAAGGTTTTTTGTTCTTATGCCTTCGCATCTACATTCACATGTGTTCTCAGTTAAAATAAATATCTTTAAATTGCAAGTTAAGAAAATTTTAGCAACTTAAAATCTTATAACACCATTATCAAAATAAAAATGAAAATGATGGTTCTTCACGTCGATTTCTTACAGCCTTGTTTGGATACTATGTGCATTGAACCTAACTATTCTTTCCCCCTTACATTGTAGCTTTATCTATTTTACATAATGTTTAAAACCAAATTTCACTGAATATGAGTTCCTAAAATTCCTAATAGATTTCAATCCCAAAAAAAACGTGTAGATCAATGCATATCTTTCAAAACTCGTTTTCATTTGGATCTATATATGTGTGTGGGGGGCATTCCAACTTCTTTTTTTCCAGTAAACTTGTACACATTGTGTTATGGTAAATTTAATTTCAATTGCAATTCTATTTGAATTTCGTTTCCATCCCCACTTCATATTATATTTAGCTGATACTGCATTATACCCCCGGCCCCAAAAAAGAAAAACCTTCGTTTTAGTTCTAAACATCCACCTCAGAATATATTTCCCAATCATATTAAATATATTTTGCTTCAAATGAGATATTTAAAAGAACTACTCCTACCTATCTTCTTTCAAATTTCATGTATATGCAATTTGTTTTTCCACTCTATGTCACACTTTTCTGTACACCATTTTAAAAAATTTGTGTTTGCAATTAAAATTGTGTTTCATTGCAATTGTCGAATGCTTTCAATCCTTAACGTATTTGGAATATAAGTAAATCTATAAAAAGAACAGGAGATCAAAGCCATCATTGATCGCCTACTGCAATTACTTTCAACTTTCAACTTTAGTATGGTTTATTAACCTTGAGATTAGTTTGCTTTATTAGTTGCTTCAACTTCTTATTATTTGGGTTTTTGATTTTTGATTTATTTTTTAAACACGTTTATGTTTGGAAAATGTAATTTCTACTTTTAAATGTTCGTTAGATTCGAGAAGAAAAATATTAAATATTAATAAGTTCTCGAATTTTATGTTGAGAAGTGTTAGTAAATGTTTGTTAGTTTTTAGATGTAAAATATTATATAATAAAATATCTCTCCCTTCATTTATCTTGTTCCTGAAAATTTAGAAAACCGTTTCATTCACAAACTATATGATCCAATTTCTCAGGTATACCTCAACAAATTCAATAGAAAATATAATAAATAAGCTATATACGACGGTAGCAGAGTTGGATTGCTTCTTACTGTTACATGGAACATAAACAATAAATCTCTTCTCAAACAACAAAGGCTGGTCGCAACTTTAGCTTGGTAAACTGCATATGTAGCAGTCGATACGACAGTCACCAAGGAACATATGAACATTTATTGGTGCAATGGCTGGCCTATCGAAAGGCAGATTCATGTGCCTACGGTTTGAAAAAAAGAGGTATTGGATAAATCATACGCTTCTTCGTTGCAGCTTCCTTCCTAAGAATACGCCACCTTCCTTGCAGTTTCCATCGATAGGACTACACGACCTTCCTTGCAGCTTCCTTTCTTACGATGACCAGCGCTTCTTCCTTGCAGCTTCTTTTGTTACAATGACCAGCTCTTCTTCCTTGCAGCTTCCATTGTTGAGTCCGCCTTCACCTTGATTTGAAAGCTCCACAAAAGGAAACGCCATTTTGTGCCTAAATATCGACTATTAAACAGTGCCCAATCTGTTATTTGTAAGTATTCGAATTTTTTGTGTTTTTTTTTTACCCCTGATATTTTCGAAAACCTTTTCATACGCAATTTATGTGATCCAATTCGACGGGCACAGTTGGAAAGATTCAACAGGAAATATAAAATATAAACTCTATACGATGAGAGCAGAGTTGGATTGTAGATAGTCGGAACATAAACTTTAAATCTCTTCCCAAACATTCCGGGGTTGTCACATCTTTAGCTAGGAAATCTGCTCATGTAGGGGACGATTACGATAATATTTGGTCGTTATGGAATCCTGTTAACGTGTGAAACCATGACCTTGAATAAAATCTCCAACCAGTTCGTTCCAGTGTCCTACCAATCGAAGGCAGATTCATGCGCGTAAGGCAGATTTATGCGCCCGGGTCAAATCAAGCGCTTCATACGCGGTTGGAAAAATTTAAGTTCCAAAAGAACAGTCAAAATATTTTTCTGGGAGAGATAAACGAAGGTGACGAGCACTTTCGTTGCAGGTTCTTTGCAGCTTCCTTTCGTTGCAGCTTCCTTGCAGCTTCCTTTTGTTGCAGAGTCCTTGTAGCTTCCTCTGTTAAAGTCAGTAGGCCATCTTGTTCTTTCTTGCAGCTTGCTTTGTTGAGCATCCGTTCTCCTTGCTTTTGAAGCTAACAAAAATAAACACCGCCCTGTGCTTAAATCTCGACGGTTAAACAGCCGCAATCTGCTATTTATAAGTATTAGAATTATTCTTGGCTGACATGGCAAGAAGAAATTGGCCTGTCGGAGGTAGAGTGCAGAGATATTGGCTTCTCGGAAGTAGAGCTCGGAGGAATAATATTCTTCCTTTAACAAGGACGACTGTGAGAAAAGAGGACGGTAAGGCAGCTATTAAAAATTATTGGAAAGGGGTATATAAGGCCTTGGCATTTGATATTATGATGCAAGCTGCACTCCTGAATGGACTCTTCTCTCCCAATGAAAACAGTAGGAACAGCAGCTGCAATAGCAATTGGTGGATTCCTTCCACCCTCTCTGGCGTTTTTAGCAGAGTCACTCTCCTCGCTCTTGTTTACAATTATTCCTACACCGTGAAAAAACGGTTTCGGAATCATAAGGAACTAGTGTTCAGTGTTATTTACCTTTTCGTTTTTATTCTTGTTTCTGTGATTGTTTCCTTGTCATTTAAAATTATGCTGTGTTGATGTCATTCCTATCTGTGCTTGGGTCTCTATGGCTAGCTGTAAGTTTCTTGAGGAAAGAGCTTATAACTGTACAGGCGCTAAAGATAGGCCCGTTCAACACAACAGACGTTCTCTGTGTTTCTTGAACAAGTACTGCACACTGAGGACCCTTAATTAAGTTTGATGTCGTTATAAAAGGAAATTATTAATATAAAATATTTATTTTTAGGTTTTTTTAAGCTAGTTTTATGTATTTGTAATTTAAGTCAATTTTATGTATTTAGACAAAATTCAATTTATATCAGCGATTTAGATGGAGATTTTGTATAGCTAATAAAATTTGATTTTGATTGAAAGAGTATGACACTTTTACTTGTACAGTGATAAAACAAGTAACGTAAGACACTTTTACTTGTACAGTGATAAAACAAGTAACGTAAGACTCGAAACAAATTAAAATAGATTTATTTCATTTCATTTTTATATTTATAAACTCTGTTCCATGATTTATAAAGCTAAAATGGTTACGTTTTTGTCTCAAGCCGTTACAGCCACAGTTCGTTCCTTACCGAGAAAAAGACGTTTCGTTGACGAACAAAATAAAAGTAGTAAGGATAAGAATTTGATATTTTAATGTATGTCCTCCTAAAATTGGAACATCCACGTCTATTTTTTTCATATTTTGGTTTGTATTGTCAGTAGATTTGTGTTTTGAGCACTTTTTTTCTGCTTTGACGATACCCTGGAGTTTTACACTCAATTTTAAGGTAATCCATAGATTTGATACATAAAATTTTATGTAAACCGTAGATTGTGTACATATCTTCAATTATAGTTTTTCGTTTTTATGATCATAAAAAGGGATCTTATGGGCACCTGCACTCGGTTATAAAAAGTGCACTAAGTACACTACATTTGAAACTTAAGTACAACTGAGAAGAGTCAAAGTACTTTAAAAAGATGAGGTCCTAGTACACAATATAAGAAGTTACATCAATTACAAAAAGTTAAAAACAAAATTTCGCATGAGCAGCAAATCTAGATCCTAAAAAGAAATCTATTAATAAAACTATTTGTACCACTTGGCAGCTACCACTCAAGACAAGGAACATAGAGAGAGGAGCACATGTTACTGCATAAAAGGGTCTCCATGTGAGTTACCATTAAATCTTTCATGTTGAGTTTTGGTTGTCAAGGCTTTGGTCTTTTTCAGGTTGTGTTGTTGGATAGTGTGATCAACATGTTTTTATATATTTTTGATGAATTTTTAACAGTTCTAGTATCTAAATTTAGTGAATTTAACATTAAAAATAAATGAATAAGTATTTTTAACATGTGATTATTTTTACATAATTTTTTATTTAATGTTGGGAAGTTTTAGATGTAGATTTTAAATTTTATTTTAGGTAATTTATATGTGTCATTCAATTTTATGTTAAGTCTTTGAATTATATTGTATATATGTTAAGGTTTTGAAATTTATTTGTATATTTATTTTTTAAAATAAAATGGATAGAATTTATCTATATTTTTGTGTTATATTTTTCATAATCATACTTATCATACTTAGAATTTATCATAATCATACTTATATCACCATTATTACAATTTTTGGAGTCGTTATTATCTAAAAATGTATATTCTTCTAAATTTATCTTTTTTCAACTCAACTCAATCCTTATAATATATAAATTTAATAAAAATGTCAAGTAAAATTATATTTTATTTAATTTTTTGATATGTAAAGTATAGAAAAAATATTTGCACCAATGAATTGCATAATATATTCTCAAAAAAAAATCATTTCCACCTTAATATAATATCATTGTAGATCTAAACATTAAAATTATTTTTTCTATTAAAAAGAGAAAAATATTTATTAACTATTACAAATAAACAAAAAAACGCAAAATTATGAGTACATACATATATTTTCATGATAAATTAATGCAACCCATTCATTTTCTGTAGAAACATGCTCTGAAAATAAATATTACTTTCTGCAACTAAAATAAAAAAACTAAAACTAAATACATATAAAAATATAAAATGATATAACTTACATAACACATCGAGGCTTAATCCAATATTTTTGTCTATGCAAAGTGTAACTAGATTCTTTTCAATATTCTCATTGTTCTCTTTAAATAACCACATTAATTTTATTTTTTTCTATATATTTACTTTTCAATCATTTTTATCCACCCTTCTATTGTATAATGATATATATGAAAAAAATTCCATTGTTCTTTAAGTTTGTTCTTGAATTTTTTATATGCAGCATCCTCAGACATTCTAAAGACAATTTATTTTATTTGGAGTGTCTTATTTTTTTTTAACAGATTTCCCACAAAATGATATCATTTTATCATTTTTTTTATTTTGGAAAAATGTGGTCAATTTAAATGGATTAACTCATTATTATTGGCAATGTTCCTAATCACTTTTCTTAGGCAAGATTAAAAAAATCCAATTACTTTATCTTTCTATAGATCAAAATTGACAAGTATATTTTTCTATCCTATAAGCTTATGTGCTAATCAAAAAAAAACTCTTGAGGGGTATGAGGGTTCATATTCATTATTTGCTGAAGATTGAAGGTTCTCATCTATTTCAATATAATTTATAAACCTAGTGCTTTCGAACATATTTTTTATTGCAAGTTAGATATGATCCAATTTGTTGAGAGTTTATAAGTTTTTTAATTAATAAATGAGAACTTCAACTTGTAAACAAAATATATAATATTAGAAGGAAAAAATGGTATCACATAAACTTTTTTTATTACATTCATAGAATCAACAACAATAATAATAATAATAAAATTTAAAAATAAACTTAATATTTACATAAAATTTGGCTTCTCTAGGTGTTATGATTTCATGCTCATTAATCAGTTAGGTGGTAGTGTTGGAAGGTGATCACTAGGCAACAATATTGGAAGGTGATAAGAAGGTAATGATAGTGATAGATCCATAGGAGAAGGTTAAGTAGTTGGGAGATGGTCAAGATAGGAAAGTAAGGTAGTTATGGGAAGCTTCGATCAAGACTATAACTTTGAATCATGTGTTAGAGGATGTGAACCTCACTAAGAAACTAGTTTGGATAGCAACGAGTAAATGAAGTCAAGTGGAGTTGAGGCTCATGACAAGGAATCATGGGGAGGATAATATGGCTCCAAAATCATTTTTGGAGGCACTTTCTCATCCCATGACATCTACTAAAAAGGGGATTAAAGCCTTGAAACCTAAAAATAACCCAATTAAAGTTGATTTCAATGGGGAGGTACTTGACACAGTGATCCAAACATAAGACTATACCTCAAGTAGTGAAGTAATATGTAGTTTTAATAGTTATTGGTCATGTCTCACTGATTTGAATGGTCAGATAACAAAAGTATGCTACCCATTTTATAATGCAAAATGGAAATTTACCATTGTGTAAAGGGGATTTTTATTGTATCTTTTTATCTTATTGAGGATAAGAATGTGGTTTTAGATGGGTGTTTGACTTGGGGGAAAGAACTCTTTTTGTTTAAACCATGGTTATCATCTTTCAATCCTCTTATTAAGTCATTGAGCACTAGGCATTTGTGGATTCAACTACCACATCTTCATTTCTATTTTTGGATAGATTCCTTCCTCAAAGTCATATGGGATACTTTGGGTGAGTACATATTGATATATTATTCTACTTCATATTTTTATCACACAACCTTTGCTAAAATCCTGGTTTGTATTGATATCTCCAAAAAACTTTCCAACAATAATTGATCAGATGGTGAGGAATCAATCTTGGAAATAGTCCTTAGATTATGAGAGATTACCTAATATATTTTGGATAAATTTGCATAAATTTAGAGCATAATAATGATTTATATTACACTAATAATAATCTTTAGTATGATTTATATGGGATATATTATTCAAGGATGGGTGTACATTATATAGGATTTGAGGAACTCCTTTATTCAAGGAGTCAAATATAATCTATAATCCCCTAAATCACTCAACAAGACTTATTCCATCCTACATACTAGTGAGTTATGTTTTTAAATATGGCATAATTATTAATATTACTATACCTACTAAGTTTATTAAAAGCTTTGGATAATAATATTTAATTATGAAGAGAATAACCCAAGATTTTATATACACTATTATATTATAATCATGATATGGCCACTCTGTTTATTATAATACATGATATGACCCATGACACCTAGGGTCCATTGGACTTGTGGTGGTAAGGATCAAATAGATTTCAATATATTTGAAGGTGAAAATTATTATGAACCAAGAAGAATAAGGTGACTCCTTGAGAACCTCTCTCTCTCTCTCTCTCTCTCTCTCTCTCCTCTCTCTCTCTCTCTCTCTCTCTCTCTCTCTCTCTCTCTCTCTCTCTCTCTCTCTCTCTCTCTCTCTCTCTCTCTCTCGTCTCTCTCTCTCTCTCTATGTGTGTGTATGTGTGTGTGTGTGTGTGTCTGTGTCTGTGTCTGTGTCTGTGTCTGTGTCTGTGTGTCTGTGTGTGGTGTGTGTGTGAGAGAGAGAGAGAGAGAGAATGAAATAATTAAGATAATAAAACAATATAATTTGTGGTCCCATGAGCCTAAAATGGGATTTTATATCTAATGTTCCACTTAGACAAGGACACTCTCTAGGTTCTTGGGCAAATACAATATCCCTAATTCTATTTTTGCAATAGACATGAGTCAATATGTAGGCATCCCAAAGAGTGGGCATGAGTGCATTAGAGGCCAAAACTTGGGTTGTTGTGATCTTAATTTGTGTGGTTTACTTTTTCATTAAATGATTTATTAGTATTATTTTTTGGGCCCAAAACCCATAGGTCCCAAGATCATGACCTAATATATGCTTGAGAGAAATCGATATCAACTTGGAAACTCATCCATATGAATCTGATAGGATTGATTATGGATGAACATGAAATGTTATTACTATGAATTCTTGTAAATTTTTATCATGTGTTGGTTAATAAATGGGTCCATACACTTGCAAAGGCACAATTAAGGTTAATTAAGAGATTTTAAAAAATAGTTGGTTTTGGAGTATCATATGGGGGGTGTTATATGTTGGCATTACAGTAAGGTCAATTAATGTTTACCTTTAGGATAAATTATACTTGAGAATATGTTAATTTTAAATGAAAATATGAATGTAATTTCAAAATATTGAAGGATTAAAATGAGATCAAAGTGAACCTTTAACTCTCAAACTATATTTTTATATCATGGTTTCTCATACATTAGGTTACCTAATCATAGTCATATTGAAGGAGAGAAAACTTTCTCTATTGACCTTAATGCCATTTTGAGCTTCCTACTCTTCATCGTAAATTTTTGTGAGTAAATTGGTTCATATGGCCAAGACTTATTTTTATGAATACAATGGTTAGGATCTTATCACTTAGAAATTAATCCATCCTCACATATTATCTGAGCCTCAATAGACTCTTTATATTCCATTAGCCACTATATGATATTAATAAGTTGTGATGATGACATGTGTCACCATTCTGGTGGTCACCTTGGAGTTTACCCCATGAATGTTTAGGCAACACTTGAAAGTGATCAAAGTCTTTTTAGACCATGAACCACACATGATCATGATATGTGTCTTGATATTGAAGCCCCACATTTAGATAATGGAATTGTAGATAAACCTTACAAGTGGACCAGTTAGTTTATAGCTTGAGGCTCATTCTAATCAAGATTCTCTTATGTTTAATTTTAGCAACATGTGCATGCAAACACACATAATGTGTGAAATAGTATTGGTCTTTGTTATACATATGTTTTACATCTAAAGGGGTATCATTCATTGGTGAACTTTGTGACATCTATATATGCATTAGATTATTGGATCCATTTAAGTGTTTGAGTTGTGGTATAGTGGAAATCACTAGTGACAATAACATAATTGGACTACTTGATCTTCATAATCATTATTACATAGGATACTCAACCTTTGGTTTTATTTAGGGTTACATATGGTTCCTAATGAGGACACATGGTGCCCATCATAGTGTCAAGACCAATAAAATTTTCCATTTATGTTTTTTTTAGATGTAATCTAATCAGCACATAGACCTATTAATTTTTAAATGATGACTTAATTTATTTGGGGTGTGTTTTTAGTAGAGGTTCCTATAAATTCCCAAAAAAACATGATAAGGTTTATATTTTCAAATCCAATTACAAATCCATAACTCAAACAAGGATTTAAAAAGTTAGTTTACTCATTTTTTTTAATACATAGTGAATATTCATAGAGACAGAGACTAAAACACAAAGAAAATTCATTATTGTTATATTAATAAGATAATTTGAAGAAAACATTAAATAAATGAGCATGAAACAAGTACATAATACATTAAAAATAACCGTAAAGATATTTATATTAATCTCTCATCATTTATAACTCTAAATTCATTTACAAATTTACAAAAATTATATGGCAATAAGACTCACGCTTCACATTCCAAACCTTTCCAATATCACCCAAATGAGCCTTTAAATTGTATTTTATAGACATTTGATTATAATCATGTGTTGAATACATAAAAATTGATATATATCATGAAAAATACTACACATTTCACTCTTGTCTTTCATACATTATTTACAATTTTGTACTTTTATGTCTACTACCAAAACTTTCCTAGACTTAAACAACTATTCTATCCCAAGATAAATTTCATAAGTAGTATGTTGAATTTTAGAGCTTATAGATTTACCTAAATTGCACTGAGGGATTTATCCAAAATCAAATGTTATGATTATTTCTCAAGGTGTCATTTACTATTTTTCACATCTTGCACACTATTTACCTTCCCTTTCAGGTTTTTAAGTAAATCGTGTAAAAATATAATACCCTTCATGGATTTTCAATAGATTGTCACAACTATGAGGTTGCCCTTTATGGGTTTTAAACTTTTTGTGGTATGTTATTGATGCTTATGGCCTTCCTTACTTTTACATTCTTCAAATTTACAAAATTGGGAACTCACAATACTTATAGAGATGAGGAGGCATAGAGTATGCAATTGGAGTTGAAAGAGGTTGTCAATATGGTGGTGTGACTAGATCCATTTCAGAATATGTTAATTTTAAAGAATATTGTGTTGTGGAACTGTTACTTAAGATGATGTAACTAAAAATTTAGATGTTGGAGGCATTTGATATAGCTAAAGTGTTAGCTAAGTTATTTTCACCACTTTCCTAGTTTGGAGCTCTTGAGTGCACTAGTTTATTAGAATAAATTACGATCACTACAAGGGAGATGTCTAGATGTGACAAATCTTGCTTGAACAAGGCATCCTATAAAATATAAATAATTCTGTGTAAAGGATCTTGGAACTATAGAATAGTTTTGATGTCTTCATCCTATGTAATATCAATGATGGCCCTATGCTATGATACCCTATGGTAAATGTCTTAAAACATATTCTTCATCCTATATGTTTAGCATTATTTCTATACTTGAGTTAATTTATTATATAGCATATCATTTTATAATGTATTCATATTCTCCATCACATTGTATCTTGATGCAAGAGACCCCTTAAGCATAATTTCCATCTAATTTAGCATGGATGTTTGATCATCCATGGCTAATTTAGCTTGGTTTACCTTGGATAAGTCTATATTTATCTCACTCTAATTATCTTATAGTTATTACTTCAAATCAAGCATGATGCAAGAAATTTGTGTGGATTTTTTCATAATAGTTTCAATGACTTGGTCATATTCTTAGAAGAGTTCAAAAAATATTTATGTTTCATCTTTCAAGTGCTAACCTTGGGCTCAGATCTATTGGAGTTTTTATTTAGCCACCTAATCATTAGTGAGTCAAGAAAGTAAATCTATGACTTGTTTCTCCTTTGACATTACCTAGTCTCCTAATACTTGAACCCCTAGTTCTGGATAAGTTTCATCAATGATTTGGTGGGGCCTTGGGTAGGAAATCATGAAAATCTATGTCTTCTTCCCTCAGTAGGACGTTATCATGTTACATCTTAGAAGACTTTTATGCAATCAACTCTTGAAACACATTAGCTTCATTAATCTGCATTTCTAATGAAACATCTTTATGTCCCTTATTTAAAACTTTTTTAAATTCCTTTGCATGTGGCTCCTAGTATTTTTTTTCCTTTTTGAAATGTTCATGTCCTTTGTATGTGTAATTTTACCTTATGAGTGAAATTGTGTGACATTGTGAGTTGTGATTCATTGTGCTTAGTTAGTGGTTCCATGTTCTATATCATTCATTTATATTTCGTAGTCTTATTCATATATTGTTACTTTATTGTGTTCCTTATTGATATATATCTTTCTAGACATGACACTTGTATGCCCCACATCACATATGTTTCATACACCGCCTTGATGACATATACTATATTATGATAACATACTCTCCACATGTAGATATGATTATACATAATTTTATATTTATCACATGACATAATTAAATCTTTATTTTAAGATGAGGGTAAGTGTAGGGAATTAGTGGGCCAAAATGGGGTTTTAAATGGGTATTTTTTTCTTGAGAAATGAGAAACTTTAACTTGTATAGATTATTTGAGATGGCTACACTCAAAATTTGAAGATGATATAACATAAATTTTAACATTTCAATTATAGTTTATAAACTTTATTTTTTTAAATGATCAAGTATAAGTGGGTCAAACATCTAAAATTCAAAGAAGAACTCCTATTTTCTTACAAAAACATAGAGATGGTTATGTACCCCCTCACTATTTTGAGCATTATTTAGTATTTTTTGAAACCCTTTGGTGGATAATTAAATAATATCTAGGTTTGGAACCTATAATTTTTTTATTTTTAATTAAAATTTATTTTTAAACCATGTGGCCCCATCTCTAAAAAAATGAAAATTATGTTTTATTAATGTGTATAAAATTAGGCCTAGTTTTCAACCATATCCTGTTATTTGCATTTAGATAAATGTAAAAAATGACACAAAACAAATATAAACATGTATAATTATTCCATAAAAAGACATATTTATAAATCAATATAAATGGAAACCTCAAAGTAGTCATATGGATGTATGTATGTACGTACGTACGTATGTATGTATATAAATAGGAAAGAGTTTTCAGGCATCATAGTAATAGTTTTACAAAATGTATCGATGAAATACTTACATACATAAATATATATTCAAAAAAAGGAGAGAGAGTTCAACATCATAGTAATAGTTTTAGGAAATGTATCAATGAAATTTATAGTGTTTATCATGGCAGAAGTTAGATTTTGTTTCTTAGTAAAAAATAAGGATTTGGTTGTGTGTGTGCAGGTCCAATCCTTAGGCTTGGTAATCTAATCCACTTATGAGCCTAAATGCATGTGCTTGAAATTATGCAAAGAAAAAATCATGTGTACTTTCCTAAAAGTATGAAATATTGAAGGGGTATAAACCAAAGGAGTTGAATGGCTGAGAGGTAGGGGGAAGTTGTTTACTAAATTATGTTTAAGTATAAGTAATATAAGTGTAACAATGTAAAGTATAAGTAATATAGATATAATAATGTAAATGTCTTATAAATGTAAAAATGTAAAATTATAAGGAATATATATGTAGAAATGTAAATGTAAACTTATAATTTTAATTTATTTAATTAAATATAATAAATTAGGGTCACTCTACATCTTCTATAATTAGCTTCACAGCTCCACGAGGTATGCTTTCAAAGATAGTTTTTTGGAATCCAATTTGGTCACTATTTTGTCTTTTTTTCAAGATTTCAGTATTGAACCTAAGGATTTTAGAGCATAAATTTTGCAATTAATTTCCATTTTGGGTAAATAAATATTATTTTTTTAGGTTTTGGGGCATTTTTTATTTCTTTTAACATTTTTATGAGTTCTAGGATTGTAAAGCTTAAAGCTTACAAACCAACACACACACACATAATCACTTCTTTATGATGATTATAGTAAACATTATATCCCTTATAGGTCCAAAAGTAATAAAATAACACTATGATCATTTGAAAATAGGGTAAATGGGTAAACTTTGGTGAACATTTGAGCATGATAACCCCAATTAAGTGTGAATTCATGCCAAAGTGGTGGCATGGCAAAACATAAGTCACATAGGGTGATCCACAAATTCCCAACCACCCCATTTATGTTTATTTTACTTGTGATTGGTTCCATTATATGTCAAAAGGTGACACAAAACATAAATGAAAAATAATTTTAAGCACATTTACGCAATATCATCCCATTTCACTTCAAATTCATGTTAAAACATGTGATTATGGATATGTAAGTCAAATTATGACCCTTACACATCCAACCACCAATTAATGTTGATTTTAATTATGAATGGTTTCATTATAGACCAAAATTTTAAAAAAAATCATGTCCACTTGTGACCATGTAAATGCAAAATAAATCTAGCAACATGTTATGTGCAATCACCCTAATTCGCTTCTAATTTAAACAAAAAATGGTGTGATTGGTGAAAAATAGGTCACATTGGTGACCTACACACACCAAGATAGCACTTTATGAAATATTCAGTTGTAATTATAGGGTTTATAGGCCAAAAAATAACACAACAACACCATATCCACTTTTGGTGAAGGAAAATGTAAACAATTTAGGGCACAATTATGCATGATCAACCCCTATTCACTTGGAATTGAGGCCAAACTAGTGTGATTTGGATAATTTAGGTCCCATTTGTAATTAATACACACCCAACCACTCTTTTATGAAATTTTACTTATGATTAGGTATATTGTAAGCTGAAAACGACATAACAACACCATATCCATGTCGACAAGATAAATGTGAAAAAAATTTAAAAATTATCTTTCAAATCCTAGATCATGGAACTCCCTAAAGTCGATTGACTATTCTATATCAACCCCCATACTTTTAATATACCTTTTAATATAAATAAACCAACCCATTCATTATTTATATAGAGTCAAGGAGAAGATTAGGTACAATCTATATGATTCACATTGACCAAATGGTTTGTGCATCGCTCCCTTATTCTTCTTGACAATCATTGGTGTTCATATAAATAATCATTGGTGTTATATAATAGTATAGATTGATTGATATACTTTATTATATATGTAATTTAATAAAATATAACCTATTGAATCCTTGAATCCCTTAGATTGGTAGTGGTCTATATCCATTATATATCTAGTTTAGTCTATCCATTGAATGAGCCTATCAATGATTGAAAAAGTATAATAATGATGAATGATACTACATTACATACATAATGTTTATGATATGACCAAAGTGACCCAATGCGCATGATTCCTATAATGTCATGAATCATGTGTTTGATGTAGTCCAAATCCATACCATAGAATAGAATTATTGCATCTCTATGTATAACATGATGTTTATGTGATGGATAATGGAATGGGTGTGGGTAACATGATGTTAAGGATACTTACTTTGTATTTATACAATAATTGGTTTTGGCTAATCGACATCATTGAATAGGTTTCATTATGTAATTTTTGTACTTGTGTGATGGCCCCATTTAATATTGTGATGCCATTGACTATAACTATGTAGCCTAATGTGGTAGTGTAGTTATCCTAGCATACTAGTGTACCCATCCCCTATTGAATTGAACACTATTTTTCCATTGGACCATACATATAACCAATGACTAAAATTAATAATATATATGGTATAACTAAGGTAATTAGTTTAATAATACAAATTAGACCAATAATGAGTCACCACCATACTAAGGCATTGATGTTCAAATCATCAAAATACCAAGGATATCTTAATACCCAAGGAAACCAACCAGTTATCTCATGTCTTAAGACAACAATGATGGCCCATGGCTAAAATACAAATCATCTCATTTGTATGTATCTCATATATACATATGATATGATAGAGGCATACTAAATTAAGTGTACAACCATATATATATAGGGGGTGGGTGTCCCATGCCAATTTTTGAAGTGCACTTTACCAATCTCATGTCCCCTTAAATTAGATAGGAATTTATATAGTGGTATTGTGTTTATTTGTCCTATAATCTCCATAATCTCATGTAAAATTTACATAAATGGTTGGTTATATATGTACGATTATCAATATGACCTATGTTTCCCTAATAATACCACTTTGGCTTTATTTCAAATTGAATTTAGGTGATCACACATGTATGTGCCCCAAATAATATTTGTGTCCTAGTTACAAGTGGATATGGTGTTTTTGTGTGGTTTTTGGCATATATGGCACTTAATCGTAATTTAAATTAACATAAATGGGTGGTTATGTGTGTTTGGGTCACTAATGTGACTTAAGTTTCACCAATCACACCACTTTAGATTACATTTTAAGTGAAGTTGGGTTATCATGCATAAATGTGCCCAAAATTATTTGCATTTATATATTCATAAGTGGATATAGTGTTATTGTGTCACTTTTTTCGTATAAGGCACCTAATAAAAATTAAAATCAGAGTAAATTGTGTTTGGGTGTGCATGTGTCACCAATACAACTTACATTTCCTCTTTCACACCACTTTGGCTTGAATTAAAATAGATTTAGGGTGATCACTCAAAAATTTAGCCCCCATTTACCCTAGTCATTATCAATTTTTAATCTATAAGAGACTTAATCATATGTAAAATAGGCATAAACAAGTGGTTGGGTGCATTTTTATTTGTAAAATTTAATTTTGAAAAACCTAGAAATCTTAGAATTGTCAGCAAGCAATCTAGAAGACCCCAAAAAATAAAAAATGGGCATTAATAAAAACATTTACATCGATAATCCTTGAGTTCAAATTATTTTAGAGACATTGTGTCACTTTTGACCTATAAGGGACCTAATCTTAATTATAATTGGCATAAATGAGTGATTGGGTATGTCTTAGTTTGTAAATTTTAATTTTGACAAACCTAGAACTGTTATAAATGTCAACAAGTAATTTGAAAGGCCTAAAAACCTTTAAAAAGAATATGTTTGCCCAAAATGACATGAATTACAAAATTTATGCCTTGAAATCCTTAGGTTCAATACTTAAATCTTAAAAAATGACTAAGTATAGATTAGATTGGATTTTTTTAAAAAAATCTTCTAAATCATAACTCATGGAGCTATGGAATCAATTCTAGAAGAAGCAGAGTGATCCTAATTTAATATATTTACTAAAATAAATTTAAATTTATTACTTTTTTAGAAAACAACCTTTCCTTACCTTTCATTCATTCAAATCCTTTGATTTATACCCCTTTAACATTACTTTTGTGGGGAAAACATACACATTATAGTGCATACATGATTTTTATAATGCATGTCCACTTTTATGTGTACTTTTTATAGGTTTGAAATTTACCAATATTAGCTAAAAATAATGTATAGACATTTATATTTATTTCCTAAAAAATTCCACTTTTTGGCCCATCATCTTCCTACATTTACCCATAAATTATTTGCAAGCTACGTCCCTCATCTCAAAAGCAAGCATTACAATGTTTTTTTTTAGAGATCCAATCTTCCATGAGAATAAAAATAAGATTTTTTGATAAAATATAGGTTTTAAATATTCAAATTAACTCAAATATTATATAAATGATAGATATTGGCACATTATTACATACTATGAAGGCATATGACATGTATATACACTCACTTTATAGAGAATAGAATACATATTTATATGCATTTGGATGCATATGCATGGGCATATTCAAAATAGTTACAAAATTAGGAATTACATGTTTCACATATAGTTATATTTAAGCATGTATATTCATGGCATTCTATATCATTTGGCACAAATTCAAAATGAATGTTGTTGGTTGACGCACATATATTATTTTTTTCAAATACAAAATGCATGATCTTAGTTCATGCACATATATTCAATTTTCAAATTAAAATGCATGATACTCATGCACATATGCACTAAAATAAAATTTATAAATTTAAAGACAAATAGTTGTTAATTCACTTTAAAATTACTAGCATTATGTTCATGATAGGGGCATGAATATTCTTCATTCTCTTTCAATATTCAAATACAATACAGATACTTCTACAGTTTATAAAAAAAAAATTTACAAGTATTTTATTTTTGAGTCTAGAAACACTCAATGACCTTAAAATTACTTTGAGTGAACACATTGTGTGTTTATAATTTCTATTATAGGTGATGTAAATTAATTTAGTAACATTCGATGACTTTGGAATCAATTCTAAAAAACTCATAATGGTTTCACCTTATTTTTATTTTAGTATATTGGGTACTTCTCCCCATTCATGAGTGTTGGATCATACATATTTCCAACTCAAAGGCTTTATTAGTTATTAAAAATTAGCACTTGATTATTCTCAATTCACCAATGGCTAAACATGAGGAAATATCTCTCTAAGACTCAACAAGGGGGCACATTTCTCCATATATTAAATAAGGAAGCATCATATTTTACAAGTTATAGGGCAACATGGTTTCATCTCCCTATAAGTGTATTCCATCCTTCCTATACTTTTAATTTCAAAATTTAGAGTTTATATTTTCAAATTTCAAATATTTACATTGACTACTTCATATGTTGTTATAGGGTTTTATAGATTGAGTGTCCTATAAAATTAGAGTTTCTTATCAAAAGATAAAATGTATTGTACACAATCTAGTATATCTTTCTCATTTACTCTAGAAATATCACTACTAAAATAAATTTTGGGGGGGGGGGGGGGGGGGGGGGGGGGGAGGTAGTTTATAATTTAAATTATTAACATATCTTAAACCACATAACTAATGTTAAAACATATGACTCTTATTCATCATTACTATATGCATTTATCTATAAGTGGACTTGGCCCATTAGTTTATCATCACTACCAAACATAAGTTCCTAAGTCATTACTCAATTTTCTTTATGTCACTCTCAAACTACTCCTAGTCTCAGGCTAGATGTCCATGTTTTTATAGGGTAGATTCACATTATGCAGACAAGTCTACTTTTACACACCTATTCACTTAACATGATCCTTTCCCCATGCAATTTAAAGGATGACTTCTAAATTTTTAAATATACATATGGTTCATCCCACATGTTCTTCAAGTTGGCTAAATGAAATTATTTAAAAGGCTTACTATATAAACAAATCAAGGCCTCATTTCAAAGGGACTTGATATCTACCTAGCATCTATCTATTACACTTTTCCACATTGATAAAATTTAACCTATTCTTTCCAAATTCAATATCAATCACTATAAATAGTCTCAATTAAATATCAATATTTATATGCAAAGTATTCCATAGGGGTATAGCATTAATCCATTTTCTTCATCAGGATAGTTAGGTGCATATAACCAAATTCCATTGGTCAATCAAGCAATCCGAAAAACAACCCATTAATGGACCCAATGCTAGGTTCAATGTATTCAACTCAAAACCATATTTATAATTTAACTCCTTTGAATTAAATTCATACAAGTCAATTTATCCCTCCAAATATGATGTTGCATCCAATGAAAAATCAACAAATTATCCTTACTTCCTAGAACCACCTTGTTATAGCCCATAATGTGAGTGGTCATGTTGGTCTAAATGGAAATCAACAAGTTATCCAACATTATTAATCAATAAAATATTTTCCAATGTTTTTCCTAGTCAAATAACACATGCTTTCCCCTCATTCATAAATTCCCTGGTGCCTATAGTCAACACAATTCCACAAAATTGCATTGGAAATAAATAGAATTCAAATGTGAACCTAGAAATAGGAAATCTAGAGAAAATGGTTCAAAGTTTGACTAATGACATGGTTGATTTATGAATAGAATCAAAATCAATCTTCAAACAATCCTCCTAAAAACATAAAATTCAATTCTTAATAGAATAATCATCAATGGAATACTAGGCCTAATAATGGAGGTGTACCCAATCCTATTGTTAAAAAAAAATCAAAATAATAATAATGATGGAAAATCCATGAATTTTTGTTTTTTGGCATTGCCTACATGGTTTATATTTCATATTATAAATACAAATGTTGAATCTAATTATTTATATTTCAAATTAGTTTCAAACATTTTCCAACAGGAAATGGGCAACCTACAGATGGTGCCTGCACCTAAAATTGATCAAAATCAAATTGAAAGGAATATAGGTACTGTCTTACTTTTAGATACATATGAATTCCCATATTAAACTAATAATTAGCTATAGTATAACATGGATGGAGTTTAGTAATTCAATAATGGAGAACCAAAAATTAGTTGTATACCTTGACATTTAATGGTCCTAAGTCTAATAAATTTTGTGGTGTTGGAGTTGAACTCATAAATCCATGGTAAAATACCTATTTCTTTATATTATAGTTTTATTGCACAAATAACACATATGTATATGAATTTTTGGTTCATGGACTTTATTTTACTCTTAAAAATGAATTTAAGTACATATAGGTATTAGGTGACTCATAATTGGTGGTAAAACAAGTCTGAATCTAGTATACATGTAATGATAAACTCTTGTCAATGTATTTTAGTAGAGTGTGGAATATTATAGAATATTTTTAAGGATTCAATATAGAAAATGTTCCTCATAGAATAGATCACACAACTGATGCTTTGGAAACAACTTCAAGTACTCTGAATCCAACTGTAATCTATAACTGATGATATTTTCTATATATTTTTTCTGTATACCTTACATTCTAGATAATTTAATAAATTTCCAAGTGTTCAATTATTATCAACATATCATTTATTTCGTCATGAATACAAATGTGTTTAAATCTTGTATTATTGATGAAGCTAACAGATATGATTTCAAAATAGATGGAGAGCATGTGATAAACTTGAATACAAATAGAGTACTGAAAGGTATGGTTTCATTGGAAAGGCTATTTGACATGGACTATCAAGGTAAGAAATAAAATATAGCCCATTCAAAAGGTATTTTTAATGAATCTTATAACTGGGAATGTAACTGATTCAAATAATGTGATTTTAGGTACATCTTGTACTAAAATATAGAAGCATGGGATTACACAAGCCCTAAAGGATTATAGAGATGTCATATCTTGGAGTTATGAATAACTGAAGACGTTTGACATTTTAATCCTCACTACATTAATCCTCATAATCACATCAAAAATAAGTTAAGAGCAAAATATTATTCTTCCATTTGAGCAGAGTGTCTATTGTGATAATTGATCATTGGTGATTAACTAATTCCTTTCTTGACAACCCTTGTTATATTTTTAAGTGGTAATGGGGTAATGGTGTTTGAAATTTGGATTAGGTTATTAGCCACAGGGCTGATACCTATTCCATATCATCAAAGTAAATTTACATTATATCTAATGTTGTGATTATGACTATATTATTATAAGCCAATTCAGATATTTGCATCACCAAGTTTTAAAAATATATGGAAATCTATTCCCATGATCACTATGACTATATTGTGATTGTTTATTTAGTTTTTACTTAGTGACAAACACATGAGTAATTATTAAAAAGCTAAGGTTACACAAAACATTTTTGATCGCTTATTCTCAAAGAGTTAATTAGAGTTATTTGGTTGAATTTTATCCATTGTTCATTTCATGAAAGGATTTTTATCCCTTGACTATAGGTGGGAAATTTTAGTCATCATCTATCTCATTATTATATGTTTTTATTATCAAGCTTAAGTATATAATGTGTTAGTGACCTATTTCTGGTAAACTATAGGAGGTACCCTCCTACTAGCTGGATCTAAACTCTAATAAAAACTTAGATGAATGGTTATTATTTTCCGTTACAATTGATCATGGAAATGGTGGTTCTTTTTTTCATTTCATTGTCTTTTCTTGTATTTAATACAATGGGGGTTAAGAATAATAATCATATTTGTGAACTAGACCTTCTTGATATGTGGTGCTTCTATGATTTCTTTCCCTAGTTATAATTTCTTTTTAATATATCCTTTCTAATGGTGTTTAACACTAAGAAGTCACTCACCGATGGTTGTGTTTTATGATTTCATAAAATTTCTCATACTCTTTTTTAGATAATTCGAAGTTATCATAACATGTGATCTTTCTAGGTAAGCTAATTGTAATCATTGATATGGATTTGTATTTTCACTAATTTTTGAGATTCGTTCTTTTGATATATCATCTTAATCTTATGAGATGTATGTAATAAGTGTACCAAAAAGAATAGGTGTAATTTGTGGTGTCTATGTGGTGTGTTACATTCATGGCAATCTTTACCTTATGCTTCAAGCTTACTAAATAAATTCAAGTTGGAAAGTTTACATGTTTATAGGGATGTAAGTGTAAACAATATCATATTTTCTTTTATTTTTGTTTCTTAATCTCAAGCCTTTATCACAACCTTCAAATTTTTCCCTTAATAGGTATTTAATTGTAAATATTATATTAGAAACTATTTTTTGCATGTTTAACTCCAGCATTGAGCATTGTCCCCACCCCTTAAGCACCATATGACATCCCATGTTTTTTCCTAATCCATGGACATCTTGGAATCCATGGATGCCTTGGTAACCATTGGTGATATGGTGGCCATGGACACCAAGGGGCCCAATAGAACCCATTCCTTTTGGGTGCCAAAATACATGGTTGCCACATGAGGGGAAGGGAGTGGCATGGGTAAAAGTTTACCCACCCTAATGCCTTGGGGTTGTACCCTTTTTAATATTTTATATTTAGTTATTATTTATCCTTCATACATACATATATTCCTATAAACCTCCTTTGTTATATTTTGTAATAATATTATCATCTAAAGATATTATTTTAAAATGAAATCATATCTATATTATTATTTTTTGATAATATTACTATTTTTTGGAAATTTTCTCTCATATAAGAATAAATAGAAGAAATCACTTTTCACTACTTATAAGTGTGCACATTGATGCATAGGGAGGAATTAGGAACCTTAACACTCCAAATCCTAAGAATGTTGTGAAAAACAATGGAGCTTGTAGAATAAATACACCCTATATAACATATTTTTCATATGGACATATATCCTTTTTCCATCTACCTTGTTATGGTATTTTATTACCTCTTATATTTTATGTATATATATTTTTAAGTTAATACATCTATTTTTGTAGGAAAGAGTTCTACAAGGAGGGTTTCTAGAAAATAAGTTATATATATTAATTTATTAACTTTATCTATACATTCTTCTTTATAAGGGACAATTTTAATTATACATAATGTATGTATGTATATATGTATGTACATACACACATACTATTTATTTGTGTGTGTATACATATATATGTATGTGTGTGTATGTATGTATATACATACATACATATATATACATATACATATACATATACATCCACACACACACACACACATACATACATACATATGTATACACACACAAATACAAAGACATACATATACATGTGTGTGTGTGTGTGTATGTGTGTCTTTGTGTTTGTGTCTATGTCTATATACACATATTTTGGATATTTTCATAATAATATATGTATATTTTATGATTAACTCATAGCCACCTATGTGAAAGAGAGGGAAAAGAATACAACACTATGAAATCAATCCAAGAGACCCATTCTTTATTGTTATATATATTTTTAGTTTGTCCTTGTTAATTAACATTTTATTTTTTACAACAACAACAACACTTAATGTTTTTAAATAAGATAAGGTTTTCCATTTTTTTCTTGTTACACATATCATGATACAGTTATATAAATAATTTAAACATAATCATAACTTACTACACTACCTTCCTAATACTTGTTCAAGTCTCCATGAATCAATAATTTTTGATATCAATATTATTATGGAAAATTTTATTATGATGATAAATGACACCTATAATTTTTTATTAAAAATATACAATTTACAATTTTATTAAAAAACATAATTTATATATTCAAATAAAAATAATACCCAAATTATTATTTTTCCATCAACACTATTTATTCATTTAACCAAATCCATCCACACAACTACATATTTGACTCAAAAACTCGGTATTATAGAAACTAGGTGAGAGGGAAAGTTACTCACATTCCATCCTTATGCAATAATTAGTCTAATAGGCCCCAGTCAAAACCTAAGCCTAATAGGTGACCTCACAAATTTAACTCACTCCTAACTAATATTAAGGATAGGAAATTCAACTATGGATTCAAACATGTCATCAACATGTAGATATAGTAATTATAATTCCTTAATTACCTTTGTAAAATGGGAAGAAATAACAAATATTATCATTATATTCTATTTTATTTTTATATTTTTCTTCTCTTGTTATTAATATTAAGCATGATAATGAGGAATGTAAGCTAGCTAGTAGCCTATAGGATGCCAAGCTTGAAGTTCATTTTATTAACAATATAGCATTTCCATTTAGTAATCCAGCTAGGAAGGGAATCCAATAAGTAACCCATCAGCCCCAAGCTTATCCTTTAACAACATTAAGGAGAGGAAACTACTGATCAATGCTTGATGCCCCAAGTTTTTCTTCAACTTGAATAAATTTGTGTCATTTCCTAAGTAAAACCACATTTCAACACTCAAAAAACAAAAACCTACCCTATACTTTTAAGAGACCAACTACATACCTTAAGTCTTTAAAATATAGTATTTTATTCCACTTGTTATCTTCACACCCCAGATCTAAAATTCATGATCCAAATTATTTCAATATTATTTTACAAATGATAATTATCATATTTTTTTGTAGGTTTTCTTACTACTAATGAGAAGGAAGAGGTGGTTGTTTTCTATGTGTAGACACCATTTATAAATTATATAGTACCTTAGTACTGTACACTTGGAAAATACATATCATTGATGTACCTTTAGCTTCTAGACCTTTTCTTCTTCCAAAAGGCTCATGTACATTATCTCTCAGTGCCTAATTTCTTATTTCTTAGTCTAGCCTATGTTATTTTGATGACTCAGACCTACTATCTTCCTAGAATGTTAAAAACTTGATTATCTTCTATATCTACAATTTTTTCACCTACACCTATTTCCCAACTACCTGGACACTTATGTTAGAATCAAATTCCTACATCAACTTAAGTTTCCAATGCCCTAAATTCATCCAATTTTCAAATTAAACATATCCTAAAGGTTGGCCTAAGCTATTTAATGCAATATATTCTCAAAATGGGTTGGTATAAATATAATATCAGCCCTCTTTCATTCCACACCTAGCATAGACATAGAAAATACCTAGAGAGATAAAGGCAACTTACCAAAAGTATCATATCAAGCACTCAAGTGAGAAAAACTTCCCTATTTCATTTTATTTCCATATCAGTTATAGGGACATCATATCTATAGGTTTTAAGTACTGAAGGATCATCCTAAGAGCTATATTTTACAAGTTACAAACTAGGTCATTTTTGTACTTTATTATCACAAATTACACGATTCACACACAATCCAAAATGTAGGGGAGAACTACAAAAGTCTGACGCCCTTTTCAGATTATTGTTTATATAGGCAACACTCATTAATATAGAAGTCTTTAGGGTAGATAGAAACCATGTTCCCACTAACCCATTTTTATTATACCCAATATGAATAATAAGAACTAATATTTGATAAGGAGTGAAAATCCATGACCTAGATCTGAATGTGCTAGAGGAAAGGTGATATAGAACCCAAAAGTATCTAGGTAGTTGCATCTAGTTCTAATAGGTATTTTATACCATACACCTACACATGAGATAGTATAATCGAAACAACCATCCCAAGTTGATGCAAGTGTTTGTAGATATAAAAGCATAATGTTCATAATTAGGTGGTTATTCCAAAATCTAGATCTAGTCCACTTTCTACCTTTTCTAGATATAGATATGTATTATCATAATAACTATCTAAGTATATTATTTTAACATCTAACATAGTTGTACTTTTTATCTTTATCATCTTATCATAGTAAATTTAGTATATGTTCTATCTTAGTTTTGTAAATAAATAGCCTACTCTAGAGATCATCTACCATCCTTGTGCTTAGGCTATCTCTAACCCATTTAAACCTATATCCAATACAATATATTTTAGGGTTAAACATTTGGTGAACCTAACCTTTCATCTATAAAACCTTAGATATTGATATAGGATTAACTTGATTCTATGCTTTTAATTTTTTATTCAATAAGATTTTACAAGTTAAAAATCAGGTTTCATTTTTTATCCATATGTTCAATATGGATGTATTTGTATCCCATTTTATGTTAAAAATTGTAGTTATAACAATGGCATTTTATTTTAATACACTAATCCAATGTAGCATCCAAATAAATATGCAAATCTATCAATATAATGAGAGGGTTTTAAAACAAAAACAACACTTATTCTATTTTAAAAATTCTTTTGTAATACTATAGATCCAGTATCCATATGACAATGTGCATGTTATCAACCATTTTTTCCACCTATATATTATTCAAGTGAAAGATACTATCTCACACACATTATTTACCCATGACTTATATTTAATTCTACAGTCGATGTAGTCAATACTCAAAAAGCTAAAGGTGTTCAACCTAATTTGACACCTATTAATATATAATAGGGGCATCCTAATCCAATTATTTTGATAAAATATAAAGGATGTGACCTTGTTGACCAATTGAGCAACACATATGCTGAGATTTCCAATCTTGAACTTATAAAACAATCTACTATCTATAAGGATATCATATATGAGGCACTATGTGAAACTTGAGTTTTGAATGATATTAATCTAGT
>JARHVA010007647.1:400000-634556 GCA_037957365.1 Torreya grandis
TTTCAATGATATATCTACGTATACATGATCTCTCTATATGCTACATGGTACTTTCACAGTTTACTTGGTTATCATATCCTTTTTCATGTAAGGTAACTACTAGTTTTTACTTACCCCTCACCTTCAAATTGCGGGGGGGCGGGGGGGGCGGGGGGCGGCAGCACGGGCATATTAATGGGGGAATGCCATAGAGGCATGACTACCACATTACTTCACAGTTTCAAATTTAGTGGGGGCATGTTTTAGAAACATGTCCTCAACACTTATTCAGTATTCAACATACCTAATTATAGTGGGGGAATGTTTTGGAAAAATGTTCTCCACACTTATACTAATTTTTAGTTTCATATTATAGTGGAGGCATGTTTTGGAAATATTTTCTTCACACTTACATAGTTTAAAATTAGCCAAAATTCATAGTCATATGATTTATATACACATTTGTGGAAGAATTCTCGGTACTATTAGTATATATAGTTTCAATATGATACATATTGAATGTGTATATGATATGAAATGTGTTCCTAATTAGTCAAAATCAAATCAATTTCTGATTTCAAACATTTTCAGGGACTATCATCAACCACTAGTTTGGACTTTTATAGACTATATTGAGCCAATCTACTATAGTAGTTAGGTTTTTTTTTTATGGTTGAGGAGATTAAATCACTTAATCTTTCCAATTTTATAGGTTGGAATTGAGTACACCATCTATCCTCACCATTTTTATAGTTTGAGTTGACTTGTTTCACTCAAACTAACCAAGTTATAAATATGATTGTGTTTCATGATTGAACTAATATCAACTATCGAATGGTAAATCATATTTTCTCCAAGTTTTGGGGCATGTGCCATCCGATATGTCTCTATATATTTAGATATATTCACTTTCCATATTTATTTTTTTCTTGATCTTAGTTTTAGAAATTTATAATAATATATCTTTCAAATCAAATTTCCAAAAGGTAAGATGGTTCCAATAATACACATGTACTCTTAAACCTTTATCTCTTTCAATTTCAATCGTGTTAATACTTTCAATTTCATATTATATGCATTGATTATATACTATAACATGTTATTGGTTTTAGGTCAGTCACCAGTAAAGAACTCAAGTTGGACTCAAACAAAGGTAATATGTTATACACACCTATGTATGCATTTTTTTTCATTTAAAATTTCAATTTCATTACTAGATTAAAGAAGGGGAAAATGTAGACAATATTTGTAAATTATATCGCATCTCAGTCTTGTACACTTGGAAAATACATATCATGGATGTACTTTCAACTTTGATAACTTTCCTGCTACCAAAAATATTGCATACCTTATCTCTATGTTCCTAATTACTTATCTTTAAATAATCTAACCTATTTTATTTTATGAATTAAACCTCTTATCTTGTTTTACTTTTTAAATTTAGCATATGCCACTTTTCAATCAATTTCAATTAGTTTAGATTTACATTCAATTTTATGCTTAAATGCCATATGTTATAATCTAAATAATATTTCAATGTTTCATATTTATTGAACAAAATTAAATCAAAAATAAGGTAAAATATACTGGTGAACCCATTTTCTTTATTGAACATTACTTTTCTCAATTTTTGTTCAAGCATTTCAATTGAATTCATGATTCCCATACACTAAAGATAAATATGATCATCCTTAACAAGGTTTTATTGAGCACTAATATAGGATTTATGTTTGACCTATTGGTTTCCAATTTAATTATTAATTTCTATGTATAAACATTTTTTATTCTTTTGTTTTTAAAATTCTTTTCTTTCTTTTGCTTACTTTTTAGAATTGTGTTTTGATAGTTATAAAACTCATAAGAGTTTTCATTCGAGGAAAAACAATGATTAGTTTTACCTACATTATGGTGTGATAGGTACTAATACAATACCAAAGCATTATAAATAATTTTATATTTAAAATAGCTTCCATATACCTAAAATTTATATTGAAAGAGCATAGCATTTTTTTCAGCCATAAGAAGCCTTCATCTATTTGTATTTCTAGTGCACTAGTAAGTAACTATCCCTAAGAAGTTATTCTCAACATACCTTAGATATGGGATAGTGTGGTTAGGGGATGGTGGGATCATCCATTATTAGTGCCCCTTTATTATTGGTTAATTATTTATGAATGGTATTAGTATATATGTGAGCCTCTAAATCAAACACACCCTGCCTAGTTACACCCATTCTCTTTTTCCTTTTACACATTTGCATGATTCAATTTTATGAAACCTGATAAGGGTAGCTCCCTTGTTCCTCTAATAATAATTTATCAATTAATTGGAATCCATTTATAGTTTATTTATATTCCTTTAGTATCTTAAAAAATGGATAATGTAAATTTTTTTTCTTAATTTGATAATACAACTATCCAAAGTTATGTACAAGTCAAAAATGATGTTGAATATGAACATGATAATCAAGATAATGATATTTAACATGATAATCAAGATAATGAAAATGACCATGATAATCAAGATAATCATAAATGATTTGATAAAAAAAATTATGATGAACTTAATGGGGTAGATCCTAAGAAAGTTAAAGTATTGTCCAATTTTAATCAAAGACTTCATCAATATCCAAAACATGTCAATACGGTTATCAAATTGTTCCTAGCATCTAAGAATATACATCAATATAATATTATAATATCTCAAGAACAAAAATAAGAGGTTCCTTTTAGATTTTTTAATAATCTCACTTCAAGTGTTCCAATTTATATGATTGCTTCTATTCCCATATCAACACCTCAAGTTACATATGTGGCATCATCCCTAGTTATGGGTGAATCAAATGGCTTACAATAGATAGATATGCCTATTTTTACATATGCAGCATAAACACCTCATTTTATTCCTATGCATAATCTACCACTAGATTCACATAATGCACATTCCCTTCAACACACTTTTACATCCCTACATTCTAATGTTTTACAATTAGAGCAAAGTTTCTCTAGAACTATTCATTCAAATATTTCCCATACTTTGATTCACAACACTTTGGCACCTGAAATAGCATCTTATCTATTACAAGATAAAAAATATATCATAAGCTTCATGCTAAGAAGGTAAATGTTATACTAAACAACATTGTAATATCCCAAATGGGATATTAATCCACATACACAAAATAACTAAAATTCTAACTTAGATAACTATGGAAATAACACATGAAGGTGAATATGGAAACACATGGTAATAACTCCTTGAAGTAAATATATGGAAAAATACACAAAGGTTGAAATATATTATGGAGACAAATATGAAATAAATATGGGTACAACACATTATGAATATTTCATGACATAAATAACTACTCTCACAAACATATGATCATTACCAATTGGTAATTCACTTATTACATGAAATCTAAAATACTCACAATTATGTCCACACAATAACAAATTATATGCTACACATAACACATAAAAACTAAAAACAATATAGAGTACAAGAATATTTTCTCACACACATAGAGATATTACTTACAAACATATTAAATCTTCCATATTCATTGATGCATTGCTATAATCTCTGGATGAGATCACCTCTTAGAATCTCTGGGTTTCTATCCTTTGATTCTTCAGCATTCATGGGGTTTCATCCTCAAATATTGTGTTGGCTCCCAATGGGTTTCATCTTTTAATTCCTAAAAATAATTTGATGCAAAAGGAAACAAGAAAAATAAGGGGGTTTAGTTTTGGTTGATTAAAAGATGAATTACAAGAGAAACTAATCCCATACTTAAAGGATTTCACAAGAGAGAATGACAAAGGAGAAATAATGAAGAGAGAGAAAGTATGGTGTGAAATTATACATGGGGAGGATAAATGGTCAAAGATGCTAATCTTTAGCCATGTGCAACCTGATTTCAAAGCCATATATTCTCATGATTATGTCTCTTTGCACATGTGAAGGAATCTAATGATGGGAGCATGTCCATGTGCTCACATGTGGTCAAGGTCTCTTCAAATCTCCACTTTTGACTTTCCCAAAAGAAAAAATCAATGTCCCCACACACTTTGATGATAATTTTTCCTCATTTTTACCATGTCACATGCTTGATTTGGAAGACCAAGGAAAATTGTGACATTTTCACTATTCCTGCAAGGGACATCCATGTGAATGAAATAAAGTTACTTTATCTTGTCTCCTAAGTGGGGTAGGATGTACCACATCATTCACATGATTTATAATAATGAATATTATTCTATGGGCATTTCCACCTCATTCACAATCCACCTCACTACTACATCACATGCCATGTCACTACCATGTCACATATGAATAATGACAATGAATAGTGCTAGTGAATAGTAACTATTCCACTATTCTCTTCATCACCAAAATTTATCCTATTGGGAATGTGATAGGATAAGGGTCTCCCATGCATGCCTTACTCTAAAATTAGGGATATCATAGTCCCCCTCCCCAAAATTGCTTGCCCACAAGCAATTGCAAATCAATATATTCCAAAAATATTGGAACAAGGTGGTGCATCAAACTATGGTATTCATGCAATATTGCTTCTATACTGGTCATGTGCTCCAATTTTTCCCAAATTGCAATGAAAAATTTACCATCTCTAAAATTATTTCATAACTTAAAAATTGGATTACAAGCTTGTTCTCATAAGTAGCAAAGAAATGTGCATGACTCACAACTTTGCTAATGAAAACATTTAGGAAGCTCAAAAATTAATACATGATTAAACTCTTCCATGTTTGGTTATGAACAATAGATGAGTATATATCTGGGCTAACCTTTATACTCTATACATTACCAGGATCCCAAATAGATCTACAAAATTCTACACTATATATCTATTATGCCACCCTAATATAAACAAATGTAGAGTTAGCCAAAATCCTTCCTAGCATCTTGTAAGCTCTTAGCATAGGGAAACTGAGCTGAGTGACATTGTTATATCCAAACCATGACCATCTTGCACATGTTATCAATTTACAATACCCTTCCGTCAACAACTTGTTTTTCATAACTTGTCTCCCAACCTATGTAAATTCACTAGGTAAATTGTTTTATAATGTTTTAGACATGATTTTTTTTGCTCATGGGACTATTATAAATTCATCCTATACAAAAGATAGTACACATTCTATAATTAATTAATTCCTTTACCCTCATAATGCTAAAGTACACAATACAAAAATGTATAGTAATAGACCCATACAATACCATAACTTGTGAGATATTATTTTCTGATCCATAGACTAATTTGTAGGGGCCAAGATACAGTATTGGGTCTTTCATTAGCATCATAAAAACACTACATGCATACCTCAACACTCTTGCTACCAACACTACAATCAACAATGTACTCTTTGTGTCCACCCATTAGCACATACTCACTACCCAACATAATTTCAAAAATGTGAATAGTATAATAAATCATGGTTGGAAACCTCATATATCCATGAGTGATAAGAAGATACCATGTAGTAATTATTCTAAGAAAATTATCTGTACTCACATTGTCAATCACCCATTTTTGTGGTTCACTACTGCAAACATATTGAATCCATAAAAACTTTCAATCGATGTGATCTATTTCCATCACATGTTTTCCAAAAGACATATGGTGTTTGAATTATTTAAAAGCATTAATTATAGAAGGTATCTCATCATACTTAGATAAGCTCTCTTCTAAATCTTTGATCTTCATGTTATCAATTTTAAGGAGTTTCCATCTTTGCATTATCACCATAACAACTCCCTCTCCTAAAGCACCACACCTTATAGAAAATACTTGTGAGAAATATCAAATTATAGGTACATGAAATGATTTGTTTACCTTAACAACACTCTTCAATGCTTCTAGTGTTATAACCTCTTGTATGCCTTGATTGTTTATGATTTGACCCAAGAAAGTGAAACCAATATCCCATGTAGATACTTTGGTGAAAAGATCATGTTGCTAAAATATTCCTGTAATGGTTTCCAAATGCTCCAAAATATCTACCCAGGTCTTGTTGACACTCCAGATTTTATCAACATAGATCAATTTAACATTAATTACCTAAGGGAAGCTTGAAAAAATTTCAAATATGTTGATAAAATCTTGAAGCCCACACACACACTACACGGGAAATCTATAAAACTCCACTTTGAAGCATGACTAGATACCACTATCCACCACCTTCCATATCAAGCATCTTGCTACCCTAAAAGTAGATACTTTATTCATATCCTTGTCCTTAAGTTTAATACTTGGCTTCAAGGATTCATCTCTCCAAATATCTCCTTTCTCTTGTATCTCTGATCAATCTTTGAGAAATTTACCCCACTGTGTAAACCATCAATCCACTCACCAATCTTGGGTATAGGGAGTATATTCTTGCTAGTATTTCTATTCACTAATAATTTAGAAAATGAAAAAGGACTAGAATTGGATCTATTGCACCTCATATGTAGAAGTTATTTTAGCACCTTATCAATTTTCCTTTTATACACTCTTGGATAGTGATATGGTGTAGTCATGATAGTAAGTTTAGAGCCTTCGCCTAGCTCTATCAAATTTTCCAAATCCCTATGAGTGAAATAATTGTTGCAAGACTAAAACCTTTTATTCAACATAAGAAATGTGTGCATTCTATTATCTAAAATCGACTAAGCTAAATGTGGATTTTCTTCCTGGACTTGCTACATATTTCTAAAATTTAGCCAATAAATTTTTCTTAATCTATGAAATACTTTTCCCTCAACAGAGATATATTCCTAAAAAACCACACATTATCAAAATGGGGTATATTTTTGGTGTCCATAACCAACTTCTTACTAGGATACATCCAATGAAAACACAAACTACTCATTTTACCCATGATATCAACACCTTCACATACTTTGTGTCCTTGTATATAACTTGTATCCTTAAACACAAGTTCATGATTATATTTGAAATCTTGTTTGGGAACCTTAATGACATACCTTGGAATAATAATAAGTTAATTGTTTTCCTTTTGAAGAGTCATTTGAGTACTCTCCCATGAAATCTCAATAGGCCTAAGCTCCAAGGTGAGCTCTTCTTCTTTTGGTAGATCTGCAAGAGAAGATCTTCTTTCAGCATTTTCCACTATGAACACTTCATCATGTTGATGAGGTTATTTTGGCTCTAATTCCATCATCTCTTATGGATTCTTTCCTTCCACTTATTCTCCCTAGAATCAAAACACTTTCTCTACATTTTCCACACCATCATGGAGTGTCTTTAGTTCTTTTTCAGGAATGCATTCTTATGGCTCTTCTTTTACTACCACAACATTATCAAGAATATTTTTATTTTCTCTGACATCCTTAACTCCTATACATTCATTTAATGACACTTCATCCTTGAATTCATTATGATATAAAATATTATAATCCAATAAAATATTTTAAATTTTTAGAGAGTTATTACCTCCACCTGCAATGTCTTAAATAGTTTCTGGTTCTATTCTTTCTTGAGAGAAAATTTTCTCCTCCAAATATGCTTATTCTAGAATGATAGACTCCTCAATATTTTTCTTATTGTATTGTCCTATTCCAATATTCATGCCCAATTACTCAAAATATCTACTATCATAATTAGATCTACTCTCATAATCTTACTACTTAATATCCAATATAGAATTCACTACCTCTTTTTTCTACTTACTATCCAATATAGAATTGAGTACCTTTTCTCTCTTCACTAGAAATGTAGCATCCTTCTTTAGATATTTTGTGGCTGGAAATTATTTTTCCCTGAACTAAGACATCTTATCATCAAATTTTCTTAAATTTTCTTTAAGTATCTCCTCAATTTCTCTTTGGTACTGAATCATTCTTTCCTCCATCCTAAAAATCTACAAAACAACTTCACAAGCTGGCAAGAACCAGGCTCTGATAACACTATAATATCCCAAATGGGATATTAATCCACATACACAAAATAATTAAAATTCTAACTTGGATAACTATGGAAATAACACATGAAGGTGAATATGGAAACATGTGGGAATTACTCCTTGAAGTAAATATATGGAAAAATACACAAAGGCTGAAATATATTAGGGAGATAAATCTAAAATAAATATGGGTATAACACACTATGAATATTACATGACATAAGGAACTACTCTCAAAAAATTATATGATCATTACCAACTATTAATTCACTTATTACATGAAATCTGAAATACTCACAATTATGTCAATACAATAACAAATCATATGTTGCACATAACACATGAAAAGTAAACATAATATAGAGTACAAGAAGCTCTCACACACACATATAGATATTTCTTTAAAACATATTAAAACCTACCATATCCATTGATGCATTGTTATAATCTCTAGATGAGATCACCTCCTAGAATCTATGGGTTCCATCCTTTGATTCTTCAACATTCACAGGGTTACATCCTTGAATCCTATGTTGGCTCCTAAGGGGTTTCATCCTTGAATTCCTAAAGGTATTTTGATGCACAAGGTAACAAGAAAAATAAGGGGGTTTGGTTTTGGTTGATTAAAGGATGAATTACAAGAGAAACCAATCCCATACTTAAAGGATTTCACAAGAGAGAATGGAAAAGGAGAAAGCATGATGAGAGAGAAATTATGGAATGAAATTCTACATGGGGAGGATAAATGGTCAAATATTATAATCCTTAGCCATGTGAAACATGATTTCACACCCATATGTTCTCATGATTATGTCTCCTTGCACATGTGAAGGAATATAATGATGGACTTTTGACTTTCCCTAAAGAAAAAAAACAATGTCCCCACACACTTTGCTGCCATTTTTTCCTCCTTTTGACTATATTACATGCTTAATTTAAAGGACCAAGAAAATTATGCCATTTTTTACTATTCCTACAAAGGACATCCATGTGAATGAAATAAAGTAACTTTATCATGTCTCCTAATTGGGGTAGGATGTCCCACATCATTCACATGATTTAAAATAAATAAGATTCTTCTATGGGACTTTCCACCTCATTCACAATCCACCTCACTATTATATCACCTTCCATGTCACTTTCCATGTCACCTGTAAATAGTGACAATGAATAGTGTTTTTCATGAATAGTGATAGTGAATAGTAACCCCACTCTATTATTCCCTTCATTACCCAAATTTATCCTATTACGAATGTGATAGGATAAGGATCTCATGCGGCATGCCTTACTTTTAAAAATTGGGGACTTCACAGTCTCCCTCCCCAAAATTGCTTACTCATAAAGTAATTACAAATCAATATGTTCCAAAAATATTGGAACAAGGTGGTGCATCCAACTATGGTGTTTATTCAAATCTTTCCTCTTTTACCTATCAAGTGATCCAATTTTTTCCAAAGTACAATGCAAAAATGTACCATCTTTTAAATTCTTTCACATACTTAAAAGAATTGGATTATAAGCTTGTTCTCATAAGTAGAAAAAAATGTGCATGATTCACAACTTTGATAATGAAAACATTTAGGAAACTCAAAAAATTAATGCATGATTAAAATATTCCATGTTTTGTTCTAAAAAATCAATGAGGATATATCTAGGCTAACCTTTCTACTCTGCACATTACCAAGATCCCAAATAAATCTATAAAATTCTACACCATATATCTGTTGGAAATATTGGCATTGATGTCAAAGGTCTAGCAATTGGAGATAAAGGTCTCATTGTATTTAATGATGTTTTTAATATTAATATCTTGGCTAATGTGTGTTAATATTTTTTTAATATTAATGAATATATTTTTGGTTGCATATAAGTCAAAAAGAGGGCCCATGGAGAATTTAAAGAGTCACAGGGTAAAGACAAAAGAGGAATGGGACGCATTTTCTCATGAAGAGTCGTCTTGAAGAATTATAAGAGTCACCATTGTGAAGACAAAAGAGGGTATAGCACATTTTTCCATGAAGGTACACTTTGAGGAATATTAAAAGTCTCCAAGATAAAGACAAAAGAGGAAAGGATGCATTTGCTTATGAAGGGTCACCATATGACTTTTCAATTGCAAGGATACGAAGGGCCCATGCAAGTTTTGCACCATTTTTAATGAGGATTGAAGGGGTCATAAAGGGTGAATGCCCAAATTTTATTTTTAAATTTATAAATAAAGGCTTGAGAAGATTATTTGTAATATGCAAGAGAGTGCATGGTTTGTATTTATTTTTGAAGAGAAAAAAAGGTAGAAGATATTGTAGAGTTCTATCATTTGTTGAGTAAGTAAACATTGAGAGATAGTTGTGTTTTATACACACAAAAGGGGTTGGTGATCCTGTGGGTTGGTGCTCACAAAATCTTTTCAAGGGTTTGGTGCTCCTATGGGTTGGTTCTCACAAATAGTTGTTGTGTTGGTGCTCGGCAAAGGGGTTGGTGCTCCTACAAGTTGGTGCTTGAAAACTTTGTAATTTGAGTTGATGCTCATTTTATATACTTGAGATTGTTCTCTATGGTTTTTCCTACTTTGGGTTTTCATGTAAAAATCTGGTCTCTCTCTCTCTCTCTCTCTCTCTCTACTCTCTCTCTCTCTCTCTCTCTCTCTCTCTCTCTCTCATCTTCTCTCTCTCTCTCTCTCTCTCTCTCTCTCTCTCTCTCTCCTCTCTCTCTCTCTCTCCTCTCTCTCTCTCGTGTGGTGCATATTATTGTTTCAATTTTATTGCATATCTTAAATGTGTGGTTAAGTGGTTAAAGAAAAGAAATTTGATTAAGTAAAAATATATATAATATACTAATTCACCCCCCACTCTCAGTATATTTCATTCTTAATAATTGGTATCAGACTAGGTTCCTTTGAAAAAAATTTACAACTTGAAGGTAGATCGGGAAAACAACGATAGCTGGATCACATGAAGGTTTTTATACAAATAAGGCACCTTTGTTTGATGGGAAAAATTATGTTTTTTTAAGCATAAAGATGAAGATTTATTTGATGGCCCTTAGATTCAACATATGGAAATCAGTGGTGGAGGAATATTGAAAGCCACAGACACTTATAACAAGGAAAGTGAAAATAATGCTAATGCTTTAAATGCTATTTTTATGTGGTTTATGTGAATCATAATTTGTTAAAGTTATGAAAAGTAAATATACTCATGAAAATTGGGTAAAACGTGAGAATATTTACACAGGTGATAGAAAGGTTCAACAAGCTAAGCTTCAGACTTTCAAAAGATAGTTTGAGAGTTTAAAGATGGAAGAGGAAAAAAATATAGCAAGTTATCTTTTACAGGTTGATCAAATAGTTAATCAAATTCAAGGTCTTGAAGAAAAGTTAGAAGAATCAGTTGTGGTTCATTAATTTTTGAGATCTCTACCAATTGAGATATGATGCAAAAATTTTGGTAATTGAAGAGATGAATAATTTAGCCAAGTTAAAGATGAATGAGCTACATGGTATTCTTACAGCATATGAGATGTAGACTGAACAATAGAAACCCTCAAAGAGAAAAGTTGCTTTTCAAGACATTAAAGAAAGAGAAGGCTAAGATTTAAGAATCAATTGATAGTTCTAGTGATGATGAAGATGACAATGGAGCTCTATTCATTCACAATCTGAAAAAGGGCACAGGTAAATATCAAGGAAAATTACCTTTTAAATATTTTAAATGTGGAAAGATTGGACATTTTTGTAGCTAAGTTCATAGATAAGGGTAATGGTGACAATGAAGAAGGAAAGTCTACATACAAGAAGAATTTAAAAATAAAATTTAAGAAGGGATTTGAGAAGAAGAATCTGTATTCTAAATATCCTAGCTCAATCGAAGATAGTGGAGTTAGTGATTTAGAAGAAGAGATTCTATTCATGGCCATAACATGAAGATGCCTCTGTAAGAAAAAGTATAGATGATCAAGAAGAAGAATAGGATGAAGCTGAAGTGAATATATAAGGAGAACTCATTTGTGCCTTGTAAGATTTAAAAGCTCTTGAGAAGAAGAATCGAAGATTAAAGCTCCAAATTGAGAAAAATGAAAAGGAGTCAAATAAAACAATTGAAGATCTACAAGCACACTTTGAAGAAGCCAAGAAGAATGAATAAGATCTAATGGCATAGTTTCAAAAATTAAGTAAATAATGTGAAAGGTATGCTATTGAAATTGCTTCTTTAAAAGTAGATCTTGAGAAAATAAATAAAGTAATCAATGATAGAGAAACCAATGATTCAAATTTTGAGAAAAGCACTAATATGTTGAATAAGATATTAGAAAGTCAAAGATCAATGTCATATAAGATAGGTATTAATTTTTTTAAAAATAAATGGGAGGCCACTACTTTCATAGACAAATAAAAAGGAAAAAGCTATGTTGAAGCTCTTACAAAAGAGAAGAATTTAAGAATACAGAGGACATCTCAAACAAAGAAGGTTGGAGGGAACAAAGCTACAAAAGGCAATCAGGTCATAGATACACAAATAGGTCCTATTTTTATGGTTATTATTTTTATTGTAATGGATATGGTCATAAAAAAATAGAATGTCAAAAAAGGGCTAACGATTTTAGAAATAAAGAGAATGAAAGTCATGTAGAGTCAAGCAGAAGCCACAACTCTTTTGCTCCTCTATCAAGATTTAATAAAGAGGCCATAATATATTACAAGTGAAATAAATTTGGATACATAGCTTAGTACTATAGAAGTGTGTTTGAGTCAGTCAAAAAGGATCAAAGTTTCAAGGTTCCATTCATCAAGAAGAAAGTTTAGACAGGTTCATGGCTAAAGAAACAACCTAAAAAATCTATGTTGATATAGATAGATTTGTATGCAATAAATGAATAAAATCCATGGTTAATTGATATTGGATATTCAAGGCACATGATAGGAGACAAAATAAATTTCATAACCTTGAATAAGATCAATGTTGGCATAGTGTAATTTGAAGATAATACTATTACCAGAATTGCCAAAAAAGGTACACTAAGTTTGGATAATGGTAAAACTAAAACTAAAAATGTTTTTTTTATAGAAGGTCTTAAGCATAATGTTTTGAGTGTAAGTAAAATGTGTGATCAGGGAAACAAACTAAAGTTTTATATAAAAATTTGTAAAATTATAAAAAAGGATTCAGGTGTATTGGCTGCAAATGCTTAGAGAATAGGAAATAATTTGTATATGTTATCAGACATCAAAAGTTAAAGATGTTATTTGAGTCATATTGAATAAATTTGGCTATGAAATAAGAGAATAGGACACAAATTTTTATAATCTTGTCAACATCAGCAAGAAGCAAGCAGTCATAAATCTTCCAAAAATTACAAAGCCATCTGACACATTTTTGAACCTTGTCAGCATGGGAAGCAGGCCAGAAGGTGGTTCAAAACAAAAGAGTACTCAACCACTTAGATGTTAGAGCTTATTGACACTAATCTTTGTGGACCTATGAGAACTCAAAGTACTCAAGGTGAAAAATATTTCATGTTGCTTATTGATTATTTTTTGCGTATGGTTTGGGTAATGTTATTAAATAAAAAATCAGAAGCTTTCAAATATTTCAAAGCATTAGTTGCAAATGAAACCAGTTTGAAAATTAAGTGTCTAAGATCAAATCAAGGAGGAGAATTCATGTCAGATCAATTTATTGATTTTTGTGAAGACCATGGAATAAAGAGACATTATTCAGCAGCCAGAACTCCACAATAAAATAGAGTAGTTGAACAGAGAAATAGAATAATTCACGAGATGTCAAGGACAATGCTAAATGAATAAAAGATATCAAATAGATATTAGAGAGAGGTAGTTACTACAATAGTGCATATTTAGAATAGAGCATTATTGAGAGTCAATAGTGACAAGACTACTTATGAGTTATGGAAAGACAAACTAGCAACAGTTGATTATTTCAAAGTGTTTGGTAGTAGATGCTTCATAAAGAGAACTAATGAAAAACTTGGTAAGTTTGAATCCAGAGAAGATGAAGGTATATTTCTTAGTTATTATTTAAAAATTAAAGATTATAAATGTTATAACAAAAGAACCAAAAAAATTGTTGAAAGTGCAAGTGTCAGGATAGAAAAAAATGGAACATAAAGAATCAATGATCTAGTAGATATTCCTAAAATCATTGAAAAGGAAGATTTTGAAGATTTGGATGAAGATGAGAAGAAGGATGAAAAGGACACCAAAAACCCATCCAAATATGTTTAGAGAAATCATAATGAAAGTGATATCATTAGAGACATAAATGAAGGAATTCACACCAGAAGAATGATGGTAAGTGAATCTAAGCAAGTTATTTTTTCTTTGTTATCCAAAATTCAGCCTAGAACTTTTTTAGAAGCTAGACATGATAAGCATTGGGTTAAGACAATGGATGAAGAATTAAATATGATAGAAAATAATGATACTTGGGAATTAGTTCCTAGACCAAAAGATCATAATATGATAGGAACTAAATGGGTTTATAAAAATAAGTTGAATGAAAATGGATAAGTGACCAGGAATAAAGGAAGATTAGTATGTAAAGGATATGCTCAGATTAAGGAAATATATTTTGAAGAAACTTTTGCACCAATGGCAAGGATAGAGGCTATTAGAATGTTTCTTGCATATGAAATGTTTAAAATTTTCAAAGTATTTCAAATGGATGTCAAATCTATCTTCCTAAATGGGAATCTAGAAGAAGAGGTCTACATTGAGCATCCTAAGGGATTTATTCTCTCAAATATTAGTAGCCATGTATGTAGATTGAATAAACCACTGTATGGATTGAAACAAGCTCCTAGAGGTTGGTATGCAAAACTTGATAAGTACTTATAGGATCAAGGTTTCAAGAGAGGATTTGCTGACAATAATCTCTACATCAAAATAGAAGGTGAACATCAATTGATTGTTGTGGTATATGTTGATGACATCATTTTTGGAGGAAACATTGAAAAGATGATAAAAGAATTTTTTGATAATATGCAAAAATAATTTGAGATATCTATGCTTGGAGAATTGTTATTTTTATTAGGGTTACATATATTTTAGTCAGATAAAGGAATTTTTATATCTCAAAGTAAATATGCCAGGAAAATGTTGAAGAAATTTGGTTTTGAGAATTGTGCACTAGTTGGCACACTAATGAGTATAAGAAATAAGATAAGTAAGGATGAAGATTCACTTATTATAGATCAATCTTTGTATATATATATATGATTGGTAGTCTTTTATATTTGATAGCATTAAGGCTAGACATCATGCATGCAGTAGGTATGGTTGCAAGATATCAATCAGCTCCACAAGACAGTCATGTTCAGTTAGTGAAGAGAATATTTAGATATATCAAGGGGATGTTGGACTATGGATTGTGGTATCCCACAGGTAGAGATTTCACTTTGGTTGTTTATACAGATTCAGATTGGGTAGGTTGCTTGGATGACAAAAGGAATACAAGTGGAGGATATTTCTTCCTTGGTGATAGCTTAGTATCATGGCTAACAAAAAAGAAAAGTTCGGTATCACTTTCTATAGTTGAAGCAAAATATATTGCAATGGTGTTGTGTTATACTCAAGTGCTTTGGATGAAACAAACTTTGGAAGATATCAAGGTAAAATATGATGGACCTATTTTTATTTTTTGTGACAACACAAGTGCTATTAATATTTTAAAGAATCTAGTGATGCATTCAAGAACAAAACATATTCCTATTAGATATCATTTTTTGAAAGAGCAAGTTTCATATCAACAGGTTAAGATGGAATATATCAGTACTACAGAGTAGATTGTAGACATTTTCAAAAAGGCACTACCAAAAGACACATTTGATTATCTACAAGAGAATTTGAGAGTGATTTCTTTTACTTCCTACCATTGAGGATCAACATTAGTTGAGGGAGAGCTAAGTGTTAGCTCTAGGATAGGCCCTTTGTCATTGATGTCAAAGGGGAGAAGAATATGTATAGGTATAGGTGTAGATATAGGTGTAGAAATAGGTGAAAATAGGTACAGAGAATAGGTATAGGTTACTACAGTAAGGGAGAGTTACTGTATGTTTTTCAAATGGAATTATGTGTAAGTTTCAAGATGTGGCAGTTTTAGTTTGAGGTTACCATCAGTGACAAAAGGGAGATTATTAGAAATATTGTCATTGATGTCAAAGGTCTAGCATTGGTGATAAAGGCCTCATTGTATTTAATGATGTTTTTAATATTCATATCTTAGATAATATGTGTTAATTTTATTTAATATTAATGAATATATTTTTGGTTGCATATAAGTCAAAAAAAGGCCCATGGAAAAGTCAAAGAGTCACGGGGTAAAGACAAAATAGGAATGAGACGCATTTTCTCATGAATATTCATTTTGAGGAATTCCAAGAGTCGCCATGTGAAGACAAAAGATGGTATGGCACATTTTTCCATGAAGGGACACTTTGAGGAATATAAAAAGTCACCAAGATAAATGAAAAAGAGAAAAGGATGCATGTGCTTATGAAGGATCACCATATGAATTTTCAATTTCAAGGATACGAAGGGTCATGAAAGTTTGGTGCCATTTTCCATGAGGATTTAAGGGTCATAAAGGGTGAATGCCAAAGGTCATTTGGAAAGCTATAAATAAATGATTGAGAATAAATTTGTAATATGCAAGAGAGTGCATGGTTTGTATTTATTTTCAAAGAGAGAAAAGCAGGAGATATTATAAAGTTCTATCATTTTTTGAGTAAGCAACATTGAGAGATAGTTGTGTTTTATACACAAGAGGGTTTGGTTCTCACAAATCTTTGTAAGGGGTTGGTGCTCCTACAATTTGGTGCTTGAAAAATTTGTAATATGAGTTGGTGATCATTCATATACTTGAGATTGTTCTCTATGGTTTTTTCCACTTTGGGTCTCTCTCTCTCTCTCTCTCTCTCTCTCTCTCTCTCTCTCTCTCTCTCTCTCTCTCTCTCTCTCTCTCTCTCTCTCTCTCTCTCTCTCTCTCTCTCTCTCTCTCTCTCTCTCTCTCTCTCTCTCTCTTGTTGGTGCACATTATTGTTTCAATTTTATTGCATATTTTGAATTTGTGGTTAAGTGGTTAAAGAAAAGGAATTTGATTAAGTAAAAAGATATATAATATACTGATTCACCCCCCCCCTCTCATTATATTTCATGCTTAACAATATCCATTGTGCCACTTTGATATAAACAAATGAAGAGTTAGCCAGAATCCTTCCTAACATCCTATAAACTCTCAGAATAAGAAAACTAATCTAAGTGACATTATTATATCCAAACTATGACCATCTTGCACATGCTATAAATTTACAATCCCCTTCTGTCAGTAACTTTTTTTTCATAACTTGTCTCCCAACCTATGTAAATACACTAGCAATAGTAAATTTGTATGAGAGACCCCTAAAACTTTTTACAATGTTTTAGACATGAGTTTTGCTACTCATGGGACTGTTATAAATTCAACCTCTATAAAAGATAGTACACATTCTAGAAGTAATCAATTCCTTTACCCTCATAATGCTGAAATACACAATGTAAAAATGTATAGTAATAGACCCATACAATAACATAAATTGTGAGATATTATTTTGTAATCCATGGACTAATCTATAAGGACCAAGGTACAGTATTAGATCTTTCATTAGCATCATAAAACAACTACATCCATACTTCAACACTCTTGCTACGAACACTGCAATCAACAAGTCAACAATGTACTCTTTGTGTCCACCCATTAGCACATACTCACTACCCAACATAATTTCAAAAATGTGAATAGTATAATGTATCATGGTTGGAAACCTCATATATCCATGAGTGATAAGAGGATACCATGTAGTAGTTATTCTAATAAACTTATCTGCACTCACATTGTTAATCACCCATTTATGTGGTTCACTACTACAAACATATTGAAATCATACAAACTTCCATTCAATGTGATCTATCTCCATCACATGTTTTCTACAAGATAGATGGTGTTTGAATTCTTTCAAAGCATAAATGTTAGAAGGTATCTCAGTATACCTAGATAGTCTCTCTTCTAAATATTTGATCTTCATGCTATCAATTTTAAGGAGTTTCCATCTTTACATTATCACCATAACAACTCCCTCTCCTAAAGAACCACACCTTATAGAAAATACTTGTGAGAAATATGAAATGATAAGTACATGAAATGACTTATTTACCTTAACAACACACTTCTATTATTCTAGTGTTATAACCTCTTGTATGCCTTGAGTGTTCATGATTTGACCCAAGCAAGGGAATCCAATATCTCATGTAGATACTTTGGTGAAAATATCATGTTCCTAAAATGTTCCTATAATGGTTTCCAAATGTTCCCAAATATCTACCCAGGTCTTGTTGACACACCAAATGTTATCAACATAGATCAATTCAAAATTTATTACATGAGGGAAGCTTGACAAATTTTCACATATGTTGCTGAAATCTTGAAGCCCACACACACACTACATAGGAAATATACAAAACTCCACTTTAAAGCACAACTGGATACCACTATCCACCAACTTCCATATCAAGAATCTTGTTGCCCTAAAAATAGATACTTTATTCATAGCCTAGTTCTTAAGTGTAAGACTTGGCTTCAAGGAGTCATCTCTCCAAATATCTCCTTTTCTTTTATATCCCTAATCAATCTTTGATAAATTTACCACACTATGTAAACCATCAATCTAGTCACCAATCTTGGGTATAGGGAGTATATTCTTGCTAGTATTTTTATTTACGGATAATTTAGAAAATGGAAAAGTACTAGAATTGATCTAATGTACCTCATATGTAGCAATTCCTTTAGCACCTTATCAATCTTCCCTTTGTACACTCTTGGATTGTGATATTGTGTAGTCATGATAGTGAGTTTAGATCTCTATCAGATTTTCCAAACCCCTGTGAATGAAATTAATTATTGCAAAACTAAAACCTGTTAGTCAACACAAGAAATGTGTGCATTCTATTGTCTAAATCCATTGAACCAAATGTGTATTTTCTTCTTGAACTTGATACATATTTCTAAAATTTAGCCAATAAAATTTTCTTCAGCTATGAAATACTTTTCCATTGGCTAATATTAGATGGAGGTTAGTAGGTTTACAACTAAAAATAATCAAAGTCTTATTTGATTTTTCCCTCAACCGATATATATTCTTGACAAGCCACACATTATCAAAATGGAGTATATTTTTGGTTTCCATAACCAGCTTCTTACTAGGATACATCCAATGAAAACACAGACTACTCATTTTACCCATGATATCAACACCTTCACATACTTTGTGTCTTTGTATGTAACTTGTATCCTTAAACAAAAATCCATGATTATCTTTGAAATCTTGATTAGGAACCTTAATGTCATACCTTGGAATAATAAAAAGCTAAAAACATTCCTTTTGAAGAGTCATTTGAGTTTTCTCCCATGAAATCTTAGTAGTCCTAAGCTCCAAGGTGAGATCTTCTTTCTGTAGATCTAAAAGAGAAGATCTTCTTTTAGCATTTTCCACTATGAAATATTCATCATGCAGATGAGGTTATTTTAGCTCTAATTCCATCATCTCTTGTGGATTATTTTCTTCCACTTCTTCTTCTTCCTACAAGCAAAACTCTTTCTCCACATTTTCCACACCATCATGGAGTGTCTTTGGTTCTTTTTTAGGAATGCTTCTTGTGGCTCTTCTTTTACGACCACAACATTATCAAAAATATTTTTATTTTCTCCAATATCCTTAACTCCTATGCATTCATTTAATGACATGTCATCCTTGAATTCATTATGATCTACAAAATCAGAATCCAACAAAATATTTTGAATTTTTAAAGATTTATTACCTCCACCTTCAATGTCTTGAACAATTTATGGTTCTATTCTTTCTTGAGAACAAGTTTTCTTCTCCAAACATGCTTATTCTAGAATGATGGACTCCCTAGTATTTCCCTTCTTATATTGTCTTATTCCAAAATTCATTCCCAATTACTCTAAATGTCTACTATCATAATTAGATCTACTCTCATAATCTTACTGCTTACTATCTAAAATAGAATTCACTACCTCTTTTTTTTGCTTACTATCTAATATAGAATTCACTACCACTTTTCTCTTCAATAGAAATGTAGCATCCTTCTTTAGAGATTTTGTGGATAGAAATGATTTTTGCCTAAATTGAGACATCATATCATCAAATTTTCTTTGATTTTCATTATCTCCTCAATTGCTCTTTGGTATTGAATCATTCTTTCCTCCATCCTCAAAATTTGCAAAACAACTTCAAAAGCTAGCAAGATCTAGGCTCTGATACCACTATAATATCCCAAATGGGATATTAATCCACATACACAAAATAAATAAAATTTTAACATGGATAACTATGGAAATAATACATGAAGGTGAATACAAAAACACATGGGAATAACTCCTTGAAGTATATATATGGAAAAATTCATAAAGGTTCTAATATATTATGGATATAAATATAAAATAAATATGGGTACAACACACTATGAAGATTACATGACATAAGGAACTACTCTCACAAACATATGATCATTACCAACTTGTAATTCACTTGTTACATGAAATCTAAAATACTCACAATTATGTCCATACAATAGTAAATTATATGTTGCACATAACACATAAAAACTAAACACATTACAGAGTATAAGAAGATCTCACACACACATAGATATATTGCTTACAAACATATTAAACTTGCCATATCCATTGATGTACTATTGTAATCTCTAGATATGATCACGTCCTAGAATCTTTAGGTTTCCATCCTTAGATTCTTCAACATTTATAGGGTTACATCCTTGAATCTTGTGTTGGATTCCAAGGGGTTTCATCCTTTAATTCCTAAAAGTCTATTGATGTACAAGGCAATAATAAAAATAAGGGGGTTTGGTTTTGGTTGATTAAAAGATGAATTACAAGAGAAACCAATTCCATACTTAAATGATTTCACAAGAGAGAATGGCAAAGGAGAAAGAATGAAGAGAGAGAAAGTATGGTGTGACATTCTACATGGGGAGGATAAATGGTCAAATATTCTAATCCTTAGCCATGTGCAACATGATTTCACACCCATATGTTCTCATTATTATGTCTCCTTACACATGTGAAGGAATCCAATGACGGGAGCATGCCCATGTGCTCACATGTGGTCAAGATCTCATCAAATCTCCATTTTTGACTTTCCATAAAGAAAAAAACAATGTCCCCAAACACTTTGATGCCATTTTTTCCTCCTTTTGACTATATTACATGCTTAATTTAAAGGACCAAGGAAAATTGTGCCATTTTTACTATTCCTACAAAGGACATCCATGTGAATGAAGTAAAGTTACTTTATCATATCTCCTAAGTGGGGTAGGATGTCCCACATCATTCACATGCTTTAGAATAATTAATATTCTTCTGTGGGCCTTGCCACCTCATTTACAATCCACCTCACTATTGTATCACTTGCCATGTCACCCGTGAATAGTTACAATGAATAGTGTTTTCATGAATAGTGTTAGTGAATAGTACCCACTCTACTATTCCCTTCATCACACAAATTTATCCTATTGGTAATGTGATAGGCTAAGGGTCTTGTATGCATTCCTTACTCTAAAATTGGGGACATCAGAATCATCTTCAATAATTTAATGCAACATGCTTGGATTATTCATAAAACAAAAAATTGTTAACAAATATATTTATACAAAGCCTCAAATAATATGTTTTATGATGGTTCTATTATATTCTGCTCCAATCAATTGAATAATTGAACCCTTTGGTGAAAACCTATTTTATGCACAAAATTGATAAACTCAAGCAAGGGTTCAATTAGAAAATCAGTGAATATATTCTTCAATACAAAGTTGTGTTAGCTAATATGACCAATTATATGGAAGATAATAAGTTAAAGGATATCTTCACAAAAAAATTGATTGTACCAATTCATGATTCTATCATGTTTTATAAATTCAAATCTTTTGTTATCTCATATAGTGAAATAATGAGAATTCAAACTCATAGCTTTAAAGAAACTTAGGTATGTATTAAATGCTCTCAATACTTAAAATACTAAATTTCAAATAAAACCAAGATATAAGGTCAAATATATTGAAATAAATAATTAAGAAAAAGAAATTTTTGATGCATTATCACAACCAATGATTAAGTTTTAGTTGATAGCTCCACCAAGAAGGTATTTTTTATGATCATTGTCATCTCCTCGCATATTGTTACATAAGTTACTTGAGTGTAATATGATATCTCACACTTCACCAAAATTTTACTAACACCTCTCAAAGATATATAGATTACCTTAAATGTCTCAATTACTTATGTAACATAGGTTTATATAGAATATTAAAATAAATGTAGTAATTATGATTTTATTAACGTTAATATCAAATATAATCTTACCATACCCCACACATTGTGGCACCTTGTGATTCCCAAATTCTCTTTATTTAAATGTTTGGAAATCTTAATATACCCATATTTTTCCTATTTTATACTTTGGATCATTTTTTTATGCCCATATTTAACTTAGTACACACATGGGATAATCTTATGATGCCCATCCTCTTCCTTCATCAACCTTGAGGACAACTTACAAAATTTTCCTCTTCATAAAATTTCACCCTATTAGTGACATAAATATTAATAATATTTCACATATTAGAGACAAAAAAAATAATGAAATATTGTGAGACATATCCTCTATTTCTATGAATGTACCTTGTTAAAGGTACATTCCTTGTTTTTGCACATAGTTAGACATTTAATTCACATTTCATGCTAACACTTTCATCTGGTTTTTCTTATAACCTTTTATATTTCAATTTATCCTTGTGATTTAAATATTTTTGGAAGTATGGAATGTAAAACCCTAAGTAGATAGAGAGTTAAGTATATAAATTAGGGAATAAATATAGTAATGTCAACATCCACTAATTTGTGCAATAATTAAATTATTTTTTTATCCTATAAATAAATGGATTATAAAGGGCGTACTTAGCTATAAAATATGACTAAAATAGATAAATGGCATGCCTAAATGTGGTGTAAAAATAGTGCATGGTGTCATCAATAGCAAATAAGTGTCAGAGTCTTTTTTGGATAGTAGTGCAGTCCCTCTGCCAATAGTGCACTATGCTAGTGTCCTTCTGCATTGCATTAATGACCTTGAGAAGATAAAATAGTGGGTTTATAAGAGGATGTTCACCTTATTTTAATAATCATATGTCTATGTGATTGAGTCTTGAATAACTATTTATTCTATGTTTTTGATTAATATCAATGTGACACCCTATGTCTTCATGCTTGTTAGGGTTTTAAAGAACACAAGTAGAAGTAGAATGGTGTTAGTATGGTAGGCTAGGCATGACATCAACATGCTATGTGTTGAGCATTACACACATACCATTACCTTCAAATGGGATCAATCTTGATGTAGTTATCCAAATATAATTACAAGTACAATGTTGTAGAAAAGTTCACCTTACTAGTTCTACACTTAGTCATGTGTTTAATTACCAAGCCAGTCAAGTTCTAGACTTGGAGAAGATAGGTATGAGAGTATAAATTTCTGGTGCACAACATTTATTCATGCTATGGCACTGGCATTAGTTTCACATAAGGCACAAGCCTTGTGGGCTCACTTGAAGCACAATAGTGAAGGGATCATGCCCACATTGGGTTAGTTGCATCATGGCATAACTTGGGATTCTAAGGGAGTTATTCCATCACTAGAGGGATTAGTTGGCCTTTTAGAGTTAAGTCCTAAGTTCAAGTGGTTCATCCTTAGGTGGCACTCTAGGTGTATGTCTTTGAGGCTTGGGGTATTTTGGTTCATACTTGGGGTACTTGTAGGTTGGTTGAGGTCACTAATGGCACAAATATGCCATTAACAACTAAGTTGAATCTCCATTTCAATGGCATACATAAATAATCAAACAAAACTTGAATAAAACTAACTTATCAGTAATACATCTTACAAATAATAAACATGAATCAATATTTCATCTTGTCAAAGCTCTTCTTTATTAACTTAATCACAGAGTTCATTATAAATGACAATATAGGTGCATATCCTAACTCTACTCACACCTAATGGCTGATATGTGAGCTTAGGATATACATTCAAATTCCTAAAACTTAAATGTAGAAGTAAATTACTATGGTTGGCTCCTTATTTCACTAGAGTTTCACTATCGTTCTCTTCTCCTCTTGTTTTATACAAAGGCTAGCTTCCTTTTATAGGTGAGAGTCACATTCCACTAAATCTAAGGGGTACATGCCAAGTGATTATTTGTCTTGAGTTTACTAGCTCCAATCTCTTGACATTCATTCACCTCAAGCCACCTCGTACAAGTCCTAATAGGGACATCCTTTAATATGTTTGGTGTTTCTTAGCTACCCTCTAGCTGGCGTGAATTCTATGGGGACTCTAGTTGGTTTCAAAATGATCAAAAGTATAATTAGCCCAAGGATTGCTTCATGTTGAGGTTTGAAAAATTAGTACAGTTCATAGATTAACACAAAAGGGGACCCAACATTACCCCATAAAAAATTTCTAGTCCACCTCAAACTAGTCTTTAAGTGCCTTAGGTGTGTAGAACTTGGGTGTACCCTACCTCAAATCTTCCTTGAAGTAATCAAAGCCTTAGATGGCACCCCTAATTTTTTTTATGGATCTATCTACTTCAATGGACACTAATTCTAGAACAAGTACATTTGTGTTCTCTAATTCCTTTTGAAAGGCTTCTAGCCTTTCCCTTGCCTTTTTCACCCCTCTGTCTAAAAGTTTGCCCTTATCACTAGATTTTGTTTAGAAGGTGCAGAAGACTACCTCTAAATATTATTCTTGAGTCTTCAATTAAGCATTGAGGGAGCTAACCTTTACCATCACTTGTGTGTGCTCAACTCTAGACATCATGAAGGAGTTTTGGAGTAAAGTTTCCTTCTCCTCCTTTATTTTTTTAGGCACATGTCAATGATTTCTACTTGTTTAGAAAAATTACAAAATATGGTATCTACTTCCTTAGCACCCTCTTCAATATTGGCAAAGAGATCTTTGATCACTTCCATCTTCTTGGTTAACTCCTCTCATGTGGCCTCCTAGGCGTCTAGTTTTTCTTCTAGCACTAGCTTCATCCTCAGTATCCTTTGCTCAATGAGCATGAAAATGTAGTCAACCTCCTTCATATCTGAGGTGTCCACATTATTCAAGAGGGATGGTTCCACCTCCTCTATACACTCTATCAACTGTCTAAGCTTGAGTTTGGTTGCATCTAGCTCATTTTATATATTCTTTGTAATGTTCATCTAATTTTTGGTGTGAAAATCATTCATGATGTTCTTTCATGCCACCAAGGTCACCATCTTAATCATTGCATTCATTGAGTGCATGGGATTCATGTCATAGGGGTTCAATAGGTGGTAGTTGTGCCCTTCTTCAAGCTTCTGGGTAGGTCAAATTACCTTTGAAAGAACCCTAAACCTAGGTCGATCCATGTAGAAAGATAACACCCACAAAACTTGGTGGTGCATGAGGGTCATAGTAGCTCTTAGAGGCATGCACCCTAGCAAGTAGAAGTCATCATCCTCCTTAAAGCCCTGTTGTGCCCTTTCTATATTCTTGGGCTCATATTCTTCATCTTCTCCCAACTCTTCTTCTTTACTTGCACTAGTTCATCATCTTGTGTCTTTATCTCTCCCTCCTTTGGTCCTAGATCTGTCATCATGTTCTTTTTGTACACATCTAATTCTTAACACCATTTTTGTGGAAATTATCAATATTACTTGAATTGCACTTAAATGCACATTTTAGGTCAAAATCAATAAAATGTGCTAAATGGTTCAAAATTGTCAATTACAAGTGCCAATTTAGGTCAAAGTATCCCTAAATAGGGTAATGCAATTTATGGGCCAGTTAACTTTGATGAATTCATTTCAAGTCAAAATGATGATTCTACCTTTTGTGCTCTGGATCACTCTTTTCTCCTAAATTGATTGGTACATACCACGTACCTTTGTTATTTTGTGTTGGAAACATCCTAAATGGAAATATGGTTCCAATGCATCTAACATCACCTTCTAATTCTTCCCAAGTCAAATTACAACTCAGTAATATGACTTTTTGACCATTTTGATCAATTGAGGACCAATTTTAAAATAATTACACAAATGTAGATTAACCTTGTTTAAGAATAATTAATCCAAATCAAGAGCTTAAGTGGAATTTCCATGAGATTTGTTGAACATTTCTTTTTGAAAATTGATTCCTATTCACTGCATCATTAGGTGACCTCATTTCTTGGGAAGACATCCCTAGGCCATAAATGCCACAAATATCAAGATTATGGGTCACCCATACCTAATTAATGCCTCTTGTGCCTCTTCAATGCCCCTTCTTTGAAGGTCATGATGAAGATAATTATGGATTTAATTCCAAATATTAAGATTATCCATGGCCACACATCTCAATCTTGAGATGGACGGTCATGGTTGATCCTGACCAATCTCACAAATCTATAAATAGAGAGGCCATGAACATCATTTCTAAGTTATTTTGGTGCAAGTTTATTATGCTTAAATATCTTCAAAAGCTTAAATATTACAAAGTTATAATGCTAAATTATTTCTACAAGGCTTTACATTTGATCATAGATTTTGTTTGCAAGCTTCATTGATAGGCTAGTTTAGTAATTTGGAATCAAAAGCCTAGGTTTTATGGAGTGTTCTTGAGGCATTGGAGGAGATTAACACCATTGTTGACAAAGACAAGGATGCTTGATCAAGGGATAATATGTTTTTAAGCTATATGGGTATGGTGAATCTATTTTGGAAGGTAATATGGTGTTGCTTTCTTTCATTTGTTTCTTTCTATCGTTTGTAATTCCCATAGGAATAGATAGGCTTGGTTAGTTAGTTCTTTATGCATGTTTCATTATTTATGGACTAATTCTTGACTAACTTTATTTCTAATCCTATCTACATCTTGGCATGCCTAGAGGGACTAGATGCATATCACACCTAAAGAAGATCACTTTGAAACTCTAAAATATCCATTTGGACCCTTAAAACTTTTATAAATTTATTTTCTAACTTTATTTTATTGTTTTTGTTTGCCATGGTTTTACATAGTAACCAACATTGGCAAGTGATACCAACATCAGTTACATATCTTAACCAACATTAGTTAGCAAAACCAACATCGGTTAGGTCTTGATTAGCTATATTAATCATCATTAGTTGTAATAACTAATGTCAGTCATTATGTTTTTCCAAAAACATAGACCTGAGAGCTATTTTTCCAAAGTTCATTGTTTCAAGATAAAAAGAGCTTCAAAGCTAAAAGACATGCTGACATTTTTTCTATAGGAACAAACTTTTGATTTGATAAAAACATGTTTAAATCACCTCTTGCATGCTTAAAAATAAATTAGGAACTTTGTTTTGGTGTTTAACAAAGAATTCAAATGTTTTGGTGAATGTTTTCAAAGTTTACAACTAAGACCAAGGGGTCAAATGAACACCACTAAATATTTTATTTGGGTTTAAAATTGAACGCACTTGTCAATTCTTGTTTACAATAGTTATTTACTTAGGTTTTGTTTGGAAAAAATAAGAATGTTGCATGTATGCTCTTCCATTTGTCCCCTTTAGGGAACCCTTGGAATAAAAAGTGTCATTCCTATTGAAAATAGCTTAATCCAAGGATTAGAAAGAATTTCATCTAAAGCACTCCCCAAAAACTTGTCAAAGTTTGGGTGACCTTGAAAATGACCCTAAAGTCTTCCTCTTAGTTATTTATTTTTATGCAAATTTAGCTTATGAGGGGGACATTATTACCTCCCATGATTTCTTTATGGAAGCTTTGACCTGAGGTTTCACCTCCTGACATTGACTTCATTTGAATCCTTTGGAGTTACACATGGGACGTATCTATATTTAGACATCGCACTACACTGAGTGAACAGTAGGATGTAGTGGTTGTAAAAAAGACTAGACCTTTTTACAACTATCCAATGCTACAATCACCCAATTTATGTGTTTGTCTTTTGTATCATTTGATGTGAAAGCTATTGTGCAATTTATTCCTCTAGAATGATCAAAACCTTGCTAGTTTAGTAGACCCACTTTGCCATACCTTATCAGTTTAGACTTAAGATGTTTATTTTTTTCCATTAGCTTAGTTGGTCTTGATTTGTGTCTAAAACTACTTGTTAACTCAATGAAATTAACTAAAACACATTGTCCTCAATTTTCTTGAGCAAGGGAGGTGTTACACTGTCCAAATGAAAAATTCATCTTCCCCTTGTTCAAATTGTTATCAAAAAATTTATTTCATGTCATCCATATTGGCATATTCATGCTACCTAGCTGAGTCTATATCTTTTACCCAATGTGTTTAAATCCTTAATTTATAATCCACATTTTAAATTGAATCTTTTTGAGTTCTAAGGGTTGGTGTGTCAAAGTGAATTTGCCATTTGTGCACTAAGCTTGTTTTAACTTAGGTTCAATTTTCCATTTAGATTGAAGGTCATTTATTAAGACTCAAAATCACATTATCATCTTGGTGGACTCAAGTCATCTTGTGTATCACTCATTCCTTGGTCCTAGAACATATTTTATCCTACTAGAATCATGTGGCGATGGTGTGTTGCCTATTTGGTCCTAGCTTTATACTTAGTGATTCGCGTATGTTTTTACATCTTGAGTTGCTTAGTTCATTTTGTCTTCTTCATAATCTGGAGAGCTTTCCTCTAAAATTTTAGGGTCAACTTGTCAAAGTTGAAGCTAGCTTTTGCAGTGTGGGTGTATCACAAAGATCTAGGTTTTGGTGTACTAGTTTTCACCTTGGGTCTTTGAGCTACCTTACTCTCTTCCAATCCATATGATTTCAATTTTACCAAAGGTTGAGTAAACTTTTGAACTAAATCTTCTAAATTGTGCATAGTTTCAAACCACCCTCCCTTATAGTCTCATTGGTACCTTGGTTATTTGTTTAAAAGAGAGCCAAAGCATACTTTGATTGGTTTCCAAACATTGGTCCAAAGTTAGTCAGTACACATAATAGCTCTTATAAGACATGACTTAAAGTTTCACTCGTAGTGGGGCCTCTTATAGCCTTAGTTATGAAGATGAGCAATTTTATGATGGTTAATATAACCCCATTGTTTTTTATGACATCCCTATAGTAGTAGGATTTGAAGATGATTACAATGAATATCAACCCCAAAAATATCAAGACGAATCCCTTCGTAGATTGATAGAATAAGGTGCTAGACTACCTTCTGACTTTCCTATAGAATAATTGCATACCTTAGTTAGAGAAGGAGAAAAATGATGGAAAGATCAAGATTTTGCACAAATAGACATACCTTCTTCCTCTAATAAAGGAAAGTAAATATAAATAGAGTCAAAACCCACAAATCTGGATCTTCTAGCTAAGATCAAGATAATAAGTCAACGATATGTAGATCAACTTGTCACAGACCTAAATGACTCCCTAGTTGCCACTTCAATTCACAATAATGCTTCAAAATAACAAGGAAATGTGGTTTAAATTATGCAACAAATATTAGATGAGACTATTACCATAGTGGATCAAGGAAATCTAAAAAAAATATTTAAAGACAAAAGAGACCTTACAAGATGTTTCATTTGACATAAAATATATGTTTTTCAATCATCAAGAACCTCTTGTTACTTTACAAACTCAGAAACCCAAACATTTAGTCCAAATTGAGGAAATCCCTCAAGACAATTTGGCTAGTTCTTTTCAATCAACCCAAATATTAGTAAATAAACATAGAAAATTCCAAAATCATCAAAGTATGAAACAGCCAAATTCAAGGAATGTTTTACAATCTAAGAATCAATGGACTATGTTCTCAACTCAAGGGGAAAATCAAAACCAATGGATCAAAAGGTATACACTCCTTATATATCCACACAAAACCAAGAGCACATTCCACCCCAACAACAATAAAAATAGGGGCACATTCCACCCCAATATCATCTTATATAATCTACAAATTCAGCAAACATGCAAGAATGGAATTCTATGAAGCAAATTATCCAAATATTGGAGATGCATAATAGAGTCAAAAAGTATAAATTTGATGAGATATGCCCATATCCATTTGATTTATCTATTCTCCAAAACCCCTTTCCACCTTATTTTGAGGCACCCAAATTTGACAAGTATAAAGGGAAAGGAGATCCATGTGAACACATACAAGCATTCTTCATCCTATGTCGAGAGGTTTTTTATAGTAGCAAGTACTTACTATGACTATTTTCATGAAGTTTAATAGGACAAGATCTTGATTATCTACTTGAACTACCCAAGGGATCAGTTGTGGATTGGAATGACTTATCAGAAAAGTTTGTTAACTATTTCTCATACAACATAGAACATAATTGACCATTTTTGACTTATGCAAAGCTAAGAAACCTGATGGTGAAAGTTTCAATACATATCTGCAAAGGTGGGCAGCATTGGTAGGCCACTTTCAACACAATTTACCAAATAAGTAGTTGGCTGATATCTTTGCATAGAATTTATATCCTAAAGTTGCACATAATCTATGGTTAGTTTGTGCTAACTCATTTGAATAAATTATTGACAAAGGAGTGCAAATTGAGAAGGCTCTTATTACTAGAGGCCTTAATAAGATTTTTGTGTAAGGTCAAGCATCTAATCAGACTAAATCACTAGCTCAAAAAGTTATGTATGATAAACCTAAGGGCTTTAGCAAAAATAAGAGCATGGTTGGAAATGGGGTGACAAAAACAAGACATGTGCAAATGGTATAGGCTATGCCTCCTTCAAATGTACAATTAACTCCCCCAAATCCACTACCTACTTTGTAGAGACAACCTCCACGAAGGACATTTCATAAAAAATTTAGAGTCTTTAGAAAGTTAGGAGAATCGGTTGAAACAGTGTTACAAAATCTCATTATAACTAATTTAATTATATGGCCAGTATCAAAGCCATTTCCTCAAGATCAGCCAAAACTAGACTGGTATAAAGTGAATGAATGGTATAACTTTCATCATGTTGTTGGTCATGGTGTATATCATTACATTCAATTATGACATATTATTGAGGACTTTATTGAAAATGGTGAGCTAGAAATTAAGTTGGCCCCTAATTAGGACACAAATTAGGATATGGGAATCTATAAAGACCCCTTTCCTTGGCATGATCCACCACCACCAAGAAATAATCAAAATGCTCATAATCAAGGATAGAGGTAGAATCAGAACCAACAATAAGTTCAAAATCATAATGAGCATAATCAAGATCATAATGCCCACACTAATAATGTGGCTTATAACAATGTACTTTATGACTATAATAATACTATGGGGTGCATTTTTTCAACCCATATTGCCACTATTATTGTAAAACCACGTGGCCAATCTCATGTTCCTCACAACATGTGACCCATCATTATAAGGTCAGTAGCCTCTCCCTCTAGTAATACCATGATGAGTTTGCATCATCATGTTACTACTCCATTTGCATGGGTTACTAATCCTAAATAATAGTACCATTCCTCTAATTATAAAGGCTCCTCATTGACCCAAAATTATAGAAATATAGTTAGTCACCTGTGAGTTACCATCCAAGGCCCTTTGCCTCACTCTTCTAATTATAATGACTCCTTTCCACCTCTAGGTTGTGTAGCTACAAATAGATGCCCATGAGTTACCATCCAGGGCCCTTTGCCCACTTCTTTCCATAAACCCAATGAGAACATTGTGCCAACAGTTCTAAAGCCAAATATTATCCCAACAAAGACTAAACTAGTTCAATCCACAGTTTTAAAGGCCTTATAGTCTAACGTATCAATTAGATAAAAGCCCTACACAAATTTCCATATTAGAACTCTTGTAGACATTTGATGTCTATAGAACCATCTTCAACAAACTTTTACAAGAGTCTAATGTGCCTAATGATATAAACCTTGATTAGTTCCAAAACCTAGTTAGACATTTGTCTTCATTTCAGCATATTACATTTGATCAAAAGGACATGTCCACCCTTGGCCCAAATCACAATAAACCACTATACATTGAGATAATCATTGTTGATCACAAGATCAAGTGGGTTCTTATAGATAATGGTTCAAGGATAAATATCATATCTCTTAAATTAGTATGATGATTGGGTTACATGGATAAAGACATTCAGCCAAAAACTATTACAATCAAGGCTTACAATAATGTCAAGAGGGAGTCATCTGGTATAATTTGGTTGTTAGTCATGGTTGGGTCTATTTCTCATCACACATTATTCCATATTATGGATATTGAGCTTCCTTATAACATACTTCTTGGTCATCCTTGGATCCATGCAGTATAGGCAATTCCATCTACTCTTCACATATGCCTTAATTTTTCCCATGATAGGATCGAGGTTACTATTCCCACTGATTAACAGCCCTACCAGTACTAAAAACATCTTGAAGTAAAGTTTCATAATTATAAATATTACTCAAGTTCAAAATTCATTACAAATAAGGACACATCCATTATTTCTCATCCATCTCCATCTAATTATATAGACCCTAGTGATCTAACTTCCACTTCGACTGATCCATTTCCTACAGCTTTGGCCAAAAAGGTTATTATTAAAGATGCAGGCATTTCCATGTACCATCTAAAGGACATCCTCTATATTGTAAAATTACCAAAATCCCTTGAAATATTTGGTAAGCCTAAAACTTCCCAGTCTCCTAACATACTCAATCATATTTAGAAACCAATGAAGAAACAACCAAAACTTCATGTGGTTTTTGTACCTACAATTGCACCAAAGAAAGATCAAGAGGATTTTACTAAGGGAGATTGGTTATATTTTGTAGGCCTTGTAGATTGTTTTCATAATCCAAAGTATCCTATCCCTAATAGGATAATGGGTCATCTTGACTATATAGGGAAAGGCCTTGGCCCATAGGTGCAAGGAATTTAAGAACCTTTATCAGCTAGATTTATCAATTGGAATCATAGTATTGGATTTAAACCACTAGAGGATGACCTTATGAATTTTAATAGTGACTCTTCTAAAGTGATTAGTAACGAGACTCTTAATAGTGACACAATGCCCCATTATAGCCTTTTTGATGAGCTTGACAACTCAAATTTGTTTGATTTAAATGCCATATTGACCATAACACCTACTAGAGCTTCCCATCCTAAATCAAAAATCCATCCTCATGGTGTTTCCCTTCCTAAAGTAGGACATTATATCTTTACCATTAGAGATTCCCATCCTGAAGCAAAAAACCATCCCAGTGGTGCTTCCCTTCCTGAAGTAGGACATTATATCTTTACCATTGGTGCTTCATATCCTAAAGCAAACCCTCACTATAACATATGCCTTTGCCATCCTAAAATCATAGATTGGGGTCAACAAAATTTGGTCATATGCCTCGATAAGTTTTAAAATGAAGAATTAATTATAGAATACATGGGTCTACAAGATGCATTTCCCATTAGGGATCATAAGCAGGGTTATGATTTTTCATTAAATTATTCTACCTACTTTGGAGAGTAGGAAAACTTTCTTGGCCATAATAAAGAACAAACATCAATATCTTTAAGTGAAAACCTCTTTGAGGCACTTATCTATCAAGGAAAAAGTAAAGAAAAAGACAAGCCTTTAAGTGAAAACTTGTTTCAAGTGCTCCCAGGAAAGAAAGTTTGCTCATCCCCTCAGGATGTAGAAAGTCCATCTAGCCCAAGTTCCATAGCTAGTACAAGCATCTCTTTAGAATACCATCAAATATTTGAGCATCTTGCTCTTGAGTTTCTAGAGGTTTTTGCCAATTGGCTTTTACCTAAGAAAGTAGATTTTGATTCTTCATATTATCCAAATCTTTGGGAGGAATGACAAGAAGATATAGTAGAGGGAGATGATTATGACCATACATTGCCTATAATTCTAGAAGATGGATCCACACTCCTTATAGAGGGTACAATAGAAGTGAATTTAGGAACCCATAAGGATCTCAAAATTGTTTATCTTGGAGCTTCCCTTATTGAAGCAGAATGTGAACATACTTTATCCATTCTTAAGGATTGGATAGACATCTTTACATGGGCATATTCTGACATGCTAGGCCTAGATCTAGATTTAGTTATGCATCATTGTTATTCACCTTGATGTTAAACTAGTCAAGCAAAATTTGAGAATTATGCATCCATGAATCACCCTTTTGGTTAAGGTTGAGTTAGAAAAGTTGTTAGGAGCCAATTTTATCAGACCAATAGATTACTCTGAATGGATTTCTAACATAGTACCATTAAGTAAAAATACCCCAGGCATATGTGTTTGTACTAATTTTTGTGATATCAACAAAGCATGCCCCAAAGATGATTTTCCTCTACCTAACATCGACATGATTATCGACTCAACTACTAGGTAAAAGATGTTATCCTTAATGGATAGATTTTCTATTTATAATCAGATTCCGATAGCCCTTGAAGATCAGCATAAGACCACATTCACCACTTCATGGGGGACATTATGTTACCAAGTCATGCCATTTGGTTTGAATAATGCTGGAGCCACATATCAGTGGACAATGACTATCATTTTCCATGACATTGTTGAGGACTATGTTGATGATATACTAGCAAAATCAAGAACAAGAGTTGGACACCTTGACATTTTATGAAGAATATTTGAGAGGCTTCATGCATATAAAGTTTGCTTGAATCCTAAGAAATGTGTCTTTGGAGTCACATCAAGAAAATTGCTAGGGTTCATTGTCTCACAACAAGGGATTAAAGTCTACCCTACAAAGGTCAATGTTATTATGTAAATGCCTCCACTTAACAATCTTAAATAGTTATGAGGTCTACAAGGCAAGATCCAATCTATACAAAGGTTTATTTCTCAATTGGTAGATAAGTGCCACCTATTTACCCACCTCTTAAGGAAAGGGGTAACATTTCAATGGGATGAATATTGTCAGAGAGCATTTGCAAAGCTTAAAACATACTTGGCCAATCCACCAGTTTTATGACCTCCAACACAAGGAAAGCCACTGCTTCTTTATATATCAGCCATGGAACATGCAATGGAGGAACTTTTGGCATAGCATGATAATCATGGTAAGGAATATGTGGTTTATTATTTAAGCTACACATTGGTAGCCTATAAACATAATTATATGCCTATTGAGAAGGCATATTTAGCTATGGTGTTCACCACTTAAAAATTATGACATTATATGTTAAACAACAAAACTATTATTATCTCCAAGGTAGATCATCTCAATTTCCTTTTATCTAAAGAAAATCTTCAAGGATGCATGGCTAAATGGATTATGCTTCTCATTTAGTTTGATATTGAGTACCAGAATCAAAAGTCAATCAAAGGACAAGTTCTTGTTGACCAACTTGTAGAAGCTCCTATTACGGCCACTCAACCCCTCAACTTTGACCTTCCAAATGATTCTATCATGATGATAGAATAAGCATCACAAGAACTTGAATAGTGGACACTCTATTTTGATGGCTCCTTCACATCGTGAGGGTCTAGAGTTGGAATATTATTGATCACACCATAGGGGGATTTGATCCACAAAGCATTCCATATACAATTTTAGTGTACAAACATTATGGTTGAATATGAGGCATTAGTTGTAGGGCTCCATCTTACCATATAGTGGGATATTCAAAGCTTAAATTTCTATGGAGATTTGTATCTAATTATAAATCAGACAACTGATCAGTATCAAACAAAACATGATAAACTTGTTCCTGACAAGCAAATTATTGATAACCTTAAAACACATTTTAAATCTATATATTTTGAACAAGTTTCATGAGTCAAAAATAGATCTATAGACACCATGGCAATAATTGGTTCCATGATTCAAATGCATGATAGTGCTAAAGAGTATCAGTTCTTGATTAAAAATCTTATTCAATTGGCACATATTCTATCAGATTCAGAGAGGATATGCACCATTGTTGATCCTAATCCCTCACCTGAGTTACCATGGAACCAAGATTTTTATAACTATTTCCATAGCCATGTATTTCCTACCAACCTTGTCAACAACCAAAAAAAATTATTCCTTCATCACTTAACACATTATATATTCCTTGGAAACAAGCTTTATCATAAAGGTTATGATGGAACTCTTCTTCATTGTTTATCTTTGGGAGAATCCAGGCTGGCACTAAAGGAGGTTCATGAAGGAATATGTGGGACCCATACCAATAATATAGTCCTAGCAAATAAACTTCTCATAACATGCTATTATTGGCCTAAAATGGAGATAGATGCTTGTAATTATGTAAAGAAGTGTGTTCTTTGTCAGCAACATGGTAACTTGATACATGCACCTTCCTTACCATTGCAATTGATTACAACACCATGGTCATTCTCAACATGGGGTCTTGATCTCATTGGAAAAATTAACCCCCCATCTTCACATGGCCATAAGCACATTTTAACTACAATCAAGTACTTTACCAAGTGGATTGAGGCCATTCCTCTCACTTATGTTATCAGGAAACAAATAGCCAAATTCATTCATTACCATATCATCTGTCAATATTGAATCCCAGCCTATATTATATTCAATAATGGTGAATCCTTTGTAAACTAAGATGTGAAATATCTTTGATAAAAAATCAAAATCAAGCACAATAAATCCACTCCATATAACCCTCAAGGAAACGGACAAGTTGAGGCATCAATTAAAACCATTCTAGATTGTCAATGATGATGGCCATAATTAGCACTTGCAAATTTGTCTTACCCTCTAGCTTATATAACTAGTCATCACACGCCAACTAGAGCTACTCCATAATCCCTTATTTTTTATAACTAAATCCATCACCCTAATCAAGATTGAGATCCCATCATTAATAATACCACTAGAGTACATTGAAGATAATGAAGACTATAGAGCCTCATGACTAGAAGAACTAGAACTTATTGATGGTAAGCATTTGGCTGCCCTAGAAAACTTGTAGGCCTATCAAAATAAATTATGGAAAATCTAAAACAAATGAATTCTCCCTCAATAATTTGAGATTGGTGACTTATTTTTGAAAGAGAACTAGAAGAACATGAATGATGAACCCAAAAAGAAAGGCAAGTTTCAACCTAATTGGTTAGGATTGTATATTGTCATAGTGAACTATGGATCAGGAGCATACTGACTGGATAAACCTAATGGTGAATAACTTTTAGAGCCCATGAACATCATACACCTTAAGAGGTTCTACACATGAACATATTTGAACCATTGTCTATAAGACCTCTGACTTTGGGGCAACTTATGTTGTCATAATTTTATCCCACCCTTTTATCTTACCTTGAACACATTTTATACTACCCTGGTCCACTTTTCATGAATCCCAACAGTAAAGGCTTTAAACCCTTGGCACTCTAAACACATTCTTCATCCCATTCCAGATTGCTCTCTTCAAGAAGCATATTCCTTGTTTTGTCTAGGACATGTTATAATCTTTAAAAAAAATTATCCCTTGGCTAATTATGATCTTGATTACATCTCATGAACATTATGAACATCTTCAACAGTAGTTCTAAAAATCAGTTCAGCTAGGATAGTCTTGTGTAGCTTTAGATAGGTGAATAACCACATCTTAGTACAAGTATTTAATGCTCTTTTTTATTTTATCAAGAACCTTACTCTCACTAATTTGTGAGCATGGGTTGTTGTAACTGGCTTAGCTATTTTATTGGAACCTCTACTCTTAGGATGTGCATCTCCTCAACTAGATGGTCCCACCTTGTGCATATTTTATCCCAAAAACACTAAAAACGTTAGAAATACTTTGAAAATACAAAAAACATCATAACATAATCCACAAAAGAACAAAAACATTGTCTCATGCTTCTATACATTTGTACATTCTCATTCAACCATCCCACATTCTCATTATTTTGTGAGTAAATTTGAAGTTTGAATGCTCTTGCCATTTTGTAAGCACTGAAACACTAGTTGATTTTATCTTGTCCTATGCACTTACCATTTTACAAGGTCATTCTTTCTCATCTCATCAGCATCTTATTTGCCAGACCATTCTCATTTTTTGTCATATCTTCCATTTCTTCTATAACATTAATCATGATGGTCTGATCATCATTTTTCTTCTATCCCATTCCTTGGGAGAACTACATTTGGCTTGAAGCTCATGTTGGAACATGCATCCATGGAACTATGTAGGATACATCCACTTGTCTTATACATCTAGAGTCAGCTCAACCAACCCCTTCCTTTTCCTCTCTTCCCCCATTTCTTCTGTCATTGTTCCTCTTTAATTAGGGAATAATTGTTGTGTCATTGTTCTTTGTTATGATGTGGTAGAAAGTAACGCCTCTACCGCACATGCATGAACATTTGTCTTTAAACCACACTAACTTGGTTTTTGTTTGAGTGTTTATTTGAGTTTTTTTGGTGTTTGTTGTGCTTTTTCACCTCTCCTTTTATTTCTTCTCCTTTTTTCTTTTTATTACTTCTTATCTCCATTCTTGGTCTTGTGTTTTCTAGATTGTTTTTTTTGCTTATCTCTTTTGTGTTTCAGAACATATTGATGATTCACATGGATCTTGATTATTTATATATCATGATCCTATGTTATTAAATTGTTCTTAGATCATTTTTATTTATTTTATTGTTGTTGGTGTTTTGTTTTTCTATTTGATTTTGCTTTTCTCTTTTGCGTTCAAGAATGCCTTGATGGTCCACATGGATCTTGATTATTCATATCTTGGTCTCGTGTCATTAAGACGTTCTTGACTTTTATTTTTAAATATTTTGTTCCTACTCAAGATCATATCTTGATTTCAATCTAGGTTCATTTATGTTTATCTTTTTCTTTGTTTTTACTTTTTTGTTTAAATGTAAATCATTGTAACTCTGGTTTTGGTCATTATTTTACTATTATCCTTAGTTATAGATATTCACATTTGAACTAGCTCAGTGCAATTCGAATATTATGTCATTCTAAGTTACTCATACTTATGATGCCTAAATTTTTTTATTATAGCTAGCACTTTGTGCTCAGGTCTCAAAGTCTTAACATCTACATTTTTGTTTGTTTGATTCTTGTTGGTGTTTTATTTTTCTATTTGCTTTTGCTTTTCTCTTTTGTGTTCAAGAATGCCTTGATGGTCCACATAGATCTTGATTATTCATATCTTGGTCTCATGTCATTAAGATGTTCTTAACTTTTGTTTTTAAACATTTTGTTACTACTTAAGATCATATCTTGATTTCAAGCTAGGTTCATTTATGTTTATCTTTTTCTTTGTTTTTGCTTTTTTGTTTAAATGTAAATCACTGTAACTCTAGTTTTAGTCATTATTTTACCATTATCCTTAGTTATAGATATTCACATTTGAACTAGCTCAGTGCAATTGGAATCTTATGTCATTATAAATTACTCATACTTATGATGCTTAATTTTTTTTGCTATAGCAAGCACTTTGTGCTCAGGTCTCAAAGTCTTAATGTCAACATCAGCTCTGATGAATGATTATCAAGAATATTTTGCAAAACCTAGGCTCATGATATGGAATTAGGCTTCTAAGTAGCATGCATTTTAGTACTTAAGTTTATGCTTAGATGTGCATCTCTTTGCATACATTGTGATTCTAATCAATTCTTGGTCATTTTTCATCATTCCTCATTCCATTCTCTCTCAAACATGGGTAAACTACATTGGCCTAAAGTTTATGTTGGAACATGAGTCCATGGAACTATGTAGGTAGTGCTCAATTTCTATTGAGGTCAGCTCATCTATCTCCATTCTTCTTTTCATCTCTCTCATCACTTTGTGCATTCTCATATGCTTAGTTTTATATGTATTTCTAAGCCATTACACCATCGCATGTATGTTTATTCCCACTCACTTTAACCTATCTTTTTAGGTATATCGTTGAGATATTTTCTTGCCAATTGCCCATGCTAGGGCCCAACATCTAAACCATGTCTAAATCAAATCAGCTCTACAGGGGAAAAATCATTCTTTATTCTTTATCAATGATCAAAATTTGCCCTAATAGGGCAAAACTATTTTATCATGATCAAATATACTCTACTAGAGTACTTCTTATTATATTCTCTTTAGAGACCCCATTCTAGTGGTGCTTCCCTTCTTGAAGTAAAAAATTCTCTCTTTTCCTATAAGTCTAAGCTCTCCACATTAAAGCCCATGATGGCAATATTTAGTGTGCAACTTGTCTCAGGATTGATCAATGTCATAAGCGTGCATCTTATACTCTCAAATCAGGTATATTTACAGTTTGTCCCTTACATTTATGGATTGTATCTTTCCCATTCACCCCATCTCTGAGGCCTATTATACCTTTCATTATATTTTTATCATTGATGGTAATCACATGTGTAATCATTAACTCATTTGGATTTGATCTATTCCATGGGTTAACCTCTCACTTTCTCTCTCTTTTCGAGAGTCCATCCTTATCTTTCATCCTAGTATGTCCTCTCAAGGGGGGATCATGGGTCTATTCCAATTTCTTCTTGACAACTCTTTTCTTTGAAAATATGTTGCTTTACCTAAATGTCTTGTTATGCCTTCTCAAATAGGGGCAAAATGTAGACATCCAATTCCTAACACCATTTGTGTTAAAATTATCAATCTTACTCGAATTACACTCAAATGCACATTTTAGGTCAAAATCCATATAGCATGCTAAATGGTTTGAACTTGTCATTTACAAGTGCCAATTTCGGTCGAAGTATCCCTAAATAGGGCAATGCAATTTATTGGCTAGCTAACTTTGATCAATTCATTTTGAGTCAAAATGATGATTTCACCTTTTGTGCTCTAAATCACTATTTTCTCCTAAATTCATTGGTACACACCACATACCTTTGTTATTTTGTGTTGGAAACATCCTAAATGAAAATACGGTTCTAACACATCTAACGTCACCTTCTAATTCTTCCCAAGTCAAATTATAACTCAGTAATATGACTTTTTGACCATTTTGATCAATTGAGGACCAATTTTCAAATAATTGCACAAATGTTGATTAACCTTTTTTAAGACTAATTAATCCAAATCAATATCTTAAGTGGATTTTCCATGAGAGTTGTTAAATATTTCTTTTTGAAAATCAATTCCTATTAACTGCATTATTAGGTGACCTCATTTCTTGGGAAGACATCCCTAGGCCATAAATGCCACAAATTTTAGGATTATGGGTCACACATGCCTATTTAATGCCTCCCATGCCTCTCCAATACCCCTTCTTCCAAGGTCATGATGAATATAATTATGGATTTAATTCCAAATATTAGGATTATCCATGGCCACACATCTCAATCTTGAGATGGATGGTCATGGTTGATCCTGACCAATCTCAAAAATCTATAAATAGAGAGGCCATGAACATCATTTCTAAGCTATTTTGGTACAAGGTTATTAGCTCAAATATCTTCAAAATCTTAAATATTTCAAATTTATAATGTTAAATTGTGTCCACAAGGCTTTGCATTTTATCATAGATTTTGTTTTCAAGCTTCATTGATAGTCTAGTTTAGTGATTTGGAATCAAGAGCCTAGGTTTTATGGAGTGTTTTTGAGACATTGGAGGATCTTACCACCATTTTTGAAAAAGACAAGGATTCTTGATCAAGGGAGAACATGTTTTTGAGCCACATGGGTATGGTGAATCCATTTGGGAAGGTAATATGGTGTTGATTTCTTTCATTTGTTTCTTGTTATCTTTTGTAATTCCCATAGGAATAGACAGGCTTGGTTAGTTATTTCTTTATGCATGTTTCATTATATATGGACTAATTCTTGACTAACTTGATTTGTAATCCTCTCTACACTTTTAGGGATTCTTCCATGGACTTTTCCCCTCCATCCATCTCCTTCTATTATAGTCCTACCTCCTCCATTTGTTTCTTTATGGTGCCAATCTCACCTTCCTTTTCCTTAGGCACCCCTATAGAAATGGGGCATGACTTTTATGCATCTTCTTCCACCATAATGGTGGTGGTGTTAGGTGTTGTTTCTAAAGATATTTATTTCCTAGGTTTCGTGCCATTGGAACCCTTCTTCCTTTCCCTTTCTTCTAGCATTTATTCCCTTTCATACCAAGTTGCATTCTCCTCCTCATCTTTCTTCTTGGCCTTTATTACCTCCTCTTCCTTCTTGGCCCATTCTTTCTCAACATTTATTTTCACAACTTGCATGGTGCATTCCTTTTCTCTTTATCGTGCCTCCTCAGCCTCTAGTTGGTCAATTTTTGCCTAGCTCATGCCTTTGGCCTTCATCTCTCTGCACCTCCATTATAATACTAGCATTACATTTATATGGCCTTGGTCAAGGCCCACACCTCTCCATTTCCATAGTAGATCTTCCTCTTTTTTATCCATGTCAGAGTGATTTATCTCTTCAGGCTCCCTACCCTTCCCTTTCTCCTTTTCTCATGCCTTGCTTTCTTCTATGCATCTTTATTCCTCTACTTCTACCATTTTTATGACCTCTACAACCACCCCTACTTTGGTCATTTATTCATTTTGTTCCTTTAGCTCTTGCGGCATTTGGGTCTTAGCTTCATAATAATTGAGTCTTCTCAGCCTATGCTTGGGATTTTTTGGCTCTATCTAGGGTAGTGGTGAAGGGGTATGTTCACTTTAGGATTCCACTTCCTATGGCATAATGGTGGTACCCCACCCCTATTCTTACTTATATTCCTTTGTTTATTCTTCTTCAAAAACAACTACTTTAGGTTTAGGGGAGGGGGCCTTTCTACTCTTTTTCCCCCTTGGGCTGGAGGTGGTCTTGGATCAATGCACACACACTTTTGGTATGACTCTGATGTAGATGCTTCCCCTTCCAAGATAAATTTTTAGCCTCAAATTCTCCTCAATTTATTTTAAGGTTCCTCCCCTCTTCTTCATTAGGGACATCTTATTCTTAGGGGGCATGAGGGTTCCTTCATCTCCGACTAGGACTGGGGGGTCTCTTATGCTCTTGGTGCTAGTTCCTACGTTGAAATATTTCTTTCTAGGATTCATCACATAGTAGAGCCTATGGATGAATCCTAAGATGGTAAATTGTTGTACTAGATAAATGTATGTTTGATCTAAGTCATCCTCCTCATCTTTATTCTCACTCTCATTTATGTATGGGAACCTACATTGCATCCTTCTACTCTCCATGTCTAGCTCCCCAACTAGGATGTCTATGTTTTGCATGTTTGGTATCTGAAGGATCATGTCTTAAAAGTACTCAATCGAGAAGGAAAAGGGAAGCTTAAACCATCCTGACCTATTTCCATCCTCTAGTGTTAGTTGAATAATGTAGTAGTATTATATTAAGGTAAAAGTAGTCATCTTGAACATGCTCACAGGGAGCCCTTAAGGGATGTGTCATTCTAACCCAAAGGCCTCAATGTAATGCTTGCACCAGTGCATCATGTAAGTTTTATATATTTTTATCTAAACATAGGTGGGTAGGTGTAGTCCTTATACTTTTGTGTGGGGTACTCATGGTGTTTTGGGAACATGCACAACATGTCCCTGCTCCCATCTAAGATCTTGATCTCCTCCATAATGATCAAGATTAGGATGGAGCCCTATTTGAATGTCCCTTTCATGTTATGTCATTCAAGCACATTCTTGGTTATCTCTATGGTGATGAAATGTGCCATGTTGAATTAGACTCCCTACACCATGTGGTAAACTAAGCAGAGATATGATTTAGACATGTTTGTCCTTCGTCTACTGGGACATAACTTCAAGCTCACAAGGCATGTTATTACCCTCATGCCTAGGTCCTCATATTTGTTAATGGGGAAAGTATAACCCATTTTGAAATTATTTAGGAGCTTGGAAATATGTTCCACCTCTTCCTCATCACCCATCAGTTGATGTATGTCTCTACTTGTATCCAAAATTTTGGTGATTTTCTCTATCAATTTCACTGAGATCTTTATGTACCAGCCTAAAAAATATATGTGGTCCTCATGGATGTGCGAGAGAAGGAAATAAATAAGTCCCTATAGCTTTTTGAAGTAGGGCAACTCATAGAGCTAAGTTGTGCCTGAGGCCTTTAACTTGTCTCTGATTGAGACATCAAAGAGGGCATCACCTTCAGGGGTCTTACACCTTGTATCTAATATATAATCCTATGTTAAGTCCTATAAGTTGCTTGATGTCTAGTGGATATATTCCCTCAACTAGAAAACATGCATGAAGGAATGCCATGGTTCTCCCATCGATGCCTCTAGTGGGAATTACATATTGGTATGATATCTTTGTCAATACATTTGATTCCATCACTATGATGTTGATTGCCTCTAATACTTATGCTTTTGTCTTTGTGGCAATAACTTCTTCCAAAATCTTGACCCACTTGGGTTCTATCTACACCTCTACAAAGCATGAAACCTTTCATTTATTCACCATCCTAAACTTGGTAGTATTGAACCTTAGGAGGTGTGGCTTACCTAAAGGTGATCAACACTTTTTCATTTGTAGGATCTTTATCTGTGCATTTATCTCTATGATTCACTAGTCATTAATGGTGAAATAGCGATAGCATTATTCTATATTCATATCTTTACACCAATTTCTCATTCCTACTTTTCACACACTAGTTCCACTATGAGCGCACTCCTCAATGTGCATCTTTTTAATTTATGAGTAAGTTGAATGTTCACTTGTGGTGAGTTTTCTCCTAGCTCGACTCTCTAGTATTTTACTCTACTCATTATTTAGTTTAGTAAACTTTGTAACTTAATCAAGTTTACTACTAGTCAATTTATATCCACCTTTTATCAACTACCATTATTAATGTAGGTGTAATGGCATCGACTCCTTAGGTTATTAGGGAACACAAAAATCTTTGAGATATTTGAAAATCTACTATTTTATATGCCTTAATTGAGTATCTTTGTGCCACCATCACTTCATTTAATGTTCTTAATGATTTTTTATTGAATTAATGTATGGTTCAATGATCACTTCCCACTCCTTTTTAGGTGGATACCAGCTATTTTGGATGACTTTTCTTCTACACGTGTATCCATGGCATGACCTTTACCTTTTTATAGAAACTTAGGCATAGCACCTCACATGTGTGTGATTTTGCCTCCTTAGTTCCACTTTTTATAGACATGCTCTTCTTTTAGTGAATTTCTCTATTAGTCAATTTCTTTATGATTCATCTTGCCTTAGCCTATCTTAACCCATACAAATTCCTTGTGCTATCCTTCCAACACTTTGTCTCTTCTAATTTGCACACTTTTAGAGAGCACATATTCATTGTCTACCTTACACTCAACTAAATTGAATGTATTCATTTTCTATTCTTTCACCTAGATGTGATGATCATATTTTTTGGCCTCAAGTTTCTAGTGCTAGATCGAAAGATGCACCTTCTTACAATTATTTCTCTTGCACACACATTCTTGTTCCAAGTAAGCTTCACATGCCCAAAACTTATATGTCTAGCCTCATGCACTTATTGGAGCAAGTACTCATCTCATCCAATTGAAATTATGTGTGAAGTAAGGATCAAAAATTCTTACATCCATCACATACCACTCATTATTATTATTATTATATATTGTATAAAATTGGTTTGGTACATGCCAAACTTTATTATTGTCATCCCAACCCCAACCAAATACTAACCACATAGTTATATTTTCCTTGATTTGAGTACCAACCTACTATCTATAGGGATTTAACTAGTTACCATTAAAATGCCCAGGGAACATTTTGTTGGACAACATGTGTAGTTTGCATGCACTTGTTTCCAAGATGTGGTGGATGATGTATGGACCCATCCACCAAATTTTCAACTTGCCTAGGTGATTGAAGTATGTGAAGTCATATAGTAGCACTAATGTTCCTTTAGTTAGCTCCTTATACTTGATGTGCTTATCATGTCACTATTTTTTGTGCACCTTTTTAATTTATTAGCTCCACTTAGTCTAGGTGCATTTCTCATCCAAGAACTCCAGATCTTCCAACCTTGCACTTAGAGACTCCTAGTCATCTAGGTAGCCAATTCATGTAATACAAAGGGAAGGCACTATGAATTGTATGTGTAACACTACTATACCACCAAACACTAATTATAATGGTGTAGCCTTGTTAAGATGCTTGTAGGTCATACAATATGCTCAAAGTAATACAAAAATATGATCATCCCAATCCTTATGACCAACATTGTATATCTTAATTAGGCACATCCTTAGGATTTTGGTAAAGGCTTCAGCTATGTTGTTATCTTGAAGATGATATGGGGTGGTCTTGTGGTGCACTACCATATATTATATCAAGAGTATGCACACCATCTCATTGATAAAATGAGTGCCCCTATTACTAGTTAGACTTAATAGGCACCCATACCTACTAATAACATTCTCCCATATGAAGTACATGATGGTTATTATTGTATAGTCTTTAGTTAGTGTAGCTTTAGCCCACTTGGTGAAATAGTCAATGGCCACTAAAATATACCTCACACTAGTGCACTTTGGTGTGGGAGTGATTAGACCAACAAAGTCAATGGTCCATTTTTTGAATGGCACCTAGATAAGGATGGGGATGAGAGGCACCACATCTCGATGGTTATGCTTCCTAGTGAATTGGCATACATCACATGCCTTAGCTTACTCTTTAGCATCTTATAATAGGCTTGGCCACTAAATACCTAATTGTAATACCTTACATATCTTTGCATCACCTATGAAATGGCCTCTTGCAATTCCTTCATGCACCTCTTGGAGGATGCAGTCCCTTTCATGTTCCAAAACATAATAGCATAGGACTTCATCCTTAGTTTATAGATATCCCCTTTGATGAGATGAAAAGAGGTGGTGTGGATAACAAGTTATTTATTTTCCTTGGTGGACATGGCTTGTGGCACAAACCCTGATGTTAGGAAGGTGACAATCTCTACTAGATCCTCAGGAACACACTAGACTCTCTATAGCTACACGTCTATCATGTCATCCTTAATTGGCACCACCACATCACCAAAGGTGATGCAGGACAAGTGATATGGCCCCAAGTTTTGATTCTTAGGTTTAACCATAATAGAAATTTGGAATTCCTAAAAGAGAACAACCCATCTACATATATTCATATGCAAGATAGTTTTGTTTATGAGGTACTTAATCACCTCATGATCTATGAATAATATGAATGGGGTTTCTAGAAGATATTTCATAAATTTCTATAGGGCATAAACCATTTCCAATGCCTCATGCTCAGTGGTGGTGTATTTATGCTTAGCCTACATCAATTTCCTACTTGCGAAGGAGATGGGGTGGTCCATTTTATCCTCCCATGGTTACACCAATATAGAACCAATGGTAGAGCTTAAATCATCAACATGGACATGAAAAGGAGTTGTCTAATCAGGAATTGAAAAATTTGCATGCTAGCCAACTTTAGTTTTAGTGTATCAAAGGCCTCATTTTACACCTCACCCCAATAGAATGGGCCATCCTTATGCAAGATATCTTCTAGGGGTGATAGGATTTTAAAATAGCTCTAAATAAACTTCCTATAGGATTCATAATGGCCTAAAAAGGCACACATGTCCTTTTATGTTGAAGGGGTCTGGAGCTGGATTATGATGGTGATCTTCACTGGGTCAACAAGCAAATCATCCTTATAGATGATGTGCTCGAGCAATGTTCTAAATAGAGTTTTGAAGATGCACTTTTTTATATTTAAAGAAATTTGGAGCTATCTACACCTTTCAAACATGAGGCACAGATTGTCATAGTGGTCTTTTACAAGACCATACATAGTTTAGTCATTAAGGTATACTTATAGGAACTTATGGATAAAGTCCTTAAAAACAATGATCACTACCCTAGAGAATATGGATGGTGTGTTCTTAAGCCCAAAGGGCATCACATTATTTGTGAAACAACCCCATTCAGTCATAAAGGTTATTTTGGGATTATCCTCCTCCTTAATTTGCACTTGATGGTATCCCAAGAACCCATTAGTGAAAATGTAAATTTCAAAATTTATGACTCCATCTAGGACCTCATTAGTGATTAGGGTCGAGAAGGGGTCATTGACATAGGTGAAGTTTAGCATCTTATAATTGACACAAATCCATATGCACCCATATTTCTTAAAACTAATGACCATCAAACTCACCCATTCAGATTCTTGTACTGAGTAGATGACATCAACAACCAATATTCCATCGATCTCCATCCTTACCTAGGCATAGAGATTGGGGTTCATCTGATATGGCCACTTCTTTACTAGCCTTACACCATCCACTAGTTTGATTCTCATTTTGCCAAGTGAAGGGCGGGTGCCCTTCATGTCCTTATAGCTACATGGGAAGAGGTCTTGGAATTCCTTCAAGAGGTCAACAATGCATGTCAATCCTAACTCAGACTAGTAAGCACCCATAGTGGCAATCTTTGACTCATCCTCTATGATGATGTCTACTTTAGTGGTCTTGAGTGGCGTATAGTAGGGTTTTTTTTCTCATGGTGGGAATATTCAACATGGCTTGTTCCTTCTATTGTCTCAACTCAAATATGCATTAGATCTCCCTTATCTAGCAAGCTATCATCTATGAGGTGCATGAGTTTTTGTCTACCTATTAGAGCCTTCCAATTGTGATCCTTCTAAGTCTCATCATCTTCTTTATTGGAGTCACTATTTAGTTCCTTATCTTTAAATAATGTGGGGAGTGCTAGTCCCTTTTCCCAAAACATCTCCTTCAAGTATTCTTCTAAGATTTTAGTGTCTTCAAACATTATCCAACAGATGACTTGTAATGGCTCTAGTAGCTCTAAGTCCTATGAAGAAAAGGAGAAAGTGTGAATGAACCTCTCTTTGAGTATTTCTCAATCCTATATCTTGTAACACATCTCATTTACAACATACCATGCTTGCACTCATGTATTTAGGGTCTTATAAAAGGCATGCACCCACAAGCTTCTTGGTGCATTCTTGCCACAGACAGTCCATGTTTCCTTGCATAGACACACATGCATGATTGGGTTAGAATAATTCACATAAGTAGGTATGTCTAGATATTTATTACTCTTATCAAACCTAGTGCATATTATTTCCTTCACATCCCACCAAGTTGGCAAGCCAGGTCTCTATGTTGTCCACTAGTGGGTGATCGTACTCTTAAAAGTGTACACTAGTGTGCCCATTCGATCAACTTCCTTTGGCATGAAAGCTTTAATGTCTTGGATGTATTTATTAATGGGTTAGATTCCCTCATACTTCATAAGTGATGAAAGCTTCCCTTCACTAAGTTAGAATACCCTTTTATCCCCTTTTTTCATGCATGAGATCCATTTATTATTGAGGTGCACCCTCTTAATCAACCTTATCTAGGCTAGTCTGGGCCTAGCTATATGCACTAGGTTACACCTTCACCTAGTGACCTTGTAGGCCTCTTTAACCCATAATTTACATACTACATCAATTATATCAGAAGTTGATTTCCCATCTTCCCATGTGAGCATGCCTTGGTCAGTAGGGTTGAGTTTTTTAGTGCCTTGCACCATGATATTGTAGATGTGATTGATATCATCTTCAAGATCAACCCTCTCTACATATAGGGGGTCTTGATCATTTGAAAGTGGGATCGCCACCCTCTCCTTGTCATTCTCAAAATTCATAGAATGCTTTTTAAAGTGCATGTATGTATTGTTAGCATATCACCATGGCCTTCCCAAGAGTTCTAGGTAGTTATCCTTTTCAACCAACTTGATGACCTCAAAGTCTATGTGAAACTCGATGCCCGTGATATCTATAATGGTGCCCTTCAAGATCTTAAGAGGTTTTGCATGGGTTTTTTTTACCATAAAAAACATGTGAGGTGAATTCCTCAAGGGTGGCCACCCCATCTTTTCCCAGGCATTCTTGGTCAGGATATTAACCTCTACACTTATATACACCAGTACTTCATAGACCAACCATCTATTGATGGTGGCATCTATCAGAAACTATTGGTCATACTTAGCATTTTGATCATTCCTAACCTCACACACCCACTCCATATGTGATATTATAAATTCTACCACTTGAGATGCAACATCTAGTTCTAGTTCTTCTCCTACATGATTTTTAAGCAAGTCCTTCATTAGTGGCAACATCCCTTTAGTTTGTAGGAGGTGTAGAATCTAAATCAACTCTTGTACCTCATCTTCTTGTTTATCTTACTTCTTACATGAAGTGGTGGTGCTTGCCTCTAAATATCTAGCCAACTAAAGCTTTCCCTACAAGTCTTATATCATGCTCATAGCTTATTATAGGACATCCTTTTTCCATGTAGGGTTAGGGTATGGTGTAGCTTTTGGCTCTGACTCAGTCATGTGCTTGGTGTGGCTTGATTCATCATACTCCAAGCATAGATATTAGGGTGGCATAGTGGGTGATTGAGTTGTGAACCCACTTCTTATCATAGTTTTTACCTTAGGTGATTCCTTATGAGTTTATTGGGGCTTAAGTGCCCACTTTTCCACCTTAAACTCGTACCTAATCATCATATCGCCTCTGTCTAGGCCAGGATATCTTTGAGTCAAATTTTTATACAAGTTGGGGCATTCCTTGATTGCATGTGACCCCTGACAATACCCACACATTGGGTATGTGGGGTATTCACATTGGTAATGTTCAATTGACCTAAACTTATAACATGATCATGGTGTGAATCTTCCTCCACCACGTCCACCTCCTCAGCCACATGTGCCTCTTTGGTTTTTGTAACCCATTTTGTTCTACCCATAGCCTTGATTCTTTTGACCTACCTAGCCACTACTTGATGTTATTATTTGCCTCATGCCTCTTTCCATATTCTGGTGCATCTCATTGATGACCCTCCAATCTGCTATTGAGTATGTATAAGCATCACACATATTATATTAAACCATAGTGTTTACCTACCCAGCGTGTTGTAATAGTGGATATTTTATGGGGTCATGCACTCCATGACAAACTTCATAATTGAGAAGTAGTGCGTGAAGATGTTTACATGGGTAGTTGTTTTTGTTATACCCCTCTATCTCATAGTCAGTGCACCATAACCCACTATGAGTGTCATGTGCTTGCTCAGTAGTTAGTTTTTATAACTGAGAGGCCATTGATGCAATCTATGCCTCCATAAATGGACTAACTTTGGTTTTGGCATTGCTTACTACCTCAACCTGGAGCACAACTTCAAGCACTTTATGGGGTTCTATGAAAATTTTTATGTAAAATGCACATCTAAAAGGCATTAATAGACCACCAAAAAAACATTGTGCATGCTAGGAGGGATGAATGTCATATGGAAGCTTAAAGAGTAGAGTTTTGAATCATTCATCATATAAGTATATTCTCTCAGATAACCCCTAATTGATCTCTTTGAGTTCCATGATACTCTATTACTCAAACTCAAGGATATCAAATTGTTTCAAGAAGGCCTCCATTTAGCACATCATAGTCAACCATATCTTGGTTTGGATCAAACTTTTGATACCAAGTGTGGGCATGATCCATCAAAATAGTCATGATTTATATTGCCTTGCACTCAGGCTGAATGATACCCCAAGAATGCCATTATAGTTCACATTTTAGCACATGGTCCATGGAATTCTCAACTCTATGATACTTAGGTAAGTGCATGGTCATCTCATAGTATATTTTGTAAGGAGGTGGTGTGGGGTTGTAGTTTTCCTACCCTTATTATGTCTATGTTGGGGGTGACCCTCTGATGCCTCCACTAGTAGGGTTGGATGTTAATCTTAATGGGGTAGGTTGTAGTATGGAACTTGAAAACACATCCCCACTCCCTTATGGTACTATACCACTTCTTTTAGGTTGTTTCCTAGTTGGTGCAACTAACATTCTTTTCACAAGAACATTTACACCTATGTTTAAAGCTATAGGGTTGGTGCTTTCTAAATTTATCATTCCATCACTCAATTCCTCGTAAGGGATCACTTGCTCAAGTACAAAATATTGGTTCAAACCTTGAATTCTATCAAAGTCTAGGTCAATAACAAGGTCAATTACCATTATTATATCTTCTAGTTAGGAATCTAATGCATGAGCTTGTGCTTCAAGGTTAAAGGGGTAGGTGCTTTTGGTGCATTATCAAGTGTCACTTCTTGTAGGAATCTTTTGTAATCTATACCCAACTATTGAGTCTAGTTTCTTAATTTTTCCTCTCCCTCTTGATGTTGTTTTAGTTCAAGGTATCCTTCCCCATGCCCTTCCTGCTCACTATGGGTCCTCTCAGCACTTATAGGTTCTATATACTCCATCAATTTATGCCTATGTTTACCATAATTTAACCTTTGAAGCTCTCAGGTGTTAAGTTGTTGTTCCTCTTCCATCACACTCTACCTATACATCCCTTTATTTCCTTCTACACTTGCTCATACATGCAAGGACTTTAGCCTTCCATTTTCATGGTTTTTATACCATAATCCACAAGGTGATTTTTTAGTTCAGTGTCAAGCCCTCTAATGAATGCACCCCTTGGTTCATGAAGGAACTTATACTCTATTTCTTTAGGGTATGATAAGGTTGACACTATGAATTTTAACACATAGTTGTTCAATATACCACTCCACTTATCTACAGCATGCATCCAAACTTTTTAACCTTTTTATACACTCTATGGTCCACTTGAGGTATTGGTTATAGCTATGCCTTCTAGTGGTAGTATAGGTAACTAACCATCAGTACACATGCTTAGGTAGATTTCAGAAGAATACTTCATAAAGGGCATCATACAAGTTATTTTACACCCATTTCTATGGATTATGTCCTTCTTATGTAGGATGGTTCTGCATGAAACTATCTTTGACTCACTCTAGACACTGATTGATATTCTTGAGTGATAGTCAAAGCATCACTGTATTGCACCATTGTATAAACAACATTCAACATGAATCTTAATTATGGAGCCAAAATATTTTAGAAAAGTTCACCTTGCTAGTTTTGTGCTTAGTCATGTAGTTAGCTTCCAAGCCAATCAAGTTCTAGACTTGGGGAAGCTAGGCATGAGAGTAGAAAGGTCTAGCACACAACATTTTTCACACTATGGTATTGGCATCAATTTCACACAAGGCATGAGCCTTGTGCACTCACCTGAAGTGCAATAGTGAAGGGACAAGCATGTATTAGGTTAGTTGTATCATGGCATAAATTGGGCTTCTAAGGGAGTTAGTCCATCACTAGAGGGTTTAGTTGGCCTTCTAGTGTTAATTCCTAGGTTACAATTGGTTCATCCTCAAGTGGTACTCTAAGCACATGTCTCTGAGCCTTAGGGTATTATGATTCACACTTGGGGTACTCATAGGTTGGTTGAGGTCACTAATGGTGCAAGGATGCCATTAACAGCCAAGTTGAGTCTTCATTTTACTATCATACATAAATAATCAAATATAACTTAAATAAAATTAACTCATCAATAAGACATCTTATAAATCATAAATGCACATCAATACTTCATCCTATCAAGGCTCTTCTTTATTAACTTAATCATAGATTTCATTACAAATGACAATATATGTGCATATCCTAGCTCTACTCACACCCAGTGGCTAACATACAAGCTTGGGATATACATTCAAACTCTTAGATCTTAAATACATAAGCAAATTACTATGGTTGGCTCCCTATTTCTCTAGAGCTTCACTATTATTCTTTTCTCCTCTTCTTTTTTATAAAGGCTAACTTCCCTTTATAGGTGAGAGTCATCTTCCACTAGATCATAGGGATGCATACCATTTGATGAGTTATCTTGAGTTTTTCATCTCTGCTCTCCTAACATCCATTCACCTCAAGCCACCTTGTACAAGTCCTGATAAGGACATCATTTAATAAGTTTGGAACTTCTCAACTACCTGTCAACTAGCATGGATTCCATGGGGACTCCAGTTGATTTTAAAATGATCAAAAGTGAAACTGGCCCAAGGGTTGATTCACACCAAGGTTTGATAGGTTGGCATGGTCCACATATTAGCACAAAAGGGGGCCCAACATGCAAGTAAATGCGAGTATGAATGTTGATTTAAATGCTTTGAGTGTGTATTGATACTAGAAACATAAGTAATTTGAGCTCTAGGTTATTTTAGATGGGTGTATATAGAAGTGGGGTGTAATAGGGATCAATGACCTTGATTTGCACAATTTTTTCTGAGTTTTTTCATAATAATTACATCTATTTTCCATATAGGGGATAAATGAATCAGAGTGGTCTTTATATAGTGTTATGGTTCTTGTCGAGACATGAAGTGAGTCTAGGTTGAACCTAAAATGCTTTGGAAAGTATAAATATATTTATTTAGGGGTCAATAAGGTTGAGTATCAATAGTATTTCCCCTTTGCCAATAGCACAATGCATTATAGACCAAAGGGTTATGTTATTGTCTAGGTGGTTGAAATGGCTGAAAAAAGGTCTTGGATGCTTAAGCACTGACTCAATGTTACTTTTGGTATATCTATACATGGACTGAATTCACATATCAATTGAAAAATCATCAAAATATGCCCTAAAATAGATCTAAGGATAAGCTAAGGATATGCTAGCCTCAAGTAACACTCATTACATTAAAATGACATTTTAGATTGATAGAATTGATAAACTAATATATAGGATCTAGATATGAAATTGATTAGGAAAGCATATAAATTAATTTTGAATAATTGACATAGAACACAAATATTTACCATGAGAAAACTCAAAGAGGTAAAATCTCCATTGATATGGTGGTAAAACACTATTCATGTAATACTATTCATATAGTACTATTCATTAATGTTGTGGCAAACATTATTCATCCTGATGAGGTTTCACCACACTATTCTTAATTTCATAGGTGTCATGGGTATAATTTATCATGTGGGGATAAGAAAGAGTGGTAAAAAAGGAACATAGATGTGGTCTACCTTGTCTAAATATGATGGTCTTCTTTTTTACCTTTGCACATGTGACTAGCTTTTATTATTCATCCAATAGTGTTCACATTTGAAGGGTGGCACAATTTTCCTTGGTGGATAATTTTCCCTTTGTCATCATTCATCCCATGAGGAATATAGTGTATCATTCTTGGTCATTGCTCTTAATTTTCATCTTTCATACATGTGGAAGTGGGGCATAGGTCTTTTATTGTCTCCATTCCTTATGTGTGTGTGTGTGTGTGTGTGTGTGTGTGTGTGTGTGTGTGTGTGTGTGTGTGTGTGTGTGTGTGTGTGTGTGTGTGTGTGTGTGTGTGTGTGTGTGTGTGTGTGTGTGTGTGTGTGTGTGTGTGTGTGTGTGTGTGTGTGTGTGTTTGTATCTATCATTGTCTTAGGTAGGAAAATTTAGGAGAGAGATAAGCTTAGAGAGAAACTTGAGGTACTCCTTGGCATGTTTTCCAACTAAAGATAGAGTTATATGGCATGCATTGGTGGCATGACTTTTGTATTATAATGCTTTATTAATAGCTTATGTATGTTGAGAGAATTAATGAGAATTGAGATGATTTTATGATAAGATTATATATTTTGTGAGATAATTTGAGAGGTATAAGTATTTTTAAATCATTTATGTGGTTTGAGACCACATCAACTAGTATTAGAGAAATTTTTGATTCCTTAGGTAGTGGATATGAGAGGAGAGTTTTGAGTTGAAAATGTGAGTTTATGTTTTGTTTTTATAGGTACGAAGAATGTGAATAAGAGGGGGAGAGTACCACTAAAATAATAATGGATGAATAATCTAAAGACCTAGGATATGATTTTTGAGCTACTGATAGAAATATATGAAGACTATGAGAATGTAGAAGAAGAGGATTTGGTGTGGGAGATGATAGACTCCTTGAGAACAAAGGTGGTTGTGTTGAAGAAAGAGATAGATATGTTTAATAAAAATCAATGCAACCATGGAGAGTTGTAGAAGAGAGAAGATAAAAGAGAATAAAATATGAAGGATAAAATTTCCATGAAATGCAATATGAAAGAGGAGAAGGTTGTCATGAAGGACAACAAATCTGATTTTAAAATCAGCAAAGAGGAAGAAGCTTGTGAGCAGCCCATAGGGGAGAGAATCCTCATGAATTAGGATGTGAATGTGATATTAAGTGAACCTGATGTTGAAGACCAATTGTGTGATGATGGTAAATAATATAGAAGACCCATGAGTGGAAAAATGTTTCCATGGGTGAAACATTTAATGTGAGTGAATAAGGAAAGCATGTAGTGTTTCAAGTTTCCATGGTGGAAACTTTGGATATGGATGTTGTGCAAGTTAGTGCACATAAATATATTTTGGTGGAGGATGAGAGAAAAAAAAATGGGATTTATTATGGATGGGCCATTGAAATCCCATAGTGAAATTGAAGAGCATGAGTAGCATGCTGAAATTGAAGGAGAATAATGTGTTTCATGTGAAGAAACATGGGATGAAAATGATGTGTAAGTATGTGCACATAATGATATGGAGGATGATGAAGATTTTATACATGTATTATGGTATGAGAGTGAGTATTTCATCCATGAAGAGTTTCATATGTATGAGGAGGAAAACATGCCTTTAGATCATGATGAATTAGTGGATGAGATTTTTGTACAAGAGAGTACACATGTGGAGAGTTTTATGGATGAGATAAATGATGTTGTATCCATGATTGAGAAGTTTCAAGTGGTATGTGATGATTTTTTGGATGATCCAATAGGTGGTTAGATGAGTGAAGAAAGTCAGGTGGGATTTCGGTGGAGGTGGATGGACAGTTGTGGGCTTTAGATCACATCGGATGATGAGATGCTTGGTTGATAATTTTGGTGAGGAGATAAGTTTGTGATGGGTGTGATCCCATGAGTGTTTTTGGTGGTTTTTATCCCACATGTACATCTATTGGTATATGGATGAGATTTTAGAGGAGGAAGATAATTTTAAGGCTAGTAAGTAGATGTTGGAAGAGGAGGAGGAAAATAAAATTCTTTGGGTGCATGTGATGTGTTGGAATAGGATGCCATGGTAATTACCCTTAGTGACCAAAAGAGTGGTTCTACCACTTACCCCATCTATGTCATCATTTTATCACATTATTTATCTCAGATGTCTGATGTAGGAGAATCTAAGGGATTAGGAAATCATGCATCACCCAAAAATAGAGTGGTGTGTTTTTTATTTTTTAGAATAAATGGCATGAATACAAGCAAGACAAATCATAGGCATTGATTTGTTTTCAACTGGAACAGAATGTATTAGTAAAACACTATTCATGTATCACTATTCATAGATGATGTGGCAAACACTATTCATCCTAGTGAGGTGTCACCACACTATTCTTGATTGCATAGGTGTCATGGGTCAAATTTATCATGTGGAGATGATAAAGAGTGGTAAAAAAATATACATGGATGTGGTATACCTTGTCTAAATAATATTCTTTTCCTTTTTGACCTTTGCACATGTGACTAACTTTTACTATTCATCCAATAGTGTTCACATGTGAAGGGTGGTGTAATTTTCCCTAGTGGATCCTTTGTCCTTTGGAATCATTAATCCCATGAGGTATATATTGTAGCATTCTTTTTCATTGCTCTTAATTTTCATATTTCATCCATGTGATATGTGGAGAATAGGTGTTTTATTGTGTCCCTTCCTTATTTGTAAAATCTATAAATGTTTGTATCCATTTTTTGCTTAGGTATGTGAATTTAAGAAAGATATAATCTTAGAGAGAATCTCAAGGGCCTCATTGGCATGTTGGACAAGTAAAGATAGAGTTTTGTGACATTCATTAGTGGCATGGCCTTTGTATTGTAATGCTTTGTTGAAAGCTTATGTATGTTGAGAGAATTAATGAGAATTGAGATGATTTTGTGATAAGATTATATGTTTTGTGAGAGAATTTGAGATGTATAAAGATTATTAAATCCTTTATGTGGATGGAGGCCACATCACCCACCAATATTATATTCATATTTTTGAGAAACTCTGGACCCAAATAAAAAGCCTTCCCTTCTCACTTTTTCATAAAATGGCCTTCAAAATACTCATAGGTTGAATATGATCAAATAGTTTCATATTCGAATGTATTTTCACAATAGGGTAAAACTCTATTTATATTAAATAATCAAGGGAAGTGACCATTGTAAAAATAATGGATCCATCCATCCCAATAAATCAAATTAAATAAAATACTTGGTAAGTATTGAATAACTAAAATAATAATAGTAACTTTCATGAGGTTTCTTCCTCAAGTTAATAAACAATATATTACTAATTAATTAATTACCAATGTAAGCTAAGGATTAATAATTATCAATTAGACATTAATTTCTCTAACACTCCTCCTTAATGATAAGTGGGGATAAATGTCATAGTCACCTCAAAAAAAAATTGTATTATGTACACAATTGAAGGATTTAAAAAACCTTCATCATGCCAAACATCACATTTTGAGACAAAAAGAATTATAATCCATAAACTACTCAAAAATTAAGTTTAGGCTAACATGATCATGAGACTACATCTCACATTTTTTCATGAATAATCACTAAGCATATTTGAATCCTTTTATAACATAAGGACCTCCATTACAAAGTATGTTTTTCATGTATTGAGGTACAAAAGTAAAACCTTCACATGAAGTTTACTTAAATCACATAATTTACATATAAATTTTACAATTATTTATAATGAGAATAAATATAGAGAATAATGAATACATGGCCAATAATAAGTGGCATTGTCATGCACACTCCTCAATAGCAACTCTGAGAGGCCAAGCATTACATGAAACTGATAAAACTTGGTAGCACCAAGTGGTTTTATGAATATATCTACACTTTTTCATCTATAGAATATAACTATATATTAATATCATCATTGAAGACTTTCTCTTAGATAAAATACACATGAAATTCAATATGTTTGGTTATTTGGTATTGCACTAGATTTTTTGCCAAATTTATACAACTTTGATTATCGCAATGAAGGATGGTACTATGAGAAACATCCAAATTAATTTCTCCCAACAAACTTTACAACCACATGGCTTATTTAGAAACTTACATATCACTTATGTACTATACTTTAGTAGAAGAGATAGAGACATTAAATTGCTTTTTTCTACTCTAAGTGATAACACCTGCACCAAATTTAAATACATATCTAGAAGTAGATTTGTGATCTATAATATCACTAGCAAGCTTAACATCATAATAAACATATAATTTATCATTATAAATATAATAATAAAATAAATCAAAATTAATTGTTCTTTTGATATAACAAAAAATTCATTTAGCTAGTTTTTAATGATCTAGATACGAATCCTGCATAAATCTATAAGTAACACCAACATCATACAAAATATCTAGCCTAGTGATGGTTAGATAAACCAAACCACAACAAGATATCTATATAAAGTAGGGTTATATTTTTCACATGCAAGTTTTAGATCAAGTTTAACACCAACTTCAATAAAATTATAAGAAGATTTACAATCAAGTATGTAGAACTTAACAAGAAGGTTATAAGCATATTGATAATGTGATACAATAATAAAATATTTATCTCCTAAAAAATGATGTAGAATGGTTAATTAGTTATTTTAAATATTTCACTTAGTTTATTCTTATATTTATGAATTAAACTAGTTAGATCACCACTAATCAACAAATCATCAACATATAATACATTTAGAATCAAACTAACCATTTTCAATTTTAACAAAGAGATTATTATCAGAGTAGCAATTAGATAAACCTAATTCTTTGAAAATGAAGTAATTTTAGAGTACCAAGCTTGAAGAGCTTGTTTTAAACCATACAAACATTACTTTTACTTGCATATATAATGTTTTATAATAGGGTTAGTTAAACCTTTAGGTTGATTCATGTGGATTTTCTCTTCTAAATCATCATTTATAAATGCATTCTTGGCATCTATTTGGTGTATAGCCCAACCATTTTGGGCTGCAAGAGCAATAAGAAGGTTAATAGTATTCATTTTTGCTACAAAATTAAATTTTTAAACATAGTTAATCTTGGGTTTTTCATTGAACCCACGAACAACTAGTCTAGCTTTAAATTTGTTGATTTTACCAATTGAAATATATTTGATCTTATAAAGCCACCTACAATTGACAATATGCCTTTTAGGTGGAGGAGGGACAAGATCCCAAGTCTAATTTTTAATTAATGCATTATATTAAACTTTTATAACAACAATCCATCTATCATCTTGAGTGGTTTCCTCAAATTATTGGGGTTCACATTCATACATAGTTCTTAATGCATGATAAGAATGTTAACTTCTAGTTAATTTATTTAGGTTATCAACATTAGAAGATTAAATTAGAAATTCTATCAATTTAGGTCTCTTAGATTGAATATGAAACTAAGGAGGTTCCTCAAACTCTAAGTTATCCAAAGTTGAATCCACTTCCTCAAGGGAATCCATTTTATCACAAGGAGAAATATGAGAGTCAGTTTTATCAACAGAAAAACACTAAGTAGGTTCCATAAAGGGCTCACAAAAAGTTTTTTGAGAATAAGAACATTCCTATTCTCAATTATGTGACATTTAGAAGGATCATACACTTTTAAACCTTTTTCTTATCTCTATAACCTACAAAAATTTAAGAATAGGAAGTGGGATCGAACTTCTTTCTTTTAAATTTAGGAATAAAGATAGAAGGGGGACTACCAAAAATCTTGAGATGAACCACATTAAGTTTTTTTTTAGTCCAAATTTTTAAATAATTATAAAGATGAAAATATTTGATAGCGACACTATTTAGAATATGCATAGAAGTATTCATGTCTTTGGGCCATAAAAACTTAAGAATATTTGTAGATTGCAACATTATTCTAACCATTTCTATGATGGTGTAATTTTTTCTTTCAGCAATACCATTTTGATGAGGGGAATAGGGAGTTGTTAATTCCCTTTGAATACCACAATTAATACAAAAATAATCAAACTTGATACTAATATTTTCACCATCATTTTTAGTTTTAATCTCTTAATAACAAAATTAGATGCATTTTTAACACTAGCTTTAACTTCCTCAAATTTAGACAATACATCAAATTTATTTTTAATTAAAAAAGACTAGGTCATTCTAATGTAATTATCAATAAAAGTAACACAATACAAAGAACCATTAAGATATACAACTTTAAGAGGTCCTACAACATCACTATAAATCAATTCTAAATAATGTGAAGAATTTGCATCATGATTCTTGTGAAATGGGTTAGTATGTTGCTTATCACATAAGTAAACCTCATAATTTTCATGATGAAATGAGATAAAAGGAAGTATAAAAACAATATTATTTGTGGACATATCATGTAAAATTATAAAATTAACCTGTCATAATTGAGATTCATTCCTACTATGTGATGAAAGAAACCATGTATAATAAGGATAAAAAATATATAAACCATTCTTTTGAACTCTTTCAAAAATTAAGAAAATAGATTTATTCATAATGGAATAACTATCTCTAAGTAATGTTACAATGAAATTATTATTTGTAAGTTCATAACAGAATATTAAATTCTTTTTAAGCTTAGATACATAGAAAATATCATTTATAATAATATTTGAAAACATTACTTTTCTCTTTTTAGTTACTTCTAAGAATGAATTATCTCCTAAGTAAATTATTTTAGATATATCTCTAGAATCACACAGAATATTAGATAAGAAAGTCATATGGTGCAATACATCATTATCTAAAATCCACTCATTTTCATTTAAAGCAAATAAGGTAACATACAAAGAAATAATATTTGAATCTTGATTGTTATTTTGATTAAGGTTTTGATTATTCTACTTGTTTTGATTAGATTTCTTCTTTCTATTATTTTTAGAATATTTATTGTTATTTTTATTCTTATTTTTATAACAAGGTTCCTCCTATGACCAAATTTACCACACAAATTACAATTTTTATCAAACTTAGGTTTGTGGTTCTTATTACCAAATTTCTTATTTTTGTATTTACCTTTAATAAAATTAGGGTTAGACTTTTTATTTTTAGTGTTATAAAAAACATTATTTGATTTGATAAGTGCTTAAGTGGCATTCTATTTATGATCAAAATTGGTCATAACTTGTTCTTCTTAAATCAAGAGAGTAGACAAGGTAGTAAGGTTAGGGATATCTTGCTTAGTTTGATACTTAGAATTCAAAATTGAAATGAGATTTCTAAAAAAATTATGAATATTTAACTGAATGATAAAATAAAAAAAATAATCATAAATCAAATTATAATTACATCCATCTCACTAAGCTTTAATATTTTAAATTTTAGGAATATAATTCACAACTTTTTCATCACCTTTCATAGGTATAGTTAGAAATTCAAGCATTAACTTAATAGCATTTGATAGATGAATGCCCTCTTGCATAGATTCAAAGAGTTTTCAAGCATCTTTATCATAATTCTGATTACCAATATGGAGAATTAAAATATCCTTAACACTTCATAAGATAATGGACATAGCTTCTTGTGATTTATGTTGAAATACATTGGTAAGCTTAGGGGTCACATGACGTCTAGAAGGGTTTTTTTCAATCCCAAAAACAATATTATACAATTTATGGGCCATAAATTTGGCTTTAACATGAATTTTTTATATATTATAATTATTTGCATTAAGCATTTGAGATTTATTTGAGGAAAAATGAGGTGAAGCCATAGCTTCCCTTTAAACAAGACACTAAAAAAATGCTTAAAATAAAAAATTTTAGTGTGAATTTTAACTCAATTTGATAGTAAAAAAAAATTTTAAGTGAAAACACAGAATAATTATTCAATTTAATGCTAGACAGAGCAAAAAATTGTGAAATATTATGTCAAAATAGGGTGTTGCAAGTGTCACAAAAATATACTAATGTAAGAACAATTTTAAGAAAAATAACCTTTTTAATGAGTTTTATACTTTGATTATAAAATAAATCAAACCAATAAGTTCACCTGCTTAATCACATAATTTATATTCTAAATAATATAAAAAATTGATTTAGACTTGCACAAAATTAGGTGTCAAAAGAGTCACACTTAGAATGACCACCTAGACACTTATTATAAAAATTATAAAAACTATAATGATAGGTTTCAAAACACAAAATTGACCATGTATATGTGTCTAGAAGGGGACAAAACTTAGAGATTGACTGGTTACATGATTATGTTTGTCAAAATATTCACTCAATCAAAAGTTAAAACAATTTGGATAGGGCAACAAGGGTTTTAAACGTGTAAAATGTTGGCACATAAACCAAAAAATAGAATCCAAATATAATAAAATTTAAAAAATTAACTTGACCAAGTTAAATAATATTTAATTTATGGGGTTTTTAACTTGGGACCTCCTTAGTTGTAAGTTTTTAGCAAAATTACTACCACCAACCCTTCTAGAAGCTTCCTTAAGAATTTATATACAATAATTGATATATGAACTATAATTTTTTGATATTTTTACTAAAAAAAATATAGTTTCATATATAGGGTGCATGAATTTTAAATAAGTGAAAAAAACTTTTAGGTTTAAAAAGCTTAAAGAAGGGTGGAGCTACTAACTTTGCATGAAAAATTAAGAAAATAAAAAAATGAATTATTTTTAAAATAGTTTTCAAAACTATATGAAATAAAACTCTTACCTTTAGTATGCATATGAAAAAATGGCATAGAAGTAGTATTTTGAAGATGCCATTAAGATGAATAGTCCAAAAAATAGTCAAAAAAAATTCCACTCTTTCTGAATCTACCCGCTAAAAGTAATTATAGGTTCAAATTTTGACTTTTGATAGAGAAAATTGTTTTTTCACTCCATCAAGTTGTACTATGCTACCTAAGGGAGTTTAGAAAAAATAAATTGAATCTTCTAATTCTTTAGAGAGATAATAAGGGGGTTTGATAGTCATAATAATTGTTAAAACAACTTTTAAACACTTTAAACCACCACCATAATCAATTTAGATAATTTTTTGAAGTTTTCAGGGTATAAAATCCATACTTGGGCTGTACAAAATCTCTTAATGGACCCTTGACTAAAATAAAATTCTTCAAAACTATTTCTTTTGCTCTTGAGTGGTGGCTAGATTAAGATCCAAGGTGTGGAAATGATGAACCAGTCTTCTTAGAGATTAAGCAAAAAAAAACTTCCTCTATGTCGTACACAAGATTGTAGGAGGCTTAAAATAATTTTAAAAATATTATAATTTGAATAAAATCTAAATTATTTCACTCAATGCAATATGCTTGCCAATTAAACCCACTCATCAAGCTCTAAAACCATGATAGAATTGATAAACCAATATATAGGATCTAGATATGAAATTGATTAACAAAGCATATAAATGAATATTGAAAAATTGACGCCGAATATAAATATTTATCATGAGAAAACCTTAAATACATAAAAAAACCCACCAATGTGATATTCATATATTTTAGAAACTTCGCACCCCAATATAAAGCCTTCCCTTCTCATTTCTTCACAAAATGGCCTTCACAAAACTCATAGGTTGAATATGATCAAATAATTTCATATTCAAATGTATTTTCACAGTAGGGTAAAACCCTATTTATATTGAATAATTAAGAGATGTGACCATTTTAAAATAATAGGTCTACCCATCCCAATAAAGCAAATTAAATAAAACACTTGTTAAGTATTAAATAATTAGAATAATAATATTTATTTTCACGAGGTTTCTTCCTCATGCTAATAAATAATATATTATTATTTTATTAATTACCAAATTAAGCTAAGGGTTAATAATTACTACTTAGACATTACTTGATCTAACATAGATGACTGCATTCCCCCTTTTATTCTAAAAATATAGCGGGGTGAAATGACTAGGATAAAGGAAAGAAAGATGTACCTGGGCTTACCTCAGAGGCAAAGCCCTTGAATGTGGATCTGAGTCTATGAATCGTGCTCCATTGCATGTCCTAAAAATGAAACATGTATAAATCAATTCTTAATAAATATCAAAATCAAAGACAATAACTGAGAAAAGAGATGAGAGAGAGAGAGAGAGAGAGAGAGAGGAACAAACACACCTCACTAAGTATGTGAACCAATGTAAAAACTTGGTGTCATCCTATGTATGTAAATGGTGGTCAAATGATAAATATTTTGGATTGGTCTAATGGATTTCCCAATCCCCATGTGTGGCTGGATCAAGAACTCAAGCTAGCCTTGACTGCATCATTTCCCACCCCTATTTGATGGATCATAATCTGTTAATAACTTAGATTAGATTGATGAGTTATCCAACCCTTCTTATGTAGGGTGGATGAAGAACTCAAGTAGGTTATGACTCCATCATTGCCTACCCATGTTTAGTAGATGCATTTGAGGTTGCAAATGTGTGATGTAACTAAAATTATGTAAGATGAATCTAAGCCATATGGAAACTCTAAAATATAAAAACATCTCTGGGCCACTCAAGAATGTTGGATGATATAAATGGAATGAGGCATCAACTGGTATGATCCTAGTGCAAAACTAGTGTATATGGTGTATATATTATATAACATGGAGAATGGCATGGAGTGTCATTCCATCTAAGAGAACTAGTACCAAATTAAACACATGGGAATAATGGGTCATGCACATGCCCCTGATTTTGATATCTATGTATATGGATTATGGACTAATTCATAATAATTTGGGTCTATGCATATCTAAAATTGAAATGGAAGTGATTATGTCATGCATGATGTCCCCAATCTGAACAAACCTATGTTATAAGTGTAAAAACTAAGTATATATTGAACCTATCCAATAATCTATGACTAATACTATCCAATTTAAACTATAATTGATGTACCTTTTCGACGTTTCTATAATTTTTTGTGTTTCAGGATATTAGATAGTAATGTAATCCCCTTTGCCAATAGTGTATTATGTTATAGACCATTTTATTACACTATTGACCCAATGTGTTATCTATGAGGGAAACTGAGACCAATTTGGGTTTTACTTTATTTCACTATATTTTGTTGATCTTGAGCACTATAATTTATGTCTATGTGCTGAAAATTATGTTCTTAGTGCACTAGGAGAGTTGATCTCTATGATAAAACCCTATGAATACCCCTTCTTTTAAGGGGAGTTGTTGAACCTCTAAAATAACTATCCTTGAAATAAAACTATGCATCATGTTTTTTATACTAAAAACATATTATATATGTGTGAAAAACTAATATAATGTGTACACATGACATCAGAATGTAAAATAATCTGAGCACAAGTTAGCAATGTATGATGCATATTAGATATTGCATTCACAAGGTTGTCAAGATAGATATAATAATGTAAACATGTATATGAATATTAAATATAAATATAATTTCAATAAACTACCTAGGGGGATGGGGCATGATGTCCATCAAGGCACCCAAGGAGGAAGGGGAGATACATGAGGTCCCTCATGGGATCACCAACTAGATGTGAATATAACAAGTAAGATAAAAGTGTCATTGCCATGACACATACATGAAATCATACATACAAATGCATGAGGCATGCAAGAATGCCATGGGGACATGATACAAGGGACATGGGCTTATCACTAAGTTTGAGAAAGAAATTCATACAAGGACATGTTCAAATGTTTGCATATGTAAATAGCATGCAAGGTTGGCTAAGAGCCACATGGAAGGACATATTCAAATGTATGCATATGTAATCAAGAAGTACACATAAGGACATGAGAACATGTCCAAAGCATACACACAATGAAATAAAATTTCTTAGATTCATATAACAATGGCATATTCAAATGCCCTCGAGTAGATATAAAAGCAAACAGACGTAATCAAATCTAAACTATTAAACCAAGAAATAAAAGTGTGCATAAACATGTGGTATAAATCCATATAAGAGTAAATATGTACATAAGTTGAGTCTATGTGAATCATTAGTAGAATTTTAATATCTCATCACTCTTAGTAGACAAAAGTGTAGGTAATAGAGCATTTACAATTTTTTCACTTTTGTAGTGGATAAATTTCTAGTCAACAGACGCTGCACAACATAGCTATCCAAGTAATGCAGAATTGTCCAAACATAGTTGCAGACTCTATTTTAATAATTGAGTTGTCAAAAGCCTATTTTTTATTTTATTTTTCCAATATCATATACCTACTACATTCAACCAAAAACCAAAAATTCTAAGTATCTTCTTATTGGTTGTTCTTGTTAAATTTATCATATGCCACTTTTAATCAATTTCAATTAGCTCATATTTATATTTAAGTTTATGCTTAAATGTCATATTTTATAATATAAATAATATTTAAATGTCTCATACCTAATCAACACTATTAAATCAAAAATATGGTAGAATATATTTTCTTTCTTGAACGTTTTTTTTTTTTTAAATTTTTGTTTGAGGGTTTCAAGTGTGTTCATAATTCCCATACACTAAAGAAAAATGTGATCATCATTTCCAATATTTTATTGAAAAATTCTATAGGATTTGTATTTGACCTATGGGTTTCAACTGAATTCCTAATTTACATGTACAAATATGTTTTCTTCTTTTGGTTTGCAAATTATTTTCTTTTGCTTGCTTACTTTCTAGAAGTGTGTCCTGATAATTGTAAAACTCATAAGATTTATTGTTCTAGGAAAATTGTTCATCATTTTTACCTAATTTTTGGTGTGATGGCTACTAATCTAATACTCAAGCATTATACAACACTATATATGGACTATATCTTCCATATACCTAAAAATTATATTTGAAGTGTATAACACTTTTTTATTTTCAGCCATATGAAGCCTTCATCTATTTAGATTTGTAGTGCACTGGTAATCAATTATATCCAAGATTTTGTTTTAAATATACCTTATATTTTGGCATAATGTTTTTATGGGATGGTGGAATCATCCATGATCAGGTCCCATTTTAATCTTGGCTCACTAGTTATGACTACCATGACCAGTACATCTATGAGCCTACAAATCAAACACACCCTACCTAGTTACACCCATTCTCTCTTTCCTTTTACACATTTATATGATTCTCTTTTATGACACCCAAGAATTTTATCTCCCTTATTCTTCTAAGACATAGTGCTTAATTAATACATAATACATGTTTTTTCTCAATTTGATAATACAACTATCCAAAGTTATGTACAAGTTAAAAATGATGTTGATGATGAACATGATAATCAATATAATGATTACAAACATGATAATCAAGATAATTAAAGTGATCATGATAATCAAGCTAATCCTAAAGTATTTGAAACAATTGGTTACAATAAGCTTAATGGGGTAGATCTTAAGAAAGTTAAAGAATTGCCCAATTTTCACCAAGGACTTAGTCAATATCCCAAAAATGTGATAGGACCTTGTCAAATTGTTCCTATCATCTAATAATATACATCAATCTAATCTTATAATATGTCAATAATAATAAGATCTTCCTTTTATATTTTTTTAATACTCCCACTTCAAGTGTCCTAGTTTCTATTGTTTCTTTGGTTCCTATATCAACACCTCTAATTACATATGTGACATCATCCCTAGTTATGGGGGAATAAAAATGCTTATAAGATATTAATATGCCTATTTTTACACATTTAACATACACACATCATTTTATTCCTATGCATGGTCTTCCACCAACTTCTCCTAATGCATATTCCCTTCAACAAACTCTTACACCCCTACATTATAATGTGTTTGAATTAGAGCAAAATTTCTCTAGAACTATTCATTCCAAGAATTCCCATACTTTATTTTACAACACTTTGTCACCTAAGATAGCATCTTATCTATTACTAGAAATATTTTTAACTCCTAAGCTTCCATTCTATGAAGGTAAATGTGATATCAAACATTATCTTCAGTTAATTCATGCAACATGATTGTATTATTCATAAAATGAAAAATTATTAACAAATATATTTACACAAAACCTCAAAGAATATATTTTTCAATAGTTATATGATATTCCAATCCAATCAATTGAAACATTCAAACCTTTTATGAAAAACTATCTTATGTATAAATTAATAGACTCAAACAAAGGTTCAATGATAAAATTGATGAATATGTTCTTTGATACAAATCTATGTTAGTTGATATGACCAATGATATGGTAGAAAATAAGTTAAGGATATCTTCACACAAAATTTGATAACACCAATTCATGAGTCTATCATATTTGACAAATTCAAATCTGTTGATGAGTTCTCTCATAAAATGAAAGAAAAATAATTCAAACTCATAGCTTTGAATAAACTTAAGTATACATTAAATGTTTCAACTAATTAAAATAAGTTCCTATTTTACCCCCTAGTTTATCATCATTACTAACCTTAAGTTCCTAAGTCATTACTCAATATTATTTATATCACTCTCAAACTACTCTTGGCCTCAGTCTAGACGTCCATGTTTTCTAGGATAGGTTTACGTTAAGTTCTACTTAACCATGGGATTAAGACTAGGTGAGGCTAGTTAAGGCATTACATACTTCTCCGCTTTATAAAACTTTATCCTTGAAATTTTGTTTCCAGATCAAGTATGTTCATAATTTCATCCATCATGTATTAGTGGTATTAAAATAGGATAGCATCAGCATAACATCTCATACATGTGACAATAATAATAAAGTAAATAATTGTAATGTTCACATGGGTTAGTATTTTCTTACAATGATAAATTTTAAAAGATCCAAAGATCCCTCTCCAATGAAATGTATCCCATAATCAACCCCATTTCCATGAGGTAGGGGCAAGTATCATTGGGTATGACAAGTGATACATAAACACAATGTAATCGATATCAAAAGAAAACCTTAATGTAATATCAAATCATATATATATCATCATCAAACCCAACTATAATATCAAAAAAATTATAACATCAACAAATCATTTGGAAATATAAACCCTGAATAACATCCAAAAATACAAATAATATTTTCACATGGGTAACACACAATGGTTTATCGATTGCAAATAACGGACATTAGTAATAATTGGCTTCCATTCCCAATATTTTACCCCCTTTAAATGCCTTGGGGATATGAGCTTAAATAAAAACAATTTTTAGATTCTACCCCATCTCTCAACACCATGGTAGAGATCTCTTACATCTAGTGCACCTTGGAAATATCATCCATCTCCATCACACACATGCATGTGTACACAAGGAGGAATATGTGTAAAATCTTCTAGGTGGGTATACCTAACTTTTGCAAATTTTGATTATTCTCCTTTATGTATGAAAGTAGTACACAAAGAAGAACATATTATAAGTAAACATCAATCAAACATGGGAAACTATAATAACCAAGAGGTAGTCCATCATTTCAATAAGGAAATATCATAGACAAAACATCCACATGGGTAAATGGTATTAATTTAATAGTTTATTGGTGTCTTCTATTATATTAAAGTGATTGGAACAACCAGTCACATTTAAAAGCTACTCATTTAGCCATATTTTAGCATGCATTATTTCATGAAATTTTAAATTCTCAATAAGACATGGAATTTATACATATAGAATCATCAATCATAAGTAATTGATGGCCCACAACACATGTAGAATAGAATACACAATCAAGAGGAGTTATCACACATTTAAGAGAAGCATATGCATGAACAATCATGAGAAATTTTCACCTAAGCATGCAATACCATAATCATAAAATAGCATACACACAATAACATACATCATGACAAAAAAACATCATTCACAACACAATAATGAATACGCATTCATATAAAAATATATATATTTGAAACAACGAGTCCCCAATATCTCAAGACATTAAAAAGACATAAAAAATCACTTTGAATGCTCTAATAATTAATATCTAATTGTGTTCCTACCAACACATCACACTTATATAAATATTATGCTATAATAGATGCTATGATGTGAGCATGGATCTACTCATGCCCAATTAGTTCTAATTCAAGCTTTGTTAAAATAAAACAAGAATAATTTTGTTCATTAATGATTTTTATTGTATGATATGTTTATTAAATTTATTTTATCTGATTTTATAATAATGAAGATGTTTCATCACTCATCCCAAAAAATATGGTAATATAAATTATTCTCAAATGATTCACATTTAGATGCTTAACCAAGCATTCTCTATTTTTTATCCACATTAAATGGTCAACCTATGTTTACTCAACCACATATAGTGAACTACATTTCTAAGAATAGTGTTACATATGTCACTATATATTTTTTACAATAGAACCAACAAGGTTAGCCATGAAACTGTGGCTTCAATCCAAGGTCTCACTACATCACTAAAATGGTCAAGTTAATATTTCACCACATTCAAATCTCTTATTATTGTCACAACAAGAAGATAATATCCCATTTACAAATAGGGGGTTCCACATAATCACAATTTCCAATGAGTAATGATATTTAATAAAATTACATGCAATATTAACTTTGTAGAGTTAAGTAATGGCAAAGCTTAGGAAAATGAAATTATTTTGTGCATTCACATTTTACACAAAGGAAAATTTCACTATGACAAGAAAATCAACTCACCCAAGCTACTGGAATTGGATTTTTATAATGTTAATACCAAAAAAGGGTGTCATCGCCATCACATAATCAAGGAAAACATCTCCTATAGTTATCACAATAATACTACCTTATAACAAAAATACACATATATAACGTACTATTTGGATGAAAATTTGTCTTTCCCCATAGGATTTTCACATTTTACCTTCCCTACGGGAGTTGTAGCATGATATCTTCCATTCTACCATCAGTATATGAGGTTCATGTGTGCATATACAAAGATTGTTAACATATTATTTCTCTTTCTAACTTAGGTCCACTTGCACTCAGAGATGGTTGCAAAAGGGTCTCATGAAATCCCTCCTATAGTTTTCCCATATTCCAATGTGTATGACTAAAATTAACACTAACCTTCACTTACCTTTAAACTTTAGAAGTAAAGGAATTTAAGTTTATGAGTGAAAAAATTTATATGAGAGCAATACATATCAATCAATTCCACATAATTAACCATTCTTTTATAGACTTTTCTCCTTGTTATGGATGTTATTAAGATGTAAATATCACTTTTTATATTCTCTCCATATTGTATTTATGTTTTACCTTATCCATTATTTTACCAATTGATTTTCTAATTTAAATCATCTTCCAAAAGAGTAATTCCATCTAGATGACAAATTGGGAAGTGGTAAAAATAGTTAAGTACATTTTTGAAACTTAGCTATCATGGAGATTCCAGCCAGTTGTATCTTTCAATTTTGTAATTTAGATTCTCATGAAACCAAGTCAATTTAACTATCATGACATTTGGATTTTCTTGTGATAAATTTTATCCTTGTGACCACTATACGTTAAGTTCTTATTGTGTATACATGTGGCCATAACCTGAAATCCATAACAAACCCCAAATAAATTAAGTCGTGATTTAAACATAATGGGTATGTGCACTCATGGGATTACATCCAAAAAAATATAGATGGATAATTTTGTGGGCTATGACAACAGGATGGACACCATGTGTCCTCATCATGAACCATTTATGAACCTTAAAAAAATTGAATGCTAAGTCACCCATATAACAATGACTACATGGTTCAAGTGGTCTAACTAAGTTGTTGTCACTAATGACCTTCGCTATATTTTAGGTATAATAATTAAATAAATCCTATAATTCAATGTGCTTGTGAAATTCATGGATCTCACCAATGAACAATACCACATTCAAGTCAAAACACATGGCCACTGAAGGCTTATACTCTTTCACACATGATGTGTGTTTTCACACACACATGGTTGCAATCAAACTTCAAGAAGATATTGATTGGAATGAGCCACAACCTATAAACTAGGTGATTTGTTGGTAAGGCTTATCTTTAATTTCTTTTAATAAATGTGTGGATCTATGATCAAGAAACCTATTATGATCAAAGGTGGCATGTGGTACCAATGGACTATAAACACTTTCAATTACTACCTAAACTTTCATGGGGTGAACTCAAAGGCAACCACTAAGATGGTGACACATATCATCATCATAACATCTTAGGGTCATAGAGTGGCTAATGGTCTATAGAGAGTCCATTGAGACTCAAATACTCCATGTGGTTAGATTTGTTGTTAAGTGGTATGATCTTAACATTCTATTCATGAAAATCAAGACTTAGCCACATGAACCACTTTATGCAAAAAAAATATGCGATGAAGACCAAGAAGCTAAAAAAGACCTTGAAGTCAATAGAGAATGATTTCTCTCCTTCAATATTATTGTAATTAGGCAACCCAAGGTATGAATAATTATGATCTAAAAAGAAAGAATGAGAGATGAAGGCTCATTGTGATCTCATTAGAATCTATCAATATGTTCATATTATGTCCATGGTTGCATTTTAAATTCACAAATTCTTATGTATAATTTTTTCCAAAAGTTAGCAATGTTTAATCCCTCTCTTATACCAATATGTAGCACCCTCCTATGATAATCTAAAACCAACTATAATTTTTTATATTTTAATTAACCTTAATTATGAATTTCCAATCATATGAACCCATTGCTTAGCCAACATGTTGTAAAACTTTCACACCAATTTGTAGCAACAACATTATGTCTTCATCCATAATTAATCCCCCCTGATTAATATGGATGGGTTGCCAAGTTGATCTCAATTTATCTCAAGCACATGTAAGGTTATGATCATAAGACCTATGGGTTAAGGGCCCAAAAAAGATAACTCTTATGGCATTTAATGGCTAAATCAACCTAGACCAAATGAGATCACAACACCCTAAGCATAGGCCTCTGATGTGCATGCACCTATTCTTTGGTCTGCCTACGTATTGGCTTGTGCCTATTACATAAGTGAAATCATGGCTATTGTAGTTCTCCAAAAATTTAGAGAGTATCTTTTTCCAAGTGAAACATTGGATATAAAATATTTATTAGGATCAAGGTCACAAATTATATTGTCATATAATCCTAATTAATTTAATTTGTACCCTCAAATATATAGATATATTTATATCCACAAACCACCAGTATAAACGACTAAATCATGAGGGGGTTCTCAATTAATCACCATACTTTTATTGGTTCATAATAATTTAAAACTTTAAATATGTAAAAATATATTCAATCCTAGCCACCGCAAGTCCAACAAACCTAGGGTCATGGGTTGCATCATGCATTATAATAAGTCTCCACATCACCCTTATAATAGTGTATTCACAATAAAATATTAGGTTCATCTCATCATAATTAAACTTCCCCATTAAAATCCTTTAATCTACTGAATAGATATAATATTAATATTATTAATTATGCCATATTTAAAGATATGGTTTTAAATCCTAGAAGTAGGCCATGATAGTAAAATAAAAAGTTTATTCAAAATAAGCATCCCCATATAAAACCTTTAATCTACATAGTAGTTATAGTACTAATATTATTTTTTATGTTAAGACCAAGCAAGCCATGACATTAAAGTAAAAAAGTTTTTCCCTGGTCAAGGAGAGTATTTAAGACTTTTTTGAGGAATTCTTTCCATTGTCTTTGACTGACAAGCAGCCATAATGTGACATACTCCCAATAGAAATGTGATATGAAATATGATTAACTAAATTAATATTTCAATGCCCTGGGTCAGTCCATTTAGAATTATTCATGATATTAAACACTTGATTTATGCATAAGTGGCTTGTGGGAAAATATACAGTATTTTTTGAAATTATTCAAAATGAAGTCTACTTGGCTATTACATAATTTTTTAAAGATGGAACCATGTTTCAAGATTTCAACAATACTTTTCTAGTTCTCATCCCTAAGAATCATGGGCAAAACCAATTGAAGGACTTTAGACTAATTAGCCTATGCTCCACTTTCTATAAAATATACACTAAAGGTTTGGCTCTAAGAATCCAAATGTTGCTTGACAAATTGATTGTAGAACAATAAGGGGATTTTGTGTTTGGAAGACAAATCTCAAATGGTATTATTATAGGTCATGAAAATATTCACTCTATTATCAATTCTTCCTGATAAAGTATGTTTCTCAAATTGGATATGAACAAAGCATATGACAGAGTTTCATGGCATTTTTTTGATAGAGTCCTTGAAAAATTTAGGTCTAATCAGGTTGTCAGAAATATGATTTCTTCCTGCATATCTGCCTCCATGTTTTTAGTGATTATTAATGGGGTTCCAAAAAGATTTTTTTTGATAGGTAGAGGACTCAGACAAGGAGGTCCACTCTCTCCATATTTGTTTAGCTTAATGGTTGAAACCTTGAGTAGAATAATTGACACTGCAAGTTCTTCTAAGATTATCAAGGGAATCTTAACAACTCCAAACACCAAATCTATCACCCACCAAAAATTTGTGAAGGAAAATTTGATGATGGGAGAACCATCTATTTTTAAATCTAAATGCTTCAAGAAAATTCTTGAAATATATGAGATAGTGTTGGCCAAATCATAAACTTCCTCAAAAGCTCCTTAGTTTTTTATCAACACTTTGTCTTCTCTACAAGGGAAGATTTACAAGATTATTGTTTGTGTTATGAATAATCTTCCTTCCTCCTACTTTGGCATTCCTTTTTTTAAAGTAAATATGAAATATGATTTTTGAAATATCATCATAGATAGGATTTAGAAGAAGCCATCTGGATGGAAAGGGAATTTTTTGTTTCAAGATGGAAAACTAAAATTACTCAAGAGTTCATTGCAAATAATCCCTATTTAATTCATGTCCTTATTTTTCATTCCCAAAAAAGTGGCAGAACAAATTGAGCATATCTAGAAGAATTTTCTTTGGAGGGGAATGGAAGACAGATTCAGATTCCCCCTTGTATCCTAGAATAAAGCCTGCTTACCTTTAGCTAAAGGAGGATTGGGTCTTAGAAGGGTGAAATTTATGAATCAATAATTATTAGCTAATAAAGGGTGGAGGGTGATCAAGGAGGATAACCACTGGACTAGGATCATCAAGGAAAAATATATAAATCTAAGGGAGGGTTCATGCTTTCTTATAGAAGAAGGTCCTATTAGCAGTTTTGCCTTTTGGAAAGCCTTGAGAGATGGAAAGGATATCCTCAAGAGAGGGATAAAATGGAAAATAGGTAGAGGAAACAAAGTTGATTTTTGGGGGGATCTTTGGTTAAATCAAACCCCATTAGGTATTTTTCCTCCTGCAATGGGGCTAAGTGAGTATTTTAGAAAGGCCATAGGACATAAGGTGTGTGACTATTGGCAGGAGATTGATGGTAGAAAAAGGTGTAATTTACTCGATAAAAAAGATTTGAACCACCAACAAAATCTCTTCTTACAAGAGTTAAATATGTCCCTTTAGAACACTCATATTAGCATCTTCCCAAAAGATGATGATCTTATTTATAAATATAACCCCAATGGACTATTTTTTTTCAAATCTGGTTATATCTACCTTTAGGACCAAGAAGAAATAAAGGAGAATTGGAATCGCTTGTGGATTAAAAATATTGTTCCCAATATCAATGTTTTTTTATGGTTGGCAGATCAAAACAAAATCTTAATTATGGATAATTTGATGAGTAGGGGAATCCCAATGCTTAATAGATGCGATCTTTAAAAACAAGAGGCTGAATCTATAGAATATATTTTCCTTTCCTACTCTTTCACTTCCTCCATTTTTCAATCCTTCTTTAATTTGTCTAATTATTCTTAGGTTCTACTTGGGTCCATTAAGGATCTGATCTGTCAATGGGAGTCACCCTGGGATTACCCACTTCTAAAATTTTGGTGGAATCTGGTTTTTCCTCACATTTTCTAGGGAATATGGATTTTGAGGAATTTTATCATTTTTGATAATCTAAATCCTATCCATTCCTCTACCTTTAATAAAATTATGGCTTTTTCCAAACAGAAATGGCTAATGTATGCCTCTTCCTATGATGGCCCTCCTCCCCCCCAACTTTCTTAGATTATTCGTCTGTTAAATCTTGAAATACCTACTCATTCCCATAAGTAGTGTGTTGATATATCTAAGATCAAGTGGATTAGCCCTCCCACTCAATGGTATAAATTATATTTTGATGGAGCAGCTAAAGGGAACCCTAGACCTGTGAGAGTTTGAGGAGATATCTAGGATCCAAATGGGAACCTCATGGTAGCCTTTGTGGGACCTCTAGGGATCTGAACCAATCACCTGGCAAAATCTAAGGCTAATTTTTGGGTATAGAATTAGCAGTTAATATGGGCTTAGAGAATTTATAGGTGGAAGGAGACTCTTTGAATATCATCAATTGCATGAAAGTATCCACCCATTCTTCCTAAAATATAACATGTATCATATAAGATGCTAAAAATTTGCTTATCTTCTTCAAGGGGGTGTCCATTTTTCATGTTTATAGAGAATATAAAAAATGCACAGATAAAATGGCTAATATAAGGGTCTTTAGTAGTTCCCTTACCCATTGACAAGGTGATGTGGCATACCCTAATGATGTCATCCCCCTCATCGAGATCGACAAAGGTCATTCTAATGTGGGATATAAAGGTTTCATTATGATTAATCACATTCAACAAGGGTGGAGGATACCTTGCACATGTAAGGACATCATGTCTTGCCCACACCATAATATATTGCATGTATAGATTTATTTCACATAAATCTCTAATAATTTTAATGGCACCGCCTTCAACATCATTCTAAACTTCATTACAAGGAGCCCCATCCATGAAAAGTGTAGTAGAAGCATACATACAAGGATGGGTGGTAACCGTGATCAAATATAGTTAATATCCTATGTAGAAGTGAAGGAGGATGCCTATGTTTGGAAAAATATGGTTAAGGTCAGGCTAGCAAGCTACATAGAGAGACTGGTTGGTCATGATGTGGTGATATCCAGAGACTTCACTCATAGCTGGAATGATAGAGAGGTTCTAATGTGAGGTCTGAAGCTCACGGTCACTAAAGAAGTTATAGGTGACATCACAAGTATGGATTATTCAGGTGTGAAGGCTTTTAAGAATAAAAATAGAAATGAAGAACTGTTCAACATTTTATAATCTAAAATATTTGAACCAAAAAGGGTTTTTGAGGTTGGACCTACCCAAGAAGTGGTTGGATGTGTGCTTCTAAATATTAAGGTAAATCACCCTTGAGAGGAAGCATACAAAAATATTTTCTCACCACTTTCTTCTCCTTAACCACTTCAGGGGCCACCTAATCAATATACCCTTTTTCCTTCTCAAATCATTAGAAGTATTGGTTAAAAATTTCAAATGTAATCCCTTAATAAATATAATCCACCATGGGCTTATATTGCTCTTGGTCAAAAGGGGTGAACCCCTTTGGACCAAATCTATGATAAAGACCATTCACATCATGAGTGAGTAGGAAGAGTCTGTCAGGGAGGATGATTTCTTCTTAGACCATGAAATTGTACATGTAGGGGGTCAGAATGTCTTTTTTGAAATAGAGAATATTCAGGGAGACTTTAATCCTAATGGTAGTCAAAAGAGGGCCCCTTAAATTATAACACCCATTCCCAGTAGGGGCTAAGCTTCTTTCAATTTCAAACTGAAAGAGGAGATCAAATAGTCCATGAGAAACTACAAACTAAGGTGGCAATACAGAAGCCCCTAAGTATGGAAATCTTCAATGAGTTTGAGAAGCTAAAAATCTTGTTGGTCCCTAGTGATTTGTCTTTGAATAAGGGTGACTTCCAACAAGATAAAGAGGAAGAAATGGTGACCAAACAAACTCCATAGGGAGCAATAACTAGCTATAGTGGTAGAGGAGATGAAGATGGGGTGGAATGTGAATAAGTGAAGGAGGAACTCAAGTTTGTTAGGCTAAAGCGTAAGAGGCTAGTCATGGAATCCATGCAGGGGATAGGAAACTGTACTAGAGGTAGAAAAAATAAAATAGAGAACATGGGGGCCAATAAATTGGTCCTATATTTTGAGTTTGAGGAATTAGACTAGCTTTCATCTGGTGTTTAGGTTTCTTCTTATGTTTTTGCTAGTTTTGACCGTCTTTTAACCTATCAAATTAAAAAATATATAGTTTGTATGCTACCCAAAAAAACTAAATGTGATAAATCTTTGATTTTAGTGTATACAATTTAAATTATGCATGTTTGAGCTAATAGAGATAAATGTGATTTACTCTTTCTATGAAAGAAAAGAGATTCTTAGTTTTGTTTAAGAAGAATACCCATAAAATTAATGCTGCCATAATCCATAATTTCTATGGGCATATTTTGTTCATGATAAAGGTTTGCTAGTTGATAGAAAGGTGAAGAAAAGAATTCTTTAACATCCTTTTGTTTCTTAAGTATCCTCTTTTCTACAACCAATAAAAGAAAAGCACAATTTTATTAAAATAAAAATATAAATTTATTGAAAGGGTTGTAGTTCAATTGGTGAGGATGATGATTATTTATATCCATTCATCAAGATATAAATCTTTTTAGATACTTGACACGGAGAGTCAAGTAGTTAAGGTTAAGATCGTAACCTCGATGATTTTGATGACGTGGATGTCCTTTAGTCATAACTACTTACCCAAAAAACTCACTAATTTAAATGTATATTTACTCAACATTATAATTCACTATATATTTACTCTAAAAATATAAATATATATACCGATATTTTATATAATTTAATGATTCCTTATAATACTTAAATATTCAATAAAAAAACATAAATCATGTGTTAATAATTGACCCTCATATCACACACACACACACACACACACACACACACACACACACACACATGCATGCACGTGGGTGCGCATGTGCATGCACGCACGCACACACGCACACACACATAATGGTAATGAAAAATAATCAAAATATATAAAATATAAGGTGCCCTTAATTATTCTTACTCTTTTACCATGTTTCATTGAAGGTCAATCCAATTATGTATTTATAAATAGACATCCCTTACAATCTTAAGACATGCATATCCCCTTTGCATATCCCATGTTCTTAAATCATTAAATAATGTTTGTCTTCCATAATTTATTTTCTATGCACACAATATACAATACTAGAATAAAAGTATGTCGGGTTATATATACTTACCAAAGAAATAAATAGATATTTATACTTGCGAGATGATAAATTTGAATAATTGATTTATGATATGCAAATTATATCCAAAACATCATAATCTACAGTCTACCATTAAAATTTAGAGTCAATTAAGATTACAATGTAAAAACAAATGAAACATTCATACCAGCATTATATCCTAAAAGCTAAGTGCTCTAAATCATGATCAAAACAAGAAAAAAAACTATGTGATTGTGGATTTTGGATTGCTTACAAATAGACTTAAAATTTCAACATGATATTGGCTTCATAAATTAATTTTGATAGCATGGATTCATTGATAACTTGATGAAAGGATTATTGGATTGGATTAACATAGATTTCTTGCAATTTCAACTCCTTTGTTTGGAATGGAGGGAAGCATGTTTTAAATAGGCAAGGGAGAGAGATTTTTCAATAAATTAAAAATTCATTGGAAGCCTCTAGAAAATATGACTCTAGAGGGGAAAGAAGGAATTCTAAAAAAGTTAAAAATTCTTTAGAATTCTCTACAGAGAGAACTCTCTAGAGAAGGAGAAGGGTGGTGGACAGTTCTAGATTCTATTAGGGAATCTAATGATGGTTAGGAGAAGATTAAAAGAAGGGTCAGGTGAGGAGTAGGGGATAGGCTTGTAGGAAAGTCTAGGAGTAGGTGAGAATTTTAAATTCCTAAATATTAGACATGTGAGACTAGTTAGTAGATAATGGGGACTTAGATGAATAATCAAGATAGATTAAAAGAATTAATGAAGACATAGGAAGGGGTAAGGTTGATATATGATCAAATGAATGAAATGGATGTTATGAAAATTATTAGAAAGAATTAATAAAGAGGAATTAGATGAAGTTGGGTGAGATTAGTGATTCTTAGATGAAATTAGTAATGAAGGGAAGCGAGTAAATTCATATGCATATAATACCCTTCAAACACACTTATCAATTATTCAATAATTCAACCTTTTTAAAATAATAACAATTTAAAGAATATAGTTAGAAGGCTTTTACTAATTATTTAGATCATAATATCTCAATTTCACTAAAACATAGAGTTATTCTTTTGTACAATTTATTGTGAATAGTTATAGAACTCATTCACAAGAAAAGGAAGTCCATTTATATTAAGCATAGAGAATAAGTATAAAATGTGATTATAACTCCCACTTTGAATCTATTTATTCATACTTCAATATTTAATAATCTACTAATAGTATTTTATTTTCAAAGGAAAAGGACATGCTTATGATTAGAACGTGTGCACCTTATATCTATAATATTGTTTCTTGCTTGATTGCTCAATTAATTACATTGGAATCACAAGGATACTAGACGATGAATTTTTTTTAGTACCATGATCCACGTAACCACTTTCATTATGTTTGTACAAAATACATAAAATAAAATAGAGGAATCCATCGCGTTGCCCTATCCTCTAATGTTATATATGTTTTTCACTGAAATGAATTTAGTCTAGTTGAAAATTAACACACTGTAATAATGTTAAATATTATAAAACTTATAATGACAACGCTATCTTTCATTGATTATATGTTCAACTTGTTAAGAGTGAATGACTATTATAAGTCTTATTTCAAATATGAAATAGATTTGAGTGATGCTATGACCTTTCATAAAATTCCCATGGAGTTTAGTTAGAGTCTCACATTTTTTCTTTTCATAAATTCGTGATCAAGACGTTTGAACCTTTCAACTTGCTAAACAATACCCTTCTTCAACTACCTAGTATATAAAATTCCTCTTCTTAAAGAATCCTTACAATCATTCAATGATGGAGCTACTTCAAGCTATTTATATTTTAATTGAGAGATGGCGTTCCTTGCACTTGCATATATTTTACCCTTTTTTTTTTGGTAATACCCTTTTACAAGTGCCATGGTCCACTTTAATATGTCCTCGATATAATATCACCAAACCCTAGTATTTTGTCCTAATCATAGACAATGGTTATCAAATAAATTATGCTGTGTTTAGTCGTAAAACACATAAATATGACTCGTACGACTTGGCTAAGATAACATTAATAACTCTGCGAAACAACCGACTGATCCAAAAATCATCTCGCAGTCCATTTATTATGTAGGAAGTAAAACTTAGCATTTAATGTGACCCTCAAACACTAAGAAAACGGATGATGGTGTGACTTTAGTTTCACGAGACGCAAGGACACTTTGATTTTTTTTAAATGTGGTGGGTGATATTTTTGGAAATAACGAACTCCAAGGTAAATAAAAGCCTTTGTTATTGCTAAATTATATAATTTTAGAATGCATGCGTACTTTTTGATTATTTATCTAAATTAGGCATTAGTGTGGTGTATTTTACGTTTTTAATAGTGTACTGACCTTTTTAATGATCTTTTTAATAAATTTTAGTTGAATCGTTAATTTCAAAGTGTTTTGCATTTACAATATGAAAATATGGGATCTTTAATTTTATCAGTGGTTAGATGTTGTGGTTTTCTAATTTTGTTAAGTGGGTTTCTTTGTTTTGTGATCTGTGTTATAGCATGATTTTTATAAGACTTTTTTTATGGTTTATTGGTTACGCGAGGGTTGTTATTTACTAGTGTAATTACATGTAAGTAATAAAATATCATGAGTGGGTTTTGAGTATGTCAATGGACTCATTTCAAATACGAATTCATTGATACTCAATTTTTGCATGGGACAACATACTTCATAACATTGCTATGTGTTAGCATATTAGTGTGTGATGTCATTTTAACCTTTCCTTTTTATTTAGAGAATACATTTAAAATCAATGTATAATACATTTAAAATCATGACATTTTGGTTAAAGATTAGACTTTTAAGTCATGTTTCTAGTGAAGGTCCTTCGAGCCCTACATAAATAGGGCATTGAAAATCAATTTCATTTGGTAGTGCCCAACAAAAAGAAATTGGTCTTGCAGGCCAAAAATCGGTCTTCTTCTTTCCTTGCTATTCTGAGCTATCAGTTTTGGATGCATCCACCTTACTACAAATGTTTCTTTTTCCTTTGCAATAGCCCTATCCTTATGAAAAATTGAAAGATCTAAAGGCCTGTAGGTTCTCGACTTGATATGGGGCTTATTTCATTGGCCAATTGCCTTAGACAAACCTTTTGGCAAAAGGATGGGCCAATTCAAAGAAATGCAAGTCCTTTTACAAAGACTCCGAAGGTCAAGTACCCTTGCGAAGGGCAGGTGGGTGACCAATCAGGTCTTGCAGCAGGATCCAAAGGGCAACTTCGAGGCCCAAAGTGCCCTTGCAGAGGGATTAAAGAGGAGGCCGAAAGGAAAGTTTTCGTTCGAGAAAGTGAGCAAGGCAAAGGATTCCTTCGAAGTTTTTTTTGAAGGAAATCCACGACAAAAGACAAAGGTCCTTCAGACATTTTGTCTGAAAGAAAACATAAGGAAGGAACAAAGGTAAGTTCCTTCGGATAAAAAGTTTGAAGGAATTTGTCAATAGAAAGGACTAAAACTTGAAGGCACATTTCCTTCGGGAATTTCGAAGAATTGGGAACCCAAAGAAAGGCCAAGACGAGGGACAAGATTTCCTTCAGGGAAAATGTCTTAAGGAATTCCTTCAGACATTTTATCTGAAGGAATTCCTTCAGACATTTGGAGAAGACAAGTGAGCCCGTAGGAGCTCGAAGGGCAGGTACCCTTGCAGGGGACTCATGGCGACCCAAAAGAGGACCTTTTCCAAACTCTGAAGGGACATCTTCCCTCTGGGAAATTTCAATTTTAAAAATTTGAAGGAATAATCGAAAGGATGACAGGCCCAAGCATGTCAAGTTTAACATAATGAACTAGCCGTTGGAGTTCAAATGTCCTGTGACAGGCACACGAATGCCAAATTCAAGGCAACAAAATAACCATTGTGTTTTAAATACTTAGGGACGAGTCTGTGCATGGCAAAGAAAGGCCACTGAGAAAGGAGCCTGAGAGAGCTCAAATTGCTAGAAAGTGACAAAATAGCAAGGAACAGGGGTACAAAATAGAGAATCTAGAACACGACCACACACACATACAACAACATTTGGAATGTTTTAAAAGACGCACCTAGCCAAGCACAAACATGAATTAAGTAGTCCAGGTGGCAAAAGGTGTCAGCAGGAGAAGTTATTATTGCAGGTGAAACAGTCTCCACCAAGTGGTTATCAAAGAGTGCAAGCATTCAATGGCGTGGCCTATTTTTCTTCGTTTGAGCATGGATGAGTGAACAGTCACATAAGTTTCATAAAGAGGAGCGGCCTTGCCATTTCAAAGGATCAAGCAACCCATACTTTTGAAGAGACAATTAATATGATTTAAATGCTAAAGTCAAGGCTTGTGACTACCCTAGCATGGTTCCTTCACCAAACTTCCTCTTTCCAATGTATTCAATGTAGCATGGACCACTTGTTGAAAGAGGTGCCATAGTCTTCTTTTTCATCTTATATATTGTAACCTCTCAAGTTAAGAAGGATATCTCTCATTTTGTAAGGCGAAGCCCTGCCAAATTTCACCTTTGATCAATAAGAATGTTTTTTACCTTTATTTGACTGGCTATGCTTTTGAGTGTGTCTGTATATCAATTTTGTGTTCAAACATTTTAGCTTGATGCTTCCAAAAATTGATACCAACACACCTAGTGTAGTCAAAGCCATTTCTGCAGGTTAACTAGAAGTGATTCACCTGGAGTGCAGAGAAAGAAGAGTAGCTATCAGACAATGTGTTTTCTATAGCAATTATGGTAAGTTCATTTTCTTGTCTGTCTTCATTAAGCCTCCCTTTTAAAGATACCTACAGTTTGGTCTTTTACCAAATAAAGTGTATGTTTTCCCCCTTTCTGGTTTGAAGTGTGAATATCTGAGTAGATCAACATCATTTGGTGCATCACCACTTAGAGTAGTTTTCTATTCTATTTATTCCTTCTCCCTTTCCCCCCAGTATTAGCAATAGTAGTAAAAGACAACAAAGATACATCAAAGGGAGCTAGCCCTTATCTAGAGATTCTCCCCTCAGTTTTACTAGACCCATAGCAAGAGGGGAGTCTCCATTGTGTTGCGTGGAAGAGAGAAGCCCAATGTTCTTTCAAAGGTGCAATCCACAGTGTCAATAGTTTTTGGCATGCCTGGTGGGACAAAATTTTAATGCTAAAAAAAGATTTAGGATTGGTTTTGGTCCTGTTACAGCAAGAATGAACCACTAATTCAACATCTGGTGACTCCATTTTGAAGAACATCAGTCTCTGATCAGATATCAGCCTGACATCCTATGCCTAAGGTCACCACATGATCTGCTACCAAGGGTGTCCCTTTTGAATTCATTAAACTACAATTGAACTCAACAAGGTGATTGAGATTTACAAGGACCCATCCCTATACAATAAGTCATTTTCCTAGACTTGCTATAAAATATACTTACACAAGAAGACCTCGACAGAACTCTGTTATCATCATGGCCTTACCTTTTGTAGCCTTTTATGGTCAAAGCCCGTTAAACCTTCTACGTTATGGCCCAATCCCAAGGAAAGCTCTTAAGAGTCTCCCTCCTTTTAATGGGGAGGAGCCTATTTCTACCATTGAGCACATCAAAAATATTGCCAACCTCTGTAATATTCACAATGTCACTGAAGAGAACATTGTTATTAGGCTGTTGGCACTGTCCTTCAAGGGTAAGGTTCTGGACTGGTATGGAACTTTGCCTATGAATTCAGTCAGCACATGGAATGAACTAGGTACTCTCTTGACAAACAAATTCAGGGAGAAGAGTGACCACCTCTCACTTGCTAAGCAGCTAACCACCATGAAAAGAGCTCCACATGAATTCATGCAGGTTTCAATACCAGGTTTCAAAAGACTTGGGACAGAATCCCTATTTTGGTGAGACCAACCCCAAGTTATGTTTTCCTCTATTATTTAAAAGCTTTGAACAATGACATTGTTGTCATGATACAGTCCATGGGAGGACAAGTGCTACCAGCTACCTATGAAATAGTCATAACAGTTGAAAATTGCCTGGTGCAAGTGGGAAAGATAGCCCCTAGACCTCATATGCCGCTCTTCCCTGAATTGCCAACTCTAGTCCAGACTGTTGCACCCACCTTAGCTCTTCTACCTGGCATAGAAAAGCCAACTGCTACTTCACCTAATGACCTTCATGAAGTTAAGAGCTTACTGCAAAGCGTGACCAATGAGTTGGTGGCTCTCAAAAGGCAACAAGCTCAAAAGTATTAGCCAAATTAGGGATATTAGTAGTTCAAATAAGTAAGTAGACCCCATTCTCAAAATTATAATTGAGGATAGGGTTATTTTGCGCAAGTCAGACCATATCAAGGGTATAATCTAGGCACTCCTTCATTGTTTAAGGCTCTTATGCCCACTCAAAATAATCTGGTACAGGAACAACCAAATTGCTCACCCCTGTGATATGGTCAAGATCAGGCTGCTTACACAAATGAGATGCCAAGTCAATATATGAATGCACAAGATAATCAAGCTGCCCAATTCCCAAGCTTTGAGATGTGAATACAACCCAACATGGGCAGCAGTCAGGCTCAGCCTGATTCCACTCTCATGAATCACATGGAAGGTGAATTTTGTGCAGTTAACTACATGGGTAGTATGAACAACCAAGGTGATTATGTTGCAGCCAACACAAGGTCTAAAAGAAGAGATATGGAGGAAGCTCAGGTAGCTGCCCAAACGTCCATAGCACCTTCATCATCACATGAAAACCAAAAATTTAAAAATTTTAGGCCGTTAGTTGTACCCTCATCTCCTCATCCTACGCCCTAGGCTGCAAGTGCCCCCAAAGAAAACTTAAAGGGTAGTAACCCTCAGATCAACATGGTGGACTAGATGAAGAAGTTGCGCTTGAATATCTCTTTTTGGGATTCATTGGCAATGCCTGGATAAAAGGACATATTCCATAAGGAGTTGCACGAGTTATATGAACCACCTATCCCAACAAGGGCTGATAACATTTTGATCATGAATGGGCACCCTTCCATGGCAGGCCAAGCAAAGAAAGATGAAAAAGTCCCCCCTTTCTATCTATCCTTAGTCATAGGAGATTTCTTGGTGCACAATTGCATTATTGACAGTGGGGCAAGCACCTCAGTAATGCCAAAATGTATAGCAGATAAATTGGGACTCAAATACAAATAAACGACCAAGGGAGTTCTGCAGTTAGATGGATCACCAACTAAGATAGTGGGAGTGGTGAGAAGCTTGAACTTGATGCTCCACATCTGTCCAACTTTCTTAGTTCCTCATGACATGGTGGTGGTGGATGTTCCTCCCTACTTTGCCATTTGCTTGTCCATGGATTTCACATCCAAAATAGGTGGGCACTTAGTAGTAAACTGGTCTTACATGGTTTTTAGAACCAAATATGGGACTAAGGTCAGGATTGAGTCAGATCCAATCCATAGAGATCATTTGGAGCCATACTCACTCAAAGTGGTGAATGTTATCTACGCCATTATTGATGAATAAAAATTCTAAGCGGATCAATCTCTACCCTCTTCTCTTGAAGGAGTTGCTAACCTACTCTTAGACGAATGGGGAAGCAACAACTTTGAACATGACCCATACAAGTTCATAGAAGAGGTAGGCCTCATGATTTATTGCATGCATGAAGAGGGTAATTTTGTACCAAATTTGATGAAGGAAAACCAAGAAAGCTCGAGTTTATGGAAACTCTTCTTTGATGGCTCAAGAAGCAAACTGGGAGTTGTTGGTGGAGTAGTGCTAATTTTCCCCTCAAAGAAGAAATACTTCTCAAATTATAGGTTCTAGTTCTCTTGCACATGTAATGTTTCAGAATATGAGTCACTCATTCATGGTTTGGAGTGGGCAAGAAAAAGAGTAATTAAAGAGCTACAAGTTTTTGGGGACAACGAGTTGATCATAAATCAGGTGAGAGGCTAAAATCTGACCAAGAATTCCTTGCTAAAGTCTTACAAGCATAGAGTATGAGACTTAGTAGAGAGTTTCCTTGCTTTCAATGTTATTTCCATACTAAGAAAGCATGATAAACAAGAAGACAGACTAGCAGCACTTGGTGCTTAGTTTGACATCTCCAAGGAGATAGGCTGAGATAGTAGTCCATGCCATTTAAAAGTGGTAATCAAACCCTCTGTGCTTGATAACATCACCAACTGGTAGGTGTTTGAAAATTATTAGTAGATAGCATTCTTTTTGTAAGAGGAGGTTGAGTTTGCCTCTAGAAATCAAGCCAAGCTACAACAACAGTATGGTAGCTAGATTATTCAGTTGAAGAACAACAAACTTCCCAAAGGCTTAGTCACTCTCAAAAGTATCTTCAATGAGGATGAAAAATTGAAAAATGACAAAGCAAGCATCACAATGAAGAAATAAAACCACAAAAAAGGTTGAGATATTCAAGAATAAGCTACTTACACTTGGGAAGGTATGTACAGATCATGAAAGGTAGGCTTTCATCTTGTTGTACCAGGAATTTGCCGATGTCTTTGCTTTGGAGTATAATGATTTGAAGGGTTTTGACCCAAGTTTGACCCAACATACCATTGAGATGGAGGAAGGCACCAAGCCCATCAAACAGAAACAAAGGCCTGTCAACCAAAAGATTGAACTTCTCATGTGAAAGGAACTCACCAAGCTGATTTAGTCTAGAATCATTTTTCTGATCAAATACTTGTCTTGGTTGGCCAACCTTGTTCCTATTTTAAAAAAATGGGGAGATTAGATTATGTGTATATTTTAGAGACCTCAATGGAGTCTTGTTGAAAGATGACTATCCTCTCCCAAGTATGGAGTAGATCCTCCAAATGGTGATGGGCAATGAACATTTCTCCCTCTTGGATGGGTATGTAGGGTACAATCAAAATTTAGTGCAAGACAATGATCAATACAAGATAGACTTCACTACCAAGTGGGGGATGTTTGCTTATTGAAAAATGCCATTTGGACTGTCCAATGCTAGAGCCACTTTTCAACGAGCCATAGACATGGCTTTTCAAGGCCTAATAAATAATGTTGTACTAGTCTATCTTGATGATGTGATAGTATTTTCTAAAGAGGTAGGCCAACATATGAAACACCTTAGGCAAATATTTGAGAGGTGTAGAGAGTTCGGTATCTCTCTCAACCCAAAGAAATGTGTGTTCATTGTCTATGAAGGTAAACTCCTTGGCCATGTTGTTTCGAAAGAGGGCTTGACCATTGATCCAAAAAGAGTTCACTCCATCCTAGAGATGTCATTGCCTAAGCATAAAAAATGTTTGCAAAGCTTCTTTGGAAAAATAAATTTCATCAAGAGATTTATCCCAATTTTTTTTGAGATAGTCAAGCCAATGACCTCCTTGCTGAAGAAAGATGAAAAATTCGCGCAGACAACACAAAGGAAGGATAGTTCTGAAGGGATCAAGCAGGCTATTGCCTAGGCTCCTACCTTGATCAATCCTAACTTCACCAAGGATTTCAACCTCTACACCTTTGGAAATGAAGAGGTAATCTCTAACATGCTTACCCAAGCAAATGATGATAACCTTAAACAACTACTTGCATTTTTTAGCCAAGGTCTTGAAGGGTTTGAGATCAGGTATACATATGTGGAGAAGTAAGTCCTTGTGATCATATGAAGTCTGAAGAAATTTAGACATATGTTGTCCAATAGTATGGTTCATCTCATGGTGCCACATCCCAGCATCAAAGATTTCTTAATCAACTGTGATCTAAATGAAAAGAGAGCAGGATTGATCACCAAAGTAATGGAATATGACGTGGATATCAAAACCACCAAGCTGGTAAGGGGAAAAGGCCTATGTGAACACCTTGCTGTAGACCTTAAACAATAGAAAGAAGACATTTTACTAATCTATGATGAAGCTACAGTAGAAGAACCAACAGTCATGAACGATTGGGCATCAGACATGAAATGTTTCTTTTTCACTAGTGAGTGCCCGCAAGGCCTTGATAGGACTAAGAGGAGATATTTCAGACTCCAATCTCTCTCTTATTTCTTGATTGATGGGGTGTTATTCAAAAGGGATTTATCAAGAGTACTCTTGAGGTGCATAGACCTAGGTCAATTTGATAGGGTGTTGTCTAAGTTCCATGATAGGCCAGCTGGTGGTCACTTTGCTCCTAAGCCTACAGCTACAAGGATTATGAGAGATGGTTACTTCTATCCCACTTTATTTAGAGACACCCATGCCTAGGTATGAAATTGATAAAAGTGTGTGCTCTTTTATGGGAAACAATGATTGGTTGTAATACCTCTACAACCTATTCAAGTAGAATAACTATTCATGCAATGGGGCTTAGACTTCATAGGGATGATCAACCCTCCCTCCAGTGCTAGCCACAAATGGGTCTTGACCACTAAAAACTACTTCAAAATATGGGTAGAAGATATTGCTTTGAAGGAGGCCAATGAAAGTGCAGTCTTGGACTTTTACGAAGGCCTGGTGATAAGGTTTGGGGTCCCAGCTACCATCATCTTAGATAACACATTGGCTTTCTTGGGAACCAAAATAAGTGAATGGGCATTGGGATACAACATGTATCTTAACACTTATTCCAACTACTACCCACAAGGTAATGGGTTGGTTGAGTCCACCAAAAATAATTTGATCAGAATTATTAGAAGGATGATGGAGGAGAATCAGAGAACTTGGCATGCCAAGTTGAAAACAACCTTGTGGGCAGACAAGGTTACTCCAAAGAGGGCAGTTAGCAATTCACTATACACGCTTGTATATGGAAGAGAAGCTAGACTTATTATTTCGCTTGAATTACTAGCCTTGGATCTTGCTCACCAACTGCAATTGGAAGTAGGCAACAACATGGAGGTCAGGTTGTGTGAATTGATGGAACTTTAAGAGACAAGGGACCAAGCCATGGTTTCTATGACCAGCCATCAATAACAAATAAAAAATCACTTTGACAAAAAATCCTCATCAAAAGGTTTATCTAAAGGTGACATCATCTTAAAGTGGGATGAGGACTGAGCTAAGCCTGAAAAACACATGAAGTTTGATGCCCTATGGAGTGGTCTGTATATCATCACTCACTGCAAACAACATAATGCATTCCAATTCTCCAAGTTAGATGGTGAGGAAATGCATATCCTAGTTAATGGGATATATCTTAAACACTATCACTGAGCCTTCTCTCATCATGTATATATTTTCCTTATTTTTCCCTATTTTTCCTAAGTGCTCTTGCACATGCTCATAGTTTTTTTATCCTTGTGTGTAATTTGTTTACTATTTGGGGTAAAAAACTTCATGATTGATTCTTGGATCCCTCAAGGTTATTTTCAACCTTTTGGGCTATGTTTTAAATCCATACCCAATAGACTTTCAAACTACTAGTTTTCCTAAGCATAGCAGGCATGCTTCCCCTGCGAATTGCTAGATTTATTGACCATTTTGGTCCTGTAGGCCAAAAATTGGTTTCCTTCTTTCCCTACTGTCTTGAGCCATCAGTTTTGGATGCATCCACCTTACTACAAATTTTTATTTTTCCTTTAAAATAGCCCTATCCTTACGAAAAATTGAAAGATCTAAAGACTTGTAGGTTCTCAGCTTGATATGGGGCTTATTTCATTGGGCAATTGCCTTGAACAAACCTTTTGGAAAAAGGATGGGCCAGTTCAAAGAAATTCAAGTCCTTTTACAAAGACTTTGAAGGTCAAGTACCCTTATGGAGGTTAGGCGGGTGACCAATCAAACCTTGTAGTAGGCTCCGAAGGGCAACTTCGGGGCCCAAAGTGCCCTTGTAGAGGGATTAAAGAGGAGGCTGAAAGGAAAGTTTTCCTTTGGGAAAGTGAGCAAGGCAAAGGATTCCTTCAAACTTTTTTTTGAAGGAAATCCATAAAAAAAGACAAAGGTCCTTCGAACACTTTGTCTGAAAGAAAACACAAGGAAGGAACAAAGGTAAGTGCCTTTAGACAAAAAGTCTAAAGGAATTCCTTTGGACTTTTGCTGAAGGAATTTGTCAATAGAAAGGACCAAAACTTGAAGGCACATTTCCTTCGAGAAAAATGACCAAAGGAATTCCTTCAGACATTTTGTCTAAATAAATTCAAAGGATTTGGAACCTGAAGAAAGGCCAAGACAGGGGACAAGATTTCCTTCGAGCAAAATGTTCGAAGGAATTCCTTCAGACATTTTGTCCAAAGGAATGGAGAAGACAAGTGAGCCTATAGGATCTTGAAGGGAAGGTACCCTTGTGAGGGACTCCTGATGACCCAAAAGAGGACCTTTTCCAAGCTCTGAAGGGACACCTTCCCTTCAGGAAAGTTTAATTGCAAAAATCCAAAGGAATAACTGAAAGGATGACGGGCCCAAACACGTCAAGTTTAACATAGTGAACTAGCTGTTGGAGTTCAAACATTTGATGATGGGCATGTGAACATCAAATTCAAGGAAAAAAAATATTCATTGAGTTTTAAATACTTAGGGATGGGCCCGCGCATGGCCAAAGAAAGGCCACTGAGAAAGGAGCTCGAGAGAGCTCAAATTGCTAGAAAGTGACAAAATAGCAAGGAAAAGGGGAACAAAATAGAGAATCCAGAACATGGTCATGCAAACATATGAAAAAATTTAGAATGTTTTAAAAGATGCACCCAGTCAAGCACAAACATGAATTAAGCAATCCAAGTGGCAAAAGAAGGTGTCAGCAAGAGAAGTTATTGTTGTGAGTGAAACAGTCTCCACCAAGTGGTTATCAAAGAGCGCAAGCATTCAAAGGTGTGGCCTATTTTTTTTTGTTTGAGCATAGATGAGTAGACCATCACATAAGTTTCATAAAGAGGAGTGTCCTTTCCATTTCAAAGGATCAAACAACCCATGTTTTTGAAGAGAAATTTTTTATAATTTAAATGCCAAAGTCAAGGCTTGTGACTGCCCCAACATGGTTCCTTCACCAAACTTCCTCTTTCCAATGTATTCAGCGTAGCATGGGCCACTTTTTTAAAGAGGTGCCATAGTCTTCTTTTTATGCTATATATTGTAACCTCTCAAGTTGAGAAGGATATCTCTCATTTTATAAGGTGAAGCCCTGCCAAATTTCACCTTTGATCAATAAGAATGTTTTTTACCTCTATCTGACTAGCTATGCTTTTGAGTGTGTCTTTATATTAATGTTGTGTTCAGTCATTTTAGCTTGATGCTTCCACAAATTGACACCAACACACCTAGTGTAGCCAAAGCCATTTCTATAGGTTAACTGGAAGTGCTTCACCTAGAGTGCAGAGATAGAAGAGTAGCTATCAGATAGTGTGTTTTATATAACGCCTGTGGTAAGTTTTTTTTCCTATGTGTCTTCATTAAGCCTCTCCCTTTTAAATCTCCCTATAGTTTGGTCTTTTACCAGATAAAGTGTATGTTCACTCCCTTTCTAGTTTGAAGTGTGAATAGCTGAGTAGATCAACACCATTTGGTGCATCACCATTTAGATTAGTTTTCTATTCTAGTTATTCCTTCTCCCTTTCCCCCCCAGTATTAGTAGTAGTAGCAAAAGACAATAGAGATGCATCAAAGGAAGATATCCCTTATCTAGAGATTTTCCCCTTATTTTTTCCAGACCCATAGCAAGAGGGGAGTCTCCATTATGCCACATGGAAGAGAGAATCCCAACCTTATTTCAAGGGTGCAATCCACAGTGTCAACACTTAAAATGTACTTATCTTTCATCTCTACAAGTTCTGAACTTGTACCTAATTTCTTGCTCTCTAGAAACTAACATCTGAAGCACACACTAGCATTGGCATTAGTTTCATGACCTGTCATAAGTGTCTAGTGCCATAAAGTCATCTATTTTTTAAATGAAACATATCTTGATGGTTGGCTTAAGTGATTTAATGTGAGATACTTCTCCAAAGGGATTGATATAAATACAAGATCAACCCTCATTTATTCCTTACCTGGGAAAACCTAGCAACACGGGAATAATACCTAGTATTCGTACCAAAGAGCATTCAAAGAACACTCAATTGAACAAATTTTTCCTATTTCCATACCATTCATAGGAATATCACATCTACATGTCTAAAGTACTAAATAAGCAACCCAAGAGTCTGATTTTCCAAGTTATAAGATATGTCACTATTGTAATTGTTTTACATGTATTGTATGATTTACAAATAAGCCAACATGTATGGAAAAACTATATTAGTTTGAGGCTTTCTTAAGAGTATTGTATATGTAGGCAATGTTCATTGATAGAAGGGTCTTTGGGGTCAGCTTGACACCATATACCCACTAACCTATTTTTCTAGAAGGTCACCATAAAGATGAACTAGGGTTTTACAAATTGATGAGAAATGATAGTCAACGCCCTAGATTTGAATGCGCCATAGTGAAGGAAAATTTAAAACCAAAATTATCTAGGTAGTTGCATCTTTTTTTGCTAGGTATTTTGTATAGGACTGTTGCATCAAACCTAGATAGTAGTGTCAATGTAACCATCTTAGGATAATCTTGGTGTTCAGAGCTCTAGAAGTGTCAAATCCAGAATCAGATGACTATTATAGAATCATCTACAAGTCTACTTTATACATGTTCTATATCCAACATTGTGTCAACATCAAAATTAGCTAAGTATATTACTTTTTTTTCATTTATATGCATAACTTAGTTGTACTTTCTATATTTAACCTATTATCAGCATAATAAATTTAGTGTATGTTTATATATGAGTTTAGCATCCAATTAGCCTATTGTAGATTTGATTATCACCCTTATGCATTGCCATTTCTATATTATTAAAGCTATCTACTCCAAAGTAGGATCCCCATCCATTTTAAGGTTAAACATTTGTTGAACTCGATCTTTGAACATAAAACCCTAGGTCAATTAGGGTTTTCTAATTTTTTCCTAGTTATTGTACTTTGTTACAATTTTTTTTAAAAATCATTTGTGAAGCAATGGAAAATGTTAATGCAAAAACCCGATTCCAAATGGAAGATAAAGAAACATTGATTACTCATCTCTATAATAATAAGAGGTTAATGGATGAATTTTTGTATGTTACAAGAGATGAAATATGTAAACAAGTAAAACTAATGTTGCCTCACCTAATGATGGTGAATCCTTAGAAGGTACTATAACTAAATCTATGCCTATCAATCCATCTACATCTAGTGGAGGCATAGATTATGTCTTCTAACCTTTATTTCTTGAAAACCAAAACACTCTTGCTACATCTACCATGGAATTACCAATTGTTTCAATAGAAATACCATTTTGAATGCCTACTACTACTCAAACCATGTTTACATCCCCTTTGGTGACTACTCATCTTACTAGTCTAAATCCCACTAGGTTTACAATTCAAACACTCCTTCAAGTTATAAATACCTTGGAGGACAAGGTTACAAACATTGAATAAAATGCTTTAAAATCTCCTCATTTTATTGATTTTCAAGATGCATTGCATAACCCTCTTGCACTTGAGTTATCTTTGCACCAATTGCCAACTATTTGTTTTTGCATCTAAGTTTTCATTTTATGATGGAAAAGGTGATCTTAAACAACATCTTCGATCCTTTTATGCAACATGCCTTGACTATGCCTCTAATGATAAAATTTTGACCAAATTATTTAAAATAAGCCTCAAGGACTAGGCTTTGAGGTGGTTCTATGATTTATCTCTCCAATCCATAAAAGCAATCAAACCTTTGGTAGATCAATTTTTAGCAAACTTTTCCATTAATATTTCTAAAAATATTTCCTATGCTCAAATTGACAAAATCAAACAAGGAACCAATGAACCTATCAATGAATATGTCTTGAGATATAATGCAATGCTAGCTAAAATGACCAATCCTATGGTATATAAGGATTTGCAAGACATATTGAAGCAAAGTTTGCTTGTTCTTTACATGAGTCTATTATTTTTAATAAGTTTAAATCTTTTGATGTCTTATGCCATATTGTATGGGGCCATGAAATGAAGCTTATTTTATTGAATAAGATCAAGTATGTGGTAAACACACCAGCTACAGCTACATCTAGTACCAAAATATATAATAAAATAAAGTTATAAGGTAAAACCCCCTGATCCTAAAAAGGAAATAATCATCACGATTAACATAGTTTCATAATAACCTAATCGACTTGTCTTATCCAATGCACCAAGGAGATAGTTCTCCCATTTACTTGAGTCCTCAACTTCATTACTCCCACATTTACTAGAGTGTCAACTTATATCTCTCCCTCACCCTATAGAGGTTGATATGAGTCAACCTATACCCAATAGATATGATGCAAATACTTATTGTGATTATCATCAAGGACCAGTGCATTTTATAAGTAGATGTTTTACCTTCAATCACAAGATCCAAGATCTTATTGATGAACAAAAACTTTTATTTGAGAATCTTCCAAAGGAATCACGCTCACAACTTGGTGATCACCATAAACAAAAAATATTTAATAATCCTTTGCAAGACCATTTAAGAAGAAACAAGAAGTGAAAATGGCATATAATGTGCATCCTCCTCCATCACATTATGGGTACCCACTAGATGGGATTATTGGTACTTACACATGACATATACCTCCTATGGTTCAAATACCCTCTATTTTTTCAATGATAGTGAGGTTAAGGATGATGACTCTGATCTTCATTCTTTATTCACTTGAGCATACCTTGATAAACACCTTATACATAGTTTTATGATTGATAATGTTGAAAGTGAGAATGTTTACATCATGACATTACTTACACACTTAGGTTATACTCATAATGATTTCTTCCTTCTACTAGAACAATTATACCATTCAATTGGACCTCCCATAAGGTTCTTAGTGAGATTGACCTACCTTTACAGGTCAGTCCTGCACATATGATTACTACATTTTAGTTATACCTTCCATGGGAATATTTGATATGTTATTGGGGAGACCTTGGATCCATACACTTCATACAATACCCTCTAAAGTGCATGGGTGTGTTAAATACATTCATGCCAATCAAGTAATTATAGTTTCAAAAATTCCATATGAGAATACTTTTGAACAAGAAAAAATTATACCTAGATAGTTAATTACCAGTCTTATTAAGGTTCATTCACCATAAAAGGGTAATGAATAATCAATCCCTTTTACTAGATGACCAATACTTGAGAGACCATTACATCAAAGACATATACTAGATTCCATAGAATCCCCATCTACTACACACCATGTTCAAATATCCATACCACCTAAACATTTTTATACTATTTTTAATCCAAATAAACCATATAACACTCCATGATGGGTTCCACAAACCCAAACTCCTATTACTCCTACCACTACTTCACAACCATAAAGTCATATTTTACATATGTAGAGAATCACTGATACTATTGTGATAGCTATTAAACCTATACGTGTTCCTCAGTAATGTCATAATATTATTACAATAGGTTCACAGTCGGGAGATATCTATGACCATCCATTGGATGGCATCATAGGATGATTTTTCATTTTCAAACATTCCAAAATACCAAAAAATAAAAAAACATTCAAAAATATGTTTAACACCTACATGTTCTATTAGCACCTTGGCATCTATGTGTTATTTCCATGTTGATCGATGACATAATTAGTTACTTATAAATACACACATGTGTGTCACACTTCTACTTAAGTGTGATATAGGCATACACAAATACATGATCTATTCTATATCAAATGTTGGGCCTTCCCTCTAATCATGTCATGCTGACATTGGGGACATCCACTTCTTTTATATCGATGTATACATGTTATATGATACAATGATCACATTTCATTATCATGTTTGAGTTTACATATGTACTTACATATGCCTTCATCCATGATTATATCTTACACATGGTACTTGATATGCTTTATACTTGACATTTTTTCCTAACACATTTGATCCATAGAATATCTTGATATTTTTATGTTGGTTGCTTATGCTTTAATTTATTCACTTCCTTGAGTGTTTTACTTTGCTATTGTTTGCCTTGTTTGAGCATTTGAATATGTTTTTTTACTTATGGCCCCTGTGCCTTTATATGTTTTCATTGACATTTGCATATGTCATTGTTTGTTTTATGTATATTTGAATATGTCATCCTTGCTTTTATGGACATTTGACTAAGTCATGTTCCTTTTATTGTATAGCATTTGAACATGTCCCTTATTTGTGATCTTCCTAGACCATTTCCTTTTTGACTTGATTTTGAATGCTCTTATGTGTGTGCTTTATTTTATTGTTGAGCTTGTACTTTTACTATAAAGACATTACCATGATCCTTATCATGCATCTTAGGCCTTCATGTGATCACATTATTTCTATAAACTTCAATGTTATATCTACCTAGATATGTTCCTTTTATATGCTACATGGTTCCATTCACAAATTATACAATTGTCTTATCTTTTTAAGTTGAGGTAACTATCAGTTCTTATCTTTCCCTCACTTCAAATGGGGGAAATATTAGTGGGGGAATATCATAGAGGCATGTTCTCCATACTTGGCATAATTTTTAGATTTAGTGGGGACATGTCATATAAGCATGGCTTTCATGCATTCATAGTTTTCAAATTCAGTGGGGGCATGCTTTGAAAGCATGTTCTCCATAACAAATCAGTATTCAACATCTTCGTATTATAGTGGGGGCATGTTTTGAAAACATGTTTTCCACACCTATTCAATATTCAACATCTTCAAATTACAGTGGGGGCATGTTTTGGAAACATGTTTTCCATGTTGGTACTTATATCAATTTTTATATTTTTCCATATATAGTGGGGGCATGATTTGGAAGCATATTCTCCACACATAGTTTTCCAAATTGGCCAAAACACATATTTATATGATTTAGATTCACATTTGTGGCATCATTTTATAGATTGGTACCATTGATATACATAGTTTTAGCATGAGATATATCTAAGGTGCATATGCTATGTAATTTGTGCTTAAGATTTATAAACCCAAATTAATTTCAAACTCTAAAACTCTTTTATGTACTAATACCCCAATTAGAATTTTATGGACTTTATTGAGCTAATCTGCTGCAATAGTTGGTTCACTTTTTGGTATGGTTAAGGTGATTAAATCACTCAATAGTGCCAAGTTTTTAGGTTGGACTTGATTTCATCATTTAGCCTCACCAGATTACAAGTATCATTGGGTTTCATAGTTGAACTAATCTCAACTTATAGGTGGTAGCTCATCTTTGCACCAAAGGTTGGGGGTATGACTCCCTCTCTCTCTCTCTCTCTCTCTCTATATATATATATATATATATATATATATATATATATATATATATATATATATTCACTTTCAAGATTTATCTATGTTTGTTTGAATCTCAATTTCATAGCCTTACAATGATACATATTTTTCAAATCAAATTGCCAATAGGCAAAATGGTTACATTGACACACATCTGTACTCCTAAATCTTTCTCTTTCAATTTCAATATATTTCATGTATTTTAAATTATATATTATATTCACTAATTATATATTGTAATATGATATTAGTTGTAGGTTAGTCACCAACAAAGAACTCAAGTTGGGCACATACAAATATAAGGTGTGTTACACACACGCAGGTACTCATTCCTTTCCTTCATTCTAGAAATTTCATTACTAGATTACAAGGGGGAAAATGTATATGATATTTATGGATTATATATCACCTCATTCTTGTACACTTGGCAAAATCATACCTTGGTTGTTCCTCTCAGTTATGGACATTTTTTCATTTCCACAAGTCTTGCATTACTATATCTTATGCCACTTGGCTTATCTCTTAGTCTGACCAATATTATGTTAATGAAATAATCATTATATCATTCCCATAATGCTTGAATGTACTTATCTTCCATCTCTATAAGTTTTGAACCTATACCTCATTTCTTACTCCTTAGACATTAACATTTGGAATAGACACTAGTATCAATGTTAGTGTTCTGACACAACGCAAGTGTCCAATGCTCTAAATTCATCTATTTTGAAAATGAAACATATCCTAATGGTTAGCCTAAATTATATAATGTGAGTTAATTATCCAAAGGGATTGATATAAATAAAATATCAACCCTCATTCATTCCTCACCTAGGAAAACCTAACAACACACGAATAATACATAGTATTCATACCAAAGGGCATTCTAAGAGCACTCAATTAAATAAAACTTATCTATTTCCATGTGTCATAGGAATAGCACATATAAAAGTATAAATTAATAAATGAGTAGCTAAAGATCCCAATTTTACAAGTTACAAGATAGGTCACTATTGTACATACTTTACACATATTATATGATTCATACAAAAGCCAACACATAGGGGAGAACTACATCAATCTGAGGCCCTCTAAAAATTATTGGATATGTAGGTATCACTCATTGATAAAGGGGCATTTGGAGTTAACTCAACACCCTGTTCCCACTAACCCATTTTTCCCCAAAGTCACCATGAAGATGAAGAACTAGGGTTTTTCAAAATCATGAAGAGCAATAATCCATGACCTAGATCTAAATGCACTAAATTAAAGAAGAATTTAAACCCAAAAGAATCCAAGTGGTCACATATTTTTACATCACGTATTCCATATAGGACACTTGTATAAAATCCTAATAGTAATGTCAATACAACCATCCCAGGCTAACATTAATGTCTAGAGTTCTAGAAATGTCAGATCTAGAATCTAATAATTGTTATAGAATCATCTACTAGTATACTTTATACTTGTTCTAGATCCAAAATTATGTTAGCATTAGAACCAAATAAATATATTACTTCTTTATCATTTCCATTCATAGCTTAGATGTACTTTTTATATTTAGCCTATTCTCATAATAAAAAATTAAATGTATGTTTATATTTGAGTTTAGCATCCAATTGGCCTATTATAGATCTGATTATCACCCTTGTGTATTATCATTTATATATTTTTAACCATATCTAATCCAAAGTAGGATCCTCATCCATTTAGGGTTAAACATTATCCCTTTCTTAGATTGATGTGGTTATTTTTCCCAACATCGGTGATATTTTTTTGTAACTTGTAATTTATTAAATTGTATTGGCCTCTAATGGAAATATATATGTTCTGCCCATAAAATTTGTCCCAAAACCCAAGTAAAGTGTGTTAATTTTTTTTTTTTTTACTTAATTCAATGATTCTTACTTTTTAACCTATAAAACTACTCAATCATTTAACTATTATGTAATTTCCTTCAACATTGCAACATGAGTGAGACACACAAAGTTATTCAAATGGTGTACTTATTTTAATATATTTTTATAGATCCATAATAATATTTTATAAGATAATGGAATATAACATGTTAGTTTAGAGTTAAATTTACTAGCAGTTTCCAAGGGATACCACATTACAAGGATCCATTCCTAAAACTTAATAACTATAATAAGTGAGAAGGGAAAACATAATGTCCCAAAAGAAGGTATAATTACTTTATTATCTTTATTACTTTGATTCAATAATATGCTTAACATACATCTTGAGTAGATACAAAAAAGGGGGGACAATAGTGAACCAAGGAAATAATTACTATAAAATAGGGTTACCACCCTAAGGCTCACCAAGGAGAAGTCCCTATTAAACACTACATAAACTTTACTTCTAAGGGAACGTAAAACAAAGATAATTTGTAATAATATAATCTTTATCTCTAAGTAGCTAGCATTAATATAATTCAATTTTAATCTAAAGGGATTAATAATAAATAAACGTATATTAGTCTTAAATTTTATTTAATCATTATTATATAATAGGTTAACTTAACAACAATGTAATTTGACTAATGCGAGGGATGAGAATGAGACACCCTTAACCTAGCCTATGACCTAGATTTGATGCCCCTATAACTTGATCAACCTACATATCCACTCCTTAGAATTAGGGTCTGATGTAGTTTTCCTTGAACTTGTGATGGATATCCTCCATGACACATCATCACTAAATGGGGTTGGCACTCTAAGCCAACAATGAACAAGCTAATGTGTCTCACACAAGCTTTTATAAGATCTATACATAAAAATCACGATTAATAGAAACACTCAAGATCACTTATCATAAAATATCTTAATAATCCAAGGTGCATGTCTTTAACCAAATCAATCTTACATAATAACATTGACGGGGACCAAGGTAAACACATTCCTTTGATTTGACAAGGTTAGAAGTCTCACTAGTCTTTGCCTTACACCACTAGGAGAAACTTGATCTCATTATTATGTTTCTAATGATGACCAAGGTCCATACAGAGAACACAATTTACTTACTAAAGGTGTAACACAATGAGGGTCATTACCTAACATGAACTATAGTCACAATAATCTATGAAACAAGCATACTACAAAGTTAGAAACTATTAGAATATAACCACACAAGGAAGAACACCCTATAATTATGTGCCATAGATAAGTGTTCTAAGGGTTAGTTTTTGATGCCTGAGTTTAAATATCAAGTAATAGATTAGATAGTGTCATATACACTAGGGGAGCATCCTAGGGATTAGTTCTCTATGCTCGTGATCACCCCCCAATTTGCCTACATATGGGCAATGATTACCTTTATATGTAGAATCAGTGTTGGCTATAGTTCACACATTCTTAAATGAGTATTATTTTGAATGTGAAGGTGTCTGATCTTCATCATTCCATCTATGACTAAGAGTAATGTAGCTACTTTTTTGGGTAACTCCATAGCCACTAGATAGCCTAAACACATCTAGGCACCACCAATGGGTTACAAGAAACATCCAAAGATATGTAAAAGTGCATATTGACTTATAAATTATAAGAAAGAATTAAAATAATAGCACTTTATATTGTTGACATAACACCTTCTCAAGAACTAATCTTAGGGAAACTAAAGCCTTAAAATTTTGAAAATAATTCAAGGACTATAACCCAGACTAAGGATAAAAAAATAGGCTATTTGAGTGCATTATAGCCACTAATTTATTTAGAAACAAAAAATATGCACTCAAAAAAAATACACAACTAATGATGCTCCTAAACAATATAAAATACACCAACTCCAAGTGAGATAAACTAGGTACAAAATCACCCTTGTTTTAATTTACAAAAAGAGAATTTTTTTAAGCATTAGATCCTATTCTCTAAGATAGAAGTAATGCATTTAGGGATTTGGAATAATTTAATTGTAAATAAAATAACATTTTTCCTAGGCATCCCAACTAAATTTAATAGGGTAAAAGTGCTTTACAAAATTCTCATTTAAAGGGGTACAAAATTACCTCCTTAAAAATTAAAAAAACTTTAATAAAATTCGTTTGACTAGATAGATAATAATATTAAGCTATTAAGATTTATTTACAACTTTTAGATTTGGTAAATTATATTTTATGATATTTTATTTTTATCAATTATAAATTGGCTTTAGAAACAAGAACTAGTTGTGAAAATTTGCTTTTATAAATTGTCTCCATAATTCCCTGAAATAGACCATTGTTATAGGGGTTAAAAATTATCTAATTGATTTTTCATATTGCACAACCTAAAATAATTAGCTTTAGGTCTCATATTAGGTAAATGTTTATTTCATGTATTTATTTTATTTGATTTCTAAAAGGGTTTTAAAAATGCACAAAGGATAGAGAAACACTTAAAACTTGTTTTCTAGGCAAGTAAGAACTTTTATTCACATTTATTTTGGGATATATAGTTTTATTAGGCTAAAAAATAATAATCACCACATATATTAATAATATTTTAGTGAAAAGGAAACAAGTGTTTTTTATTATTGGGCATTGTGGTCTAGTCCTTTTTCCATGAACACATTAGTGCATCCACTTTCTTCAACATTTATTGAATCAACTCCTATGCTAGCATATCACATAAGGGAGGCCTTGCATACTCACCCAAATCATAGAGAGTGTTGCAAATAGTTTTCACATTAGGTGAAAATAGGTATTTAAGGGATGGTAAAAAGTAACAGTTGATATTTACCAAGTGGTAAATAGTAATGGGTTGGTTATAACCGTAATACGATAAATTTGTATTATTAAGATATATTATTATTTGTTATAACAATATATCCTAATATGTTTTCTTAGTTATAGAATTCACGCGAGATAATATCAGAGAGATTTCAAGTGAGAAATCAAGGGAGAAAATATAGGAATATAATTCTTATATATATGTAATCTCATGAAATGTATTATTTAGAGAAATCAAAATATATCGGAGAGCAAAATATATTATTATGTTGAAGAATTTGTATATGTGTTCAGCTTGACTACTCTTTATATAAATTAATTCTGGGTATTGGTTCCTCCAATTACTATCATTAGTATCAGATCAACTTGATCTTGCACATGTTATGGATATTTAAATAATGATAGGGGTAGTGAAATAGATTTGTAATGCCCCTGTAAGATGAAATTTTATGAGTACACAAGTTTGGATTAGCTTAGCAAAGCTTTGTTTTTGCAATCTTTATGTAGATTCTTTGATTTTTATATGCAAATATAGTATATTGAGCATGAAATGATACAATTAATTTTATGTTACATACCCAGACCATCGACATTACTAAGAAGTGATTCATAATTCTTATCACTATTTGCATCGGTCTAACCTTGCCTTAATAAACCGGTTGATAGAGAAGCATGCACAATTTTTGAATCTCCATTGTATGTTTTGGTCAAGTATATTTGTGTAGGGATTGAATTAAATTAGTGGTAGTAGCTTCTTATATAGATCCATGATCTCTATGTTGATCAAAAACATGGTTTTATTGCACACCTGTTGGCTGGATATATGGCCTGCCAGTGTTAACTTGCTAGATTCTACAATCTCATTGGAATTTAAATCACCTAGATGTGTTTATATTAGAAATCCATTCAAGGCATAAAAATTCAAAATCAAATCAGATGCCTTCTTTGATCTACAATCAAATCTAAACATTTGCTATCTACTTGCTGTACCCTTCACATATAAAAAACATTGTGTTTGTTTTGGCACGGGTTACACTTGATCATGTATTGATTGAAGGTTTGGACTTCAAGATCTCAGTTTGATGGATTTATGAATGCTAAATTTTTTTTAGCGTAGTTAACAACACAAACACTCATAATGACATCATCTCATTTTCCTATTCTACATGTAAGCCATAGTTCACATCTACTTGTTCTCTCATTAATATTACCTCTTTGTATTTTATATTTTAATTTTATAAGTCGGTGTTGTCATTTAAGTCTATACAAAGTATTATTTTATGTCTTGTTTTAAAAAATATATATTGTGCCTAGTATCATGAGGAGTGTATATAGCTTAGGCAATTCCTCATTAAAGTCATAAGTTTTTTAAAATAATTGATTCGGTTAAGTCTACATTTAGGTGAGTTAAATTTATTTTAATAGTGATTAGTATGGTATCCCCATGTCTGTAGTGGAAGTTTATTTTGTTTAGGTCTATTTTTGTGAATTTAGATTTCTTAATAAGATTATTTTTAGAGTATTTCTCTAAAAATAAAGTCAATATCATAGTTGTTTCATATGTCAAAAATAAAAGTAATAGCCATGTTATTTGGGTCCATGTGAATAGGTTGTGTCAACTTTTGTAAGTGTTATAAAGAGTCTTGTATATATTTTTAATGAGTTGTTATTGTCAAAAAACTTATGTATCATTTTGAATAAAAAATTTGTTAAAAATATGTCAAGAGTCATTTTTATGTTAAAAAAGTCAAGTCAAGAGTTAGAGTCAAAATTGTAAAAATAAAAAAAATTGCCTTACAGATGCAATTTTGCTTGTATGTGACATCCAAAAAATGAGGGGGTTCTAATTTTTTTGGAAGCAACCAATAAAGATCATGTTGGAACCATCAAAGCATCTCATCGACATATCACCTGAGTAAGCAATATCACATATTGGAGGATGGAGGCTACACAGAGGATCGAGGTCTTTCAATAACCTCTCATCAGTCACCAATGACGAGGCTACACTAATGATGTGGTCAGATGTGTGGTGTGTTATTTTTTTATTTTTTAAGCATGGTGTGTTATTTTTAGATTTCAATTTTTTCAGTGTGGTAGTTATTGTTATTTTTAGTTGTGTTGAAAATAAGAACCAAAGTATGTACCTATTCATGTGTGAATAATATTCCCATGTAACCCTTGTGTATATTTACATTGGATAATTTTGAGCTAAAAAGCATTGTAGCAATCATTATGAAAGGTTAGTGGTAAACCTGGTAAAACCATGTTCTAAGGTTAGTGGTGAACCTGAGGAAACCATTCTGTAAGGTTAGTGGTGAACTTGAGAAAACCATTCTGTAAGGTTAGTGGTGAACCTATGAAAACCATTTTGTAACGTTATTGGTGAACCTAAGGAAACCATTTTAGAAGGTTATTGGTGAACCTGTGAAAATGAATTACATGAGTTTTAAGGAAGAGATGTGCAATGGCACATGTATGCGGATCATAAGCACATGAAGGTGAAACATGCTACAATAAAAAATAGAGATATATTGTACCATGTAAAAACTATAGGGGGAATGTTGGAAATAGTTTTCACATTAGGTGAAAATAGGTATTTATAGGGTGGTAAAAAGTAACAGTTGATATTTACTGAGTGGTAAATAATAACGGGTTGGTTATAACCATATAGTTAATATGGTAAATTTGTATTATTAAGATATATTATTATTTGTTATAATAATATATCCTAATAGGATTTATTAGTTATAGAATTCACATGAGAGAATATTGGAGATATTTTGGGTGAGAAATCAAGGGAGAAAATATAGGAATATAATTCCTATATATGTGTAATCTCACATAATGTATTATTCAGAGAAATCATAATATATCAGAGAGAAAAATATATTATTGTGTTGAAGAATTTGTCTATGTGTTCGGTTCAACTACTCTTTGCATGAATTAATTATAGGTATTGGCTCCTCCAATTACTATCAAAGAGTGGAAACCAAGCTAGGTATGGGATATTTGAGTGCAATTTCAGGTCCTAATAGTGTGTGTATTGGCACTTAAAGTGTTTACTATATTTGTCTATAAATTCATGGCAACAAGTATGTACTTATATGAACAAATCCCAAACAAATCACTCAATATAAGTAAATAATCTAACCAATAGGAATGGAATTTAACAACATTATATAATCATAACAAGGATAGACACATCATTGTATTGCTTCACATTTCAAGATTGTATGGATTAAAATGTGCTCAAAGGCACTTGAATCAATCATAACCTATTTACTCTTAGAACTCCTAATAATTATGCAACATGTTGTTATCACTTTCCAGCCCACCTTTCTCTTCTCAATTCTCAGCCTTATATAGGCATGCCATAGTCCTACATATCACTTTATATATCAAATACCACCAATCATTAGTTAATGCCTTTCCCACCCACTTGGAAATTAATGCAGTGCTTTTCTTGAGGTCATCTACCTTACCACTCATCATCACTTCCTAGTTGTTTTTTAATGTCAAGACATCAGTCATAACTCTATCATTTTCCTCCCAAAAATCACATTGACTCTGACGAATTTATCAAATATTTCAATTTTATCCTAATGAATGATCATATATGTGGATCTAAAACATTGAGAAGTAATAAAATTTGACATAGTTTAACCAAAAAACTATTCTCTTTCTAATAAATCTATCATTGTCAAGTTGTCATTTCTCTAAAATTTATGTTTGCCTTGTTAGGCTTGCGCTTATAATAATAACAACCTCTATTGGGGTTCATGCACATGATGAATTATTTAGTACATGCCATTCTATATTGATATCCTCCTTGAACATGTTGCATATATGAGTTAGTCTTGGTCATTACTATATTTTGCACACCTTGATGCCTTTGTCTTGTGTGTACCTTATAACTACTTACAACTTAAAACATACTTACAACTACCGTGCATAGGTCATACTCTATCCTAAAAAATAAAACTACTCAAATAAAATGTATTAATAAAAAAATATTATAACTTGTCTAAAAATTCCTTATTACATAAGAACCACATGCATGAGCACACATTTTAGGTATAAAGTAAAATAGGCATATAGTTAGTAGTCTCTTCCCAAATATTTTCTTCTATAAATGATTTAGTTTTAGCTTCTAGAGTTCACTCCAACTTAGTGACATGCATTTATGTATTAGTGAATCATACATCTTCTAAGTGGGAGTCTCCCTCATGCCATCCCTATATTGCATAGGTCCTCACAACACTTTTTGATTTAGACTCTCCCCTCTACCTAAGGTCATTTTCTTCCATCACTCTCTATCAAATCTCATTATTATTGATGGGTTTTTTTAGAGCATCAAATTATGAGGTAAAAATACTATCCAAGCTCTCTTGAAAAGAGATTCAAAAATCTCTTCAAGATCTATATCCACTAGGCCTTGGTGAATTAGATCACTCGGTTGGTCAATGCAAATCGTTCCAATATAAGGGGCCTTTGTTGGTTTTGAAAGTTTTGATAATATTTTGATCCTTAAAATAATTAGTGGTTAATGCTAATTTTTCTATTTATTTATATGGGATTTTAACATATATTGAAAATGAAAAAATATGCATTTATTTGTTCAATAAATCAATGTTTTCAAGAAATAAAACTAATAACTTGCATTTCTAGATTTGCACATGTGAATAAAAATTAGTTTTGAGGTTTTTAACTTGAAATGAAAATAACAGATTTAAATGATTTCATTCTAGTGTGTTCAATAATTCAACAAATCCATAATAACAATAAATAAAATAGTTTTAAATCAAGACAAAGATTTAAATTGACTACATTCAAATCCTAGATCTAATCATTTATTAAAAAATAACAAAAGAGATGTAAAGAGGAAAGAAAGTGATGTGATTATGGAGATAAATATAATAAAATTGATAATAAACAACCCAAAACCAATCTCTTTCATATTCCAATATTCACACAACCAGGTAAAAGGATAGTACAAGAGCCTTAGAAAAGCACAACTTGAAATAAAAACACAAATCCACCATATTGCATGGGTAGAAAATGAAATGTTTTTCCATAACTTCAATTAAAATACATAGATGCACTTGAGTATCAAAATATATATTTGATTAAAATTGAGTGATCCCAAATTCTTAGAATAATAATAGGGAAACAAAGAAGAAAAGAGAAATTACACTAAAATTGCAACAAAAAAATTGACTTGGTATTACTCCTTAGAGGAATGAAAAATTCAACCCTTGGAATGACTCCAAAGGGCCAATATATAGACAAGAAGAGATCCATGGAGAAATTATTTCCATCCAAAAGTTGTTTGGGCACCATTAATGCATCCACCAACCCACTATCCACTAGATGCCATGCCACTTTCCTTAAGTGCACTTTTCAAACCTGTAAAAAAGATTTAAAAAAATACATTACATTTTAAAATAAAATCTCCCAAACCAAAAAATAAAATTAATAAGCACACAATTTATTTCACATAATAATTTATCAAAATTAAAAATTATCAGAGTGCTTTGGAGAGTCAGCTTTCCAACGGTTCAAACAATTTTGAAAATGGCCACTCAAGGTGAAGGTTATGGCCAACAAACCATCTCGAGCTAAAAAATAGGCCTCATAAACCTATTTAGGTCCTGGATAGGCACATGCATTTATATAAAATGCACTTTTTGTTTTTCAAAGTTTTAGTTCTAATCAAGATTTCAACCCTTAATTAGAACTAGATTGGCATTTTAAATGATTATAGTACTAATCAGGGTATCAAATCCTGAGTAGGTCTTTGTTGTAAAATTTGAATTTAAATTTCATTATGTTGTTGTTTATTAGCATGAAGTCCTTTGCATTATTTTCATGGATTGAATCTTGATTAAGACTACATGGATACTTAGATGGGATTCATAGACTCCATCAGTCTTAAAATCCCATATGGGACTATGTTCAAACATTCAGGGGATAAAACCCAATCAAGGTCTCTAACCTAATTACCAAAGACTACCACAAGGAATAATCCCTACTTTACATTAAAATTTTGTCAAGGAATAGATCCTGACCTAGTCATGGTTCTGTCTTTGACCAACAATACAGTTTCTAATGCAAAGCTTGATGAGAACCACATGGAATTAAAAAAACTACATAACACTAGACACTCAAGGAGACCTACGACCTAAGCAAGGATATAATCCCAAATAATAAATGCATCCCACCCCCTCGCTAGCCTAGATGAAAGCATGAAATATTTATTGACTAGAAAGGAAAAATTAAATTTAACAAACTTTAAACTTAATCGTGGAAAGTTTATTAGTTAACAAAAAAATGAATAAATAGACTCACCCTAAACCTAATTGGGTTTAAAAGCTCACTTAGGACTAGGGGACCTTAGAGACTTACAATGACAACCCAGGTGGAAAAGAAAACCTAACTAGCTAAGGAAATAGACTTTTTTAAATTAAGATTAAATCACCCTAAAACATGAGATTGGCACTAGAGGGTGAGAATTTTGATATAATAGACTAGTTTAGGAAATAAGACAAGTTTTCAACTAAATAATGCAAGTACAATAAGTACATCAATAAGTCACCTAGAGACCAAGTGTAAAATATGAAAATTATTTACATGAACTTAGTCATATTAATAGGATAAGTTTTAGAGGATGAATTGGCATGTAAATTGAAATGACCCCTAGAGCGGCCATGGAGAGTTAAGCAAGCTATATTTCAAAATCAAACTAGGAAATCAAAAATTCACTTTCACATTGAGTGATTTAAATGCATTTTTATTGAAAGGACATGGTCTATCCAATGGTGATTGTTGTGGGACTCAACTTGACACTTAAACTAAGATAAGATACTAAGGTAACTTTAGAGTTCTGAGACCAATAAGCTATGAGCAAAAGTGAGAGTGAAGAAAAAATCAAAAGAGGTTCTGTTAGCCAATATTCACTCCCAAGTTTTGCATATTTTCTTTCATTTTGGCTAAGTGCAGCATTTAAAATTTATCTATCGAAGGAAGCTTTTGTTCAGTACTTTTTCACAAGTGTTATTTCTTTCAAAAGTTTTGTTTTGAATTTTTTGCACAAGTGTTAGGAATTGTTTCAGACATTTTGTCTGAAATAATTTCCCCAAAGAAGCTTTTGTTTGATCTTTTGGCCAAATGTTTTCTTTTGGAAAATTTTTGTTTCAAGTTTTTTGTTCAAGACAAAGGAATTGTTTTGAATATTTTGTCCAAAACAATCTTTTTGAAGGAATTGTTTTAGACATTTTGTCTGAAACAATCTTTCTGAAGGAATTTTTCTATAGGCAAAGGCACTTTCAAATTTTTGAAGTAATTGGTCCTTTGCAAGATTTATGAAGGAATTGGTCCATTTCACAAGTCTAAAAGATCATTTCTCATGTAGGTGCCCTACACACTTTCCCAAGGGTCTTTTCTTAGGGAAGTGTCCTTTTGAAGATTTTTGAAGGGTAATATTTAATTTTTCTAAAAGGCATATTCCATATTTATGAAGGGGCATCTTCAACAAAAGTCTAAAGGAATTTTCAAGTAAGACATTTTTTTCTTCAAAGGGAGTGTTTCCAAAGCAAAAGAAACTAAGGCATAAACCCTTTGGACTTTTGTCTGAAGGAATTACTTAAGAGAAAATGGGTAAAAATGAATTCTTCTGAAAGAAAAAGTCCAAAGCAAGAAGGCTGAAGGGACATTTCAAAAAAGCTGAAGGGTACATCTCAACTTTTTGAAGGGGCACTTTTAAAAGTCTTGAAGGGGATGTCTATCAGAGTAAAAGTCCACTTGCAAGTTTTTTAAGGGTCTTTTTCCTTGACCAAGTGCTTTAATAAAGTCTTGAAGGAATTGTTATGAAGGCCAAATTCGTGCAGAGAAAGTATTTGAGACAATTCCTTGAAGGGTACAATTCAAAAATTGCCAAAGGGCACCTCTCTATAATGAAGTGGGCCAAAATCAAAATCTAAATGGTGATTTTTAGGAGAATGTCCAAAATAATTATCCATGAGAAAATTGTCTAAGGAAAAAAGGTCTAAAAAATTACCCTGAAAGAATGGTTCCAGTAGAGTGACAGTTTCATGGACGTCAACTTTAGGGTGATGGGCTAGCAATTGGCATTTAAACAATGGGTCCCAAATATATTGATGGTCCTCACTCAAGATAAAGTAGATTAGAGGTCTTGCATCACTTTGAGCATTTTTATCAAGATCTAAGTCATTTTTATGAAAAATCAAAAGGTGAGAGGCTAAGGGACTCTACAAGAATGGAACATTCGACTAAGGTTGAGCTAGAACAAGCCTTCAAGGGATGTTTGTAGGCATACATGTGGAGCCATCATCCTAAGAAATTCCATGAAGACATACATTTAGGCTTCAGGTAGTTTCATTTCCAAGGCCAATAGAATGAAAAGGACTCTACCCTACATCATTACACACTTCAGTGAGCTGGTGAGAAGTTGTTAGCATCAAGACAAATCTACAATAGGTGGACTCATTTGTAATAACTGCATTGATGCCATTACTCAACTCAAAATATCTTGATTCTATTGGTACAACCATTAGGGAAGCATCTTTGAGAGAGCAAGCTAACTGTGTAATCGCTTGAGGTGACATGGATCAATCGAATGGCCCAAATGAGCATCATTTATAGAGATAGTTACAACCATGGTTAGAGGCTTTTGACAAATTGATTCCTCTTTTTAGTGCTAAAAAATCTCCCCTCTCACTTCTTTTTTCCTATAAATACAACACTTAGGCTAGTGAATAGAAGTTCCACACAATGTATGGCAAATCCCTACTATATTGATATCACATTTTACCTTTAAGGATTAATGCAAGTATTTTTCTTTCAAGTTTTGAGCAATTGTCCAAATGTGTAAGTGACATATAGTGACAACAAGTGATGATTTTCCATCCTACCATCCTTTATCCTTCATGCCTGAGCAAAATTTATTAGTCTAATAGGTCATATAGAGTGTGTTAAAGTGTGTTAAATTGTTGTAAGTGTATAATTGTTCTTAGAATATGCAACTTTCCTTTTAGTTCATTTGCCTAATGTTATTTTATACATCTCACCTCTATTCTAAAATACTTATGTTAGAATCCTTAGAGATTGAACATGGTCTATGTGTTTTTCTATATTTTGCACTAGAATATGATATTCACATGGAAGATAATCTCAGTACATCACCACTCTTAGACTAGGTTTCCTTTTATGCAATTTCTAACTCTTTTCCCTTCAAGCAAACTAGTTTAGATAGAAGTTGTTTTACAAAGATACATTTAGGGAGCTAGCCCTTTAAATCTAGAGGTTTATTTCCTCTATAGGTATACCCACATACTTGTAAATTTTATAACATTACCCAAAAATGGAAGAGACTTGAACACTCTCTTATAGGGTGCAAGATTTGGTGACAACAATTCTGGCATGCCCGATGGGACCGCTAGTCCTAATTTACATGTCAAGGTAAATGTTGGTCTTGACAATCCTAGAGTTGTATAAATATTCTTAATCCAACATTTGGTGACTCCAAAAGGTGAGAATATATGGTTTTAGATCAATTTTTCCACATTATACTTCATGGTCATCACTAGGTCATCTAGGATATTCGATCAAGCCCCTCTAGCTGAAGCGAAGAGCAATAACCTAAACCATTCCTAATGCTTAGAGATCCTGGGCAAGGAGGTTTTGAAGAAGAAGAAAAAGATGTTGAGGAGATTGAAGAGATAGGAGATCAAGAGGAAAGAGGATAAATGGATAGGCAATAACCTTTCTTGGCCTTCAACACCCAAAATCCAATTAACCTTCCTACATACAACCTTATTCTTCCCAATGCTACCAATAATCTCCCTAGTTTTAATGGAGAGGGTCCTATTACCCTATCTAAGCATATTAGGGAAATTTAAAACTTTTGGAACTTCCATAATGTCACCTAAGCCAACATAGCCATTAGATTTCTTGCCATGTCTCTAAAAGGGAAGGCACCTGACTGGTATAGGACTTTAGTAGGTGGTTGCATTACAATTTGGGATGGCTTTGGGGAATTGTTGGTAAATATATTTGAGAATAAGAGTGACCATACTTTGCTAATCCACCAGCTAAATGTGATAAAGAGATGTCCTAATGAATCCATGGGATATTTTAATGAAAGATTTCAAAGGACCTGGCATAGGTTTCTACCTATCATGAGAGCTTCTTTGAGCTTTGTGTTTCGTACTTATCTCAAGGGTATTAGTACTGATGTGGAAATAATGTTGCATTCGATGGGAGGATTTACTCTACTAGATGCATATGAGATGGTTATTGAAGCTGAAAATAGATTAATATAGGTTAGAAAGATACCTCTAAATTTTTTTATGCCTTTGTTGTCTCATAGTTTGGTTGAGGATCCAAGCATAACACAAGTTCCTAATATCAATACCAAGCCAAGAACTACTTCCAAGAAGATGGATAATGTTGTGGACAAAGATGAAGAGATCTGGTCATTATGAGCTTAGCTCAAGAAAGCTCAATTTCAAGCAAGTGCCCACCTAACCCTCAATACTATCCTCAACAAGGCTATAGAGTTCTACCCCAATAAAACTACCAAAGAAGAGGACAAGGTCAACAAGGTTTCAACATGTAGCCTAATGCCTATAATCATAATTTCACCCATTCTATGAAGGTTTTTGTTCCAGTACATGCAAATTTGGTCCAAGGAGAGGATCATTAGGACCAATATGCATAACCTAAAGGTTAGTTTATGTATGATTATGGAGAAGACAACCAAGCTTTGGTGGCACAAGAAGAAGCTACTCCTTACATGACATTAAAATAAGTGAATCTCATGCAAAGGGATATTCATGGAGAAGGTAGCAGCCAAAGTGTAGTATGATGAACTTTTAAGTGAAGGATGATTATGTGTTAAATCAAAGTACATCAATTATAGCCAACACAAGAGAAAAAAATAGAGCTATGGGATATTTTTTGGGAGTATATGTGACTCCAATCAATGCCTCTCCAAGGCCACAAAGCATGAATCCTAGTGCAATACCTACTACCAGTCATGCTTCTCAACAAAGTCAAAACACAAGTAAGGTTGTCAAGCCTATAATGCAACAAGTTCAAGATCCCTCACTACATTAAATAATACAATAAAAAGTGAAAACTTCCTCTCTAAACATTGTTGATTCTTTGAATAATACCAAGCCTAGAATATCTCTTTGGGAAGTCTTCTATATGCATGGTCAAAAGGAGCTCTTACAATAAAAAAATTATAAACATTCATGTAGCCCCTCAAACTTCAGAACACAATAGTTTAGCTCTTACCAATAATCCAAATTATGTCTTAGATCCCTCCACCAAATATGAAAATCCTTCACCCTTCTACCTCACACACATTGTGGGAGACAAGTTGGTTCATAATTATATTGTAGATAGTGGAGCTAGTACCACTATCATGCCTAAGGTGGTGGCTGATAAGTTAGAATTGAAGTATGTGGTGGCTGATAAGTTAGAATTGAAGTATGATCCACATAGTAAAGGTGTGATGCAACTTGATGGGACTCCAACCAAGATAGTGGGATTATTCAAAGGTTTGAAAGTATTTCTAAATTATTTCCCAAGAGTCCCCATTATACAAGACATTGTGGTGGTAGACCTTCCAGCTCATTTTGTTATCTACTTGTCAAGGGACTTCATGGCTAAGATAAGAGGGTACCTTTATACTGATTGGTATTTTATAGATTTTAAAAAAAATTATGGAACCAAGTTGACTATAAGGACACATCCCTTAGTAAGGTTTCATATTGAGCCATACATGGAGACAAATTCAAATCACAATTGTCTAATCAGTAAAGAAGAAGGTGTCATGGATGGTGAAGCATCCTTCTCCCTTAAAGGTATTTCTGATCTTTTCCTTGATAAGTACAAAAATTAAATTCATGGAATTGATCCATATACATTCATAGAAGAGACTGATTTAGGAGTCTATTTTATGCATGAAAAAAATGCTTCCATTCCTTCACTCACTAATGAAGATCATGAACTTGAAGGGATATGGGAAATGTTTTTTGATGGCTCAAGAAGAAAAGTAGGTGTAGGAGCTAGAGTTATGTTAGTTTCTCCATAAAATAATCAATACTACTCCTCATATAGATTCAACTTTATCTACACCTATAATGTGGTAGAATATGAAGGCCTGGTTCATGGCCTCTAATGGGCAAAGAAGAGAGGGATCAAGAATTTGAAGGTTTATGGGGATAGTGAATTGGTCATCCATCAAGTGAGAAATCAAGATACAACCAAGAATCCCTTACTTAAATCCTAAAATCATAGGGTATGGGACCTACTTAAAGACTTTGATGCCTTTAACATACAACTCATACCAAGGGATTCAAATAAACATGTTGATAGATTGGTTGCCATAAGAGCACAATTTGATGCAGTTACTGATATAGGGAAGGAGAAAGATCAATATCATATCAAGGTCATTGTGAGGCCTTATATTATAGATAATGAAATATCATGTAAAGTGTTTGAAATTGATGAACACATTGCACACTTCTTAAAAAATGAGGTATAATTCTCCTCAAATAACTAAAAGAGATTGCATGATCAATATGAAGAACAAGTTATTCAACTGAAGACAAATAAGATACCTATAGGGCTGATTACTTTGGAGAGTTTTTTCAGTGAAGAGGATCAAAATAAGAAAGAAATAGTGAGCATGTCCACAAAATAAGAGAACTATGAGAGAGTCATGATTTACAAGGACAAGCTTCTAAAAATTGGTAAGATATGTTTCATGTCTGAGAGGTAGGCCTTTATTGAATTATGCAAAGAGTTTCACGACAATTTTTCTTGGGAATATAAATATTTGAAAGGGTTTGATCCAAGTCTATCTCATCACACCATTGAGTTAGAACCTGGAGCTAAACCAGTCAGGTAGAAACAAAGGCCTATCAATCGCAAGATAAAAGAACTCATGAAGAAAGTGTTGACCATTGATCAATTCTAGGATTATTTTTCCTATCAAACACTCAAATTGGATGGATAATATTATACCTATCCAAAATAATAATGGAGAGATAAGACCTTATGTGTATTTTTGAGACCTTAATAGGGTGTCTCTCAAGGATCATTATCCACTAACTTCTATGGAATAAATTCTACAAGTTGTTTCAAGTTCTCAATGATTTTCACTTCTTGATGGTTTTTTAGGTAATAATCAAATACTAGTGAATGGAGAGGATCAATTCAAGATATCCTTCACTAAAAAATGGGGGAAATTTTCCTATATGAAGATGCCATTTGGTTTGTCTAATGCTGGAGCTACATTTCAAAGGGAAATAGACATGGCTTTTAAAGGTTTGATCAATGAGTTTTTGCTTGTGTACCTTAATGATATAGATATTTTTTTGAAAGATGTCAATGATCACATGGAACATCTAAGGCAAGTATTTGAGAAGTGTAGGGAGTATGGAATATCCCTTAATATAAAAAAGTGCATCTTTGTTATCCATGAAGGTAAGTTATTGGGTCATATTATTTCAAAAGAAGGCTTGTTTATTGACCCTAAAAGGATAAAGGATATTCTAGGCTTGTCTTTGCCTCAACACAAGAAAGGATTTCAAAGATTTTTGGGGAAAATAAAATTTGTAAGAAGGTTTATTCTAGGCTTTACAACTTTGGTAAAGCCTATCACAACCATGCTCAAGAAAAACCAAGATTTTGCTTGGATAAAGGAAGGTAATAGTAGATTTGAGGAAATCAAATAAGAAATTGCAAAATATCCTACTCTCTTGAATCCAAAATTTTCCAAATATTTCATACTCTATACCTCTTCTAACCTTGATAAAATCTCAATTATGCTTTTCAAAAGAATGATGAAGAGGTAGAGTAACCAATTGCATTATTTAGCCAAGGATCGGAAGATTATGAGGTCAAGTATACATTTGTTGAGAAACAAGCTCTAGCTATGATAAGAGGATTGAAAAAATTTAGACACATGGTTTCAAACAATAAGATACATGTCATGGTTTCTCATCCTAGCACTAAGGAGTTTCTCCTAAGCAAAGACCTCAATGAAAAGAGAGTTGGGTGAATTACCAAGGTAATGGAGTATGATGTGGATATTAAGGTGACAAACTTGGTAAGAGTAAAAGAGTTATGTGACCATTTAGCTTTAGATTTTCAAGAGACAAAAAAGGAAGTCTTGATCAACCAAGTTCACCCCCAACCAATTGATCACATGTAAGTTCAAAGTTGGACACAAGACATGATTAGTTTTCTTCAAAATGGTGGGTTCCCTTATGGCTTGAACAAGTCTCAAAGGAGGTATTTTAGATTGAAAACCATTCCTTATTATCTTTTATATGGTGTTCTCTTTAGGAAAGAATTGAATGATGTGCTGTTGAGGTGTGTTAACAATGATCAGTTTGGTATGCTGCTAGAAAAGTTTCATGATGGTGTAAATGGAGGTCATTTCTCCCTAGAAAAATAGTTGCAAAGATAATGAGGGGTGGGTATTATTGGTCTAGCATTTTCAAGGATTGCTACTGTTGGGTTAAAATTTGTCCTCAATGTGCCTTCTTTGTAGTCAAATAGAAACTTGCATCCCTTCCATTAAACCCTATCCAAGTAAACCAACCTTTCATGCAATGGGGCCTTGATTTCATTGGTGTGATCAACCCTCCATCAAATGCTAGACACAAATGGATATTGATTGCTAATGACTACTTCACAAGATGGGTAGAGGCTATTACATTGAAGGAGGCAAATGAAAATACAATATTGGAGTTTTATGAGAACATTATAACAAGGTTTGTAGTTCCCCATGTTATCATTTCTGATAATGCACTTGATTTCATAATTGCTAAAACTTTTGATTGGGTAAATATGAATGGAGTTTACTTGAGTACCTCATCCAACTATTACCCTCAAGGTAATAGATTGGTTGAATCTACTAACAAGAATCTCATCAAGATCATCAAGAGGACATTGGAGAATAATAAAAGAGCATGGCACACCAAGTTGAAGACAACATTATGGGCTGATAGGATTACTCCTAAGAGATCAATTAGTAACTCTCCCTTTGTGCTTTTTTATGGGAAAGAGGATAAGTTGTACATATCTCAAGAACTCCCTACTCTAGAGCTTGCACATCAGTTGGAACTACTTAAAAATACTCTAATGGAAGTCAGATTGATAGAACTAATGCAATTGTAAGAAGCAAGAGACAATGCACACAAGGCCATGGAACACCACCAAGTACTCATGAATAAGTCCTTTGACAAAATAAAAATATAAGAGTGTTTAAGGAAGGTGACTTGGTTCTAAAATGGGATGAGGATAGATCAAAACTAGGTAGACATATAAATTTTTACTCTTTGTGGAGTGGCCTTACATCATTAGCAAGTGAAAACAAAGCAATTATTTTCAGCTAACCAAGATGAATGGAGAAGAATTGCTTATCCATATGAATGGGATACATTTGAAGTTATACTATAAGTCCTTGAAAGTATATTTTGTAAATAATGACATAGGTGTGTGTGTGTTTAGTCTAGTTTTGTTTCGGCTTGGTTGTGTTCCCTAAGTGATCTAGTTGAACACATGTGTGTTTCATTTGGTTTGCTATTGTGTTCCCTAAGTGATTTGTAGCATAGGTGTATCTCTTTCCTTTTGTCTAGTGTGTGTCTTTGCCTTTGTGTGTGTGAATCAACTAGCTTGTTTTTTTTTAGCCTAAAGGTTTGTTCAAGTCATTTTGGGTGCCTATATGTGTGACTCCTTACCCAATGGAAGGATTTAAACAACTGGTCTTAGGCATAGTAGGCATGCCACCCTTGGGAATCACTAAGAATGTTAGCTAATATTCACTCCCCATTTTTGTTTCTTTTCTTTCATTTTGGCTAAGTGCAACATTTAAAATTTATCTATCAGAGGAAGCTTTTATTTGGTCTTTTGCACAAGTGTTATTTCCTTTAGAAGTTTTGTTTTGTGTTTCTCACACAAGTGTTAGGAATTGTTTCAAACATTTTGTTTGAAATAATTTCCTTGAAGAAGCTTTTGTTCAGTATTTTGTCTAAGTGTTTTCTTTCGACAAAGTTTTGTTTCAAGTTTTTTTTTCAAGACAAAGGAATTGTTTTGGACATTTTGTTTGAAACAATATTTATCAAGGAATTATTTTGAACATTTTGTCCAAAATAATCTTTCTGAAGGAATTGTTCTACAAGCAAAGGCACTTTTAGATTTTTGAAGGAATTGGTCCAATATCTCATGCAGGTGCCCTACACAATTTCCTGAAGGGCCTTTTCTTGAGAAAGTGTCCTTTTAAATATTTTTGAAGGGTACTGTTCAATTTTTTCGAAAGGCATCTTCCCTATTTCCAAAGGGGCATCTTCAACAAAATTCTAAAGGAATTTTCAAGTAAGGTGCCTATGCAATTTTCCTGAAGGTATTTTTTACTTCAAAGGGAGTGTTTCCAAAGAAAAAGAAACTAAGGCATAATCCATTTGGACTTTCGTTTAAAGGAAATAATTAAGATTAAAGGGGTCTAAATTAATTCTTTTGAAAGAAAAGGTCCAAAGCAAGAAGGCCAAAGGGACATTTCAAAAAAGCTGAAGGGTACATCTTAGCTTTTCAAAGGGGCACTTTTCAAAGTCCCGAAGGGGATGTCTATTAGAGGAATAATCCACTTGAAAGTTTCTTAAGGGTATTTTTCCTTAACCAAGTGCTTCAACAAAGTATCGAAGGAATTGTTCTGAAGGCCAAATTCTTGCAGAGAAAGTGGCTGAGACAATTCCCTAAAGGGTATATTTCAAAAATTGTTGAAGGGTACCTCTTTATAACGAAGTGGGCCAAAAGTAAAATTTGAAGGGTAATTTTTGGGAGAATGGATAAAATAATTATCTATGGGAAAATTGTCCAAGCAAAAGTCCAAGGAAAATACGTTCAAAGAAAATACCCTAAAAGAATGGTTCCAATAGAGTGATAATTATACAGATGTCAACTTCAGGGTGATGGGCTAGCTATTGGTTTTTAAATAGTGGGTCTTAGGTAGATCAATGGTCGTTACTCAAAATAAAGTACATTGGAGAGCTCACATCACTTTGAGTATTCTGATCAAGATCCAAATCATTTTTGATGGCAAATCAAAAGGTGAAAGGCAGAGGGACTTCATGGGAATGGAAATTTTGACTAAGGTTGAGATAGAACAAGCCTCTAAGGGATGTTTTAAAGCATACATGTAGATCCAACATCCTAAAAAATTCCATGAAGACATAAAAATAGGCTTCAAGTGGTTTCATCTCCAAGGCCAATAGAATGAAAAGAACTCTCTCCTATGCCATTACACACCTCAGTGTGCTGATGAGAAGCTGTTAGCATCAAGACAAATCTACAACAAGTAGACTCATTTATAATAACACATTAATGCCATTACTTAGCTTAGAATATCTTGATTTTATTAGTGTAACTATTGGGGAAGCATCTTTGAGAGAGCAATCTAATTGTGTAACCACTTGAGGTAACATAGATCAATTAAATGGCTCGAATGAGCATCATTTATAGAGTCAGTTGCAATCATGGTTGGAGGATTCTAACATGTTGATTCCTCTTTTTAGTTCCAAAAATCCTCCGCTCTCACTTCTTTTCTTCTATAAATACAACCCTTAGGCTAGTGAAAATAGGTTCCACACACTGTATGGTAAAGCCCTGCTGGATTGATATCACATTTTACCTTTAAGCATTAATTCAAGTCTTTTTCTTTCATGTTCTGAACAATTGTTTGACTATTTAAGTGACGTATAGTGACAAGTGATGATTTTCAATCTTTTCAGCCTTTATCCTTCATGCTTGAGTAAAATTTCTTATTCTAACATGTCATATAGAGTGCATTCAAGTGTGTTAAATTGTTGTAAGTGTATAATTATTCTTGGAAAGTGCAACTTGCCTTTCAGTTCATTTTCCTTGTGTTATTTTATACATCTCACCTCTATACTAAAATACTTATGTTCGAATCCTTAGAGCTTGAAGATGGTCTATGTGTTTTTCTATATTTTTCACTAAAATATAATATTCACATGGAAGATAATCTTGGTGCATCACCACTCTTAGAGTAGGTTTCCTTTTATGTAATTTCTAACTCTTTTCCCATCAAACAAACTATTTTAGACAGAAGTTATTTTATAAAGATGCATTCAAGGAGCTAGCCCTTTAAATCTAGAGGTTCATTTTATATACAGGCATACCCACATGCCTAGAAATGTTCCAATGTTACCCAAGTCTAGAAGAGAATTGAACAATCTATTTTAGGGTGAAAGATTTGGTGACAAGTTCCCTAATTATAGAAGGGTTCAGGTGTGTTGTGTAAGCATAAGAAAATGGTGACTCTATTGTAAAATACTCATGAGTATTTTAGAGTGAAATAAATGTGTCTACATACCCAAAATCTCTAGTTAAGACCTATTTAAGAGGTCAAATATATTATTCTTATTGACTGGTGTGTGCAAATAAATTAACTATCACTTTTTAGAACCTGTAATGACTAACTACTATGGATCAAGTCATCAAGCTAGTGAATCTGACCTTGAGAATGCTTACATTAACATTGCTCCATTTCCATCTATGCATCCATATCCCTAATAAATTTATCCTTGAATTCACTCTACACCTTTTTCTACTACTAGTCGGGCCTCTATAACCCTAAAATAGAGATTGCCTCAATAACCCATGAATTTATTTTCTTGAAAATTAAATTTTCTTTTTGTTTCTAGTTTCTCTTTCTTTTTTTATCTTTACCATCTCAATTCTGGGTTGGGGACCACCATGGCAAGCGAAAGGTAGAATTATAGATTTTTTACCTTAGATCTTCACCATAGTAGGTTTATCCAGGTAAACCCAAAAGACATTAAATTATTATTTTTATGCATAATTTTGAGAGAATATATTCATTGCTCATGTACTTTCCCCAAACATGGACTAACTAATAACATACACAAAATATTAAGCCTTCAGAACTACCTTAGAAATAAAATCTAATGCTACAAACTACTTAGAGTACTTAAGCACTAGAATGTCATTCATGTTACTTACCTACATGCCTTTCAATCTTAATTCTTTGATAAGCAATGAACCTATAGGAAAAATATATGGGCTGGAAAATATATAAACAAGAAATGAGGATAGAATGATGAGGAAAATCAAGGAAAGTAATAAAAGTAACCTAGAATAATAATGAAAGTAGGAAAGTAAAACAAAGCAAATGAGTAAAAAGAAACTATGTAAAGGAACTTACCAGGATAATTCAAGTCTAGAAGTAGTGCTTGAAGAAATTCTCATGGAGAAGAAATAGGATATCCTCACTAGTTAGAGACCTTAGGTAAAATGCATTCTCGACTAAGATTTCAAAAATTTCATAGGCACCCAACCATAGAGCATCAAAATTTCCAAGTTTTCCATTTTTATCATGAGCCTCATCCTAGAGAAGGATTAGATCTTAGATTAGAAAGGCTTTCACTTTGACTCATTTTTCAAACCAACATTTGATGATTCCTTGGTGTTTGTTAAAGTGTATCAGGGACGCATCATATTTTTATTCTTGTTGTATCAAATTAAAGAGATGAGTTTATATCTTATCATCAGTTTCTAAGTAGTCTCTCATGAATTACAAGGTGGGGATTTTAAGGCTCATATATAAAATAGGGTCGTGGCCATAAAAATGTCACATGGTGACATACCTAGGGATAATTTAAATCCAATATTATCAAACCATAGTGTGAATTTAAAAACATTATGGTAGTCCTTAGGGTTCTTTTCCAAGATTTTCTTAATTATGTATAACAAGTCCTTATTTATTGATTCAACTACCCCATTACCTTATAGGTAATAGTTAGATGATAACTTGAAGATTACTTGATTATCATATTCCCATTCAATAATATGAAGAGATGAAAAATTAGGACCATTATCACATACCAGAGTGAATGACATCCCAAATTTATTGATGATATGTTCTTCAATAAAATTGATCACCATGTCAATTGTACAATTATTGAAAACTTGAACTTAAATCCAACAGGTGCAATAGTCAGCTTTCATAAGAATGAAATTATATCATAAAAATGAATTAGTATTGATAACTCCAAAAAATTATAATCCTCATTTTTTCAATGGATAGACCTTAATAACTGCCTAAAAAGGCATGAAAAATGTGTATTCTCTATGTGTAATAACATGGCAAGTATGACAACTTTTGACGTGGGCATGAGCATCATTAAAAACATGAAACCAATAATAACCTAGTTTGATTATCTAGTGGGATATAACACTACTTGAACCATGGATAGTTCCATATTTCCCATGTAATTCTCTAAGTACTTCAGTCGATTCTTCTTTAAACTAGGCATCTCAAATATATGCCCTTGTGATTCTTATTGTATAGTATACTTGAATTGATCATTAGTATACTTGAATTGATCATGAATTTTTTTATTTTCAAGTATAGTTCTCTCATCTAAGTGGAGTTAAGGTGGTTTGGACACTCATTATTAAGTAAGTAATAGATTATGTCCTAGTTCTAGTCATCATTTGTGATGATTTGCATTGTATACTATTAGAAAACTATCTATGGATCTACCTCAACCATTGCTTTATGAATTTTTGACCTCTCACTATATTCATTGGTTGTATTTTTAGATCAAACTCTTGGATAATTGACATAAAATTACCACATCAATCAACTAACTCATTTTTCATAAACATAACTTTTATGATGGGATTAGATACAATGGTGAACACCTTGTTGCATAGGATGTAATTCCTGAAATTCTTAACGACTTTGATCAATATGAAATCTTATTTTTCAATCATTAAATAACTGAGTTCAAAAAATTTGAATGGAAATATCATGAATGAGATAGGTCTCTCATCCCTAACTTATTTTCTCTAAGTTGGGATAGTGGGACTTGAATGTTCTAAAGAAAATGAATAAATATAGAAGGGTTGTGTATAATCAAGACTGATAAACACTGGTGTATTTAAAATTGAGGTCTTGATTTTAGAGAAATCTACTTGTGCCTCAGTTATCCATTCAATCTTATCATCCTTATTTATCATGTTATTTAATGGTTAGACTATATCTTCAAAAATCATAATAAACTTCCTCATGAAGTTGATTTTACTAAATAATGACTTTGACACTTTTATACTAGCAGGAAATGGAATTTTTAGAATTGCCTCTACTCTTTCTAAATCTATATAAATACCTTGTTCAAATATGATATGACCTATAAAATTTTAGTCAGTCACCCCAAATATACACTTTTTTAGATTCATGGAAATGTCATAATATAACACCATTCTCAAGGTTTTCACATAGTCAACTCTATTTTTGGAAAATATAGTTAAGTCATCCATGTAGATGACAATGCACTTTCTAATAAGGTCCTTGAATTTAGTATCCCTGGCATGTTGGAAGGTAACATCCACATTTATTAGGTCAAAAAACATCTTTTTATATGCAAATTTACCCCATTTTGTTGTAAATTTTGTCTTTATTCTATCTTCATAATTGACAATTCCCTAATTGTATCCTGAATACCCATATAGAAATGAAATTATTTAAGAGTTGTTCACTATTTATAACACTTCATCTAGATAATGTAGTGGGTAGTTATCTTTTTTTAGGTTGCAGAAGTCTACATAATTGTATCTGTCCATTCTTATTGCTAACTTGCACCATATTAGCCACCCATGTGGAATGCCTAATAGGAAAGATGATCCTAGCTAAACAATTTTTGAACTTCCTTGAATATGAATGGATCTAACAATGGGTTCAATGGCCTTTACCTCTGATAGAGTGGCTTAACTCTTAGATTAAGAGGAATAGTGTGGGTAATAATGGAATTATTAAACACTTTCAAATCCTCATATCTCCTTGCAATAACATCTCTTATGTATTTTAGGGATTGTATAATCCCTTGTTTTTCATTTTGAGTGAAATTTGTGCCTAAAAGCATATTTTTTGAGACATTGACATTGCCTAGATTATACTATTCATGTAGCATACCTTTGATGATAACTATTTTCTCTTTTTAGCATTGATAATATATATCAAATAACCTCTCCAATGAGACCATGTCATTTGATATACTATTGGTTTTCAAATTTATCATCTCTTCCTTATTTATTTCAAACTCTTCTCTTCCATCTTCATCTATAATATGAGATTCAAATATTTATGTGTTAGTGATGAAGTCAATAATATGTTGATCATTGTTAAATACCTAGAAGATCCTAAAATTATTAAGAATGGAAGGAGTAGAGAATAAATCCACTAAGAATCTCTTTAGTTTAGATTCAACAATTGGTTCCATGATGCTTGCAGCCATTTCTAATACATCTATTGTATGATTTCTTCTACAATTTACTGTTTAATATTGAATGCATCAAAATCCTATATCAAATTATATACATGAATATGATATTTGAATAAATTATTGTCATGACAAGCATATTGGCTTCTAAATTAATTGAACACTAGCTATAAATCACCAAACACCTTGAGGTTTTTAAATTTCTTCTTGAGATAGAACTAGAGGCCATTAATTAAAGCCTTGTATTTAGCCACATTATTTTAAAATGTAAATTAAAGTAAAAAAAAGGCCAAATATGAATTTCCTCATGGATTGATAAGTTCAACCCCAACACCACACCCATTATTAGACTTAGATCCATTAAATTTTAGGATCCACAAGTGATTTTTAGTTGTGTACACTAGACTCTAAAAGATAGGTGATTCTACAACATTGAATTATTTGTTTGTTTTCTTACCCTATAGTGGGAATACACTTTGTTCTTCTACTAACAATGACCTTTTGATTTGGTCTTTATTAAGATATGTAGGTATTGAGCTGTATAAAATATATGATCTTGCAACATCTTAATTTTCACTCTTATATTCCAAGGTACCTCTATGTAATTGAGCTATTTTAGGTGCATAGAGGGTATCCTCTTCATCCAACTTATCTAACTCCTGAAATTTTAACTTGTCTTGAAGGAATAACATATTAATGAATATATTTCCATGAGATTATGCTTCTTTCTCAATTATGTTGATCCCAAGTTCCAACTCCTCATACAAGATTTCATTTGTCTTGTTGTACTATGTGTTATGTGATTCATTATTAGTTCTCTTTCAATTCAAATCTGATTAGGTAGGGCATGCCATGGAAGCCACATATGAGAGAAATCAATCACCATGTATCCATTAAATGTCCTTTACCAATCTATGTTAAGAATTATACCATATGTATTAGGTATATCAAATACTTGAATATCAATAAATTATTACATTCATCAATCATAATCTAGTCGTATTTGGATATGATTTAGTTTACCAACCATCCTAACCTGTGACTTGTCTAACTGAATAATTTTTTTATTTGACTTTGAAGGAGTCAAACCCAATCTCTGACAAATGAATTCTGGTATCATGTTACTAGAAACACCTAAATCCATCAAACAATTATGCAAATCCTTACCAAAAATGTGGATTGTTAGGAGGAAAGGAAGAGTTTCAATCTTTTCCTTATAAATGTCAATATGAGCATCAGATGTGTTATTATTTTCCATCCCTTTGGGAGTGGATAATTATTTTAATAGAAAATATTTTTGGTTAGATATTTGGATCAATTTAAACACTAGACCATTGGCCCTTGTTTTCTTTAGGTCTTCTACAATATTATATCCAAGTTTATTTTGTTCCAATAGTTTATCAGTTTATGAGGGTGGGGTGTTTTTCTTTATTTGATAATACAATCTAGGACTTTTATGTGGAAATAGATTGTTACTCAATTTCTCATCAAGTAGAAGTTGAATGCTGTTTAGAGGGGTGGATGTGGTTAACAAATTTAGAGATTTACTCCTCAATTGATAGTTGTTGCCTCTTTAAAAAAATTTAAATGCATGGACTTCCTCCAAGTTATCTTTAAGATCATTACCACTTTTAAATGTAAATTCATAATTCATAAGTTTCTAAGACTAGAGATGTACTTTAATCTCCTCCACTTTGGTTTGAGATGTTATTAAGTTCAAGCACTACCTTGAGATTGTCCATCTCCTTCTAGAAGATGTTTGAGGCTACGATGAAATTAGCACAATTATTTTCAACATGATCAATTGTGTTATACAATCTACACCAAGTGGGTAATACGAAATCAACTAAGTTAATAGAGTTTGAATCACTATTGTTATTACTCTAATTTATGTTATCAAGAGGACTAGGAACACCTATATTTTTTGGCCTAGTGTTCCACTGCCTATTGATTCTCTAAAATTTAAAGTTTATGTTTCACGTAGGGTTATCAATGGATTGGTTGTTATTTTGAGGCACTTGTCTTATTAAATACCATGCCATATGTTAATCATTAAACAATTTGTTGTAAATTTTATACTTCTAGGTTCACATTAGTATTATGTTGATTTCTTGTTTGTTGTGGAAGTTTAACCACAAGTGTAGTAGAATTTAAAAATCCTAGGGTAGTAAGATGCATTGGGTTAGGGGAATTATTGATAGGTGTCTGAATATTTATAAATCAAGTGATATCCTATTGATTATATTAGGGGAAACATAACCACTGGTGCTAGGTATGAAAGCAATGTTATTGTATGCAATAAGATCAAGTGGTTGGTTACTTACCTCTAGCAATGTTGGATTTGGAGATATAAAAGGCTGATTATTAGGTGCAACCATAGAGTAGTTATATGAATCAATAACCACTTGTTGATTATTTGCTTGGGTTAACATTTGATCTTGTAAAATAATCTAATTTATAGACATTTGATTAAATTAATTGGATTATAAATTAGGTTTTGGTTTGGGTACATAACTTGTGGAATTGGGTTCATCAATGGTGTATTGTACATGAGAGCCTCATTGATCATAGGATTCTAATTATATGTACTTGGATATCCTAATGAGGGTAAGATACCAACACCATATCCTTGTGTCACTAATTTTTTTTTAATATTGATGGCTTCATTGTAGGTTAAAGATAAAGATGCAAGTATTTCTACAGTTATTCTAAGAAACATGGATGTTAGAGGATCTAATTATCTAAGTGAGTTTGAATAACAGAACCTTATACTAGGATATATGGGTATTTTAATGTCTAGTATAACTTATGTAAACATGTATAAAGAGACTCATTGGTTCATTTGGTTCCCTATGGGCACAATAAAGGTGATGATATAGGATAATTAAATCAATAGGAGCTTAAAGTGATTGACAAACATTGTTATTAGATCATTCCAAGAGGTGATGGATCCATTTGATAAACCAAGATACCAAGATAAACAACCTCACCTAAGGAGTAAGTAAATAAGTGGCAAGCCACATCCTCATGCTAGATATGAGTTTGAATAAGGGCCTATTTAAATTCTTGAATATATTTTTTAGTAGTTTGAGTCCCACTAGGTATGTATTTTGGTCAAAAATTATTGAGATTCTTAGGAAAGTCATGAGCAAGCCCTAGAATGTTTACAAGGTATCCACCTCCACCAAGCTAATCAGGATTAGCCATTGGTGGGTTTTAAGGGGCATAAAATGGATTAATAAAAAAATAATAACCACTATAGGATAACTATTGGTTGATTGAATGTGTCTAGTTTTGTTATCTTCATTTATTTATTTTAGGTTTATGTGTTTAATAAGTTACAATAGTTTAAATTTATTCCCAGTGAACTATGATATAGTGAGTACTCATCTAGTTTCTAGTGTAACTTTATAAATACCTAAACGTGGGAAACACTCCTAAAATGTTTAAGTTTTGGGTTTTTGCTAAAACTGTAAGTTCATGTTTACTGATTCAAGCCTTCCTTCTAGATCTAATCTATTGATGGGTTTTTTAGCACACCAACTTAGGAGGGACAAGGACTATCCAAACTCTCTTGAAAAGAAAGCCTAAAATCTCCCTGATGTTTATATCTACTAGGTCTTGGTGGATGAGATAATTTAATTGGTCAATGTAAATTATTCCAATATAAGGGGACTTTGTTGGTTCTATAAGATTTAACAATATTTTGATCCTTAAATAAATTAGTGGGTAATGCCAATTTTTCTATTTTTTATGTGAGTTCTGAACATATCTTGAAAATGACAAAATATGCATTCATTTTCTCAATAAATCAATGCATTTAGGAAACAAAAAAATTAATTTGCATTTCTAGATGTGCCCATGTGAAATAAAAATTAGTTTTGAGGGTTTTGACTTTAAATTAAAATAGTTTATTTAAATGAATTCACTATAGTGTATTCGATATTACAAAAATGCCATAATAACAATGGATAAAATATTTTTCAATCAAGACAAAAATTTAAATAGATTGCATTCAAACCTTAGATTTAATTATTTATTTTTAAAAATAACAAAAGAGAGGGAAAGAGGAAAGAAAAGCCTATGATTATGGAGATAAATTTGATCCACTCTATAATAAGTAAAACACAACCAACTCTTACCTATCCAACAATTAGGTAAAAGGATAGTTCAAAAATCTGAGGAAATCACAAATTGAAATCAAAACACAAATCCACCATATTGAATGTACAAGAAATGAAAATCTTCTTCAACAACTTCAATTAAAATCCATACATCTACTTGAGTATCATAATATATAGTTGATTAAAATTGAGTGAGCCTAAATTTTTCTAGCATAATAATATGGAAAAAAAGAGGGAGAGATAAATTACACTAAATTTACAAAAAATAAATGATTAACTTAGTAATGATCCTTTGAGGAATGAAAAATTCAACCCTTGGAATGATTCCAAAAGGTTAATATATAAACAAGAGTATATCCATAGGGAAATTATTTCCATCCAAAATTTAGTTGGGAACCATTAATTTAGCCACCAACCCACTATCCTTTAGATGCCACACCACCTTACTTCAGTGCACTTTTCAAACCTAAAAAAGACAAAAATACATAAAATTTTGACAAATTAAAACTCCAAACCAAATATTCAAATTTAAAAGTCAAAATTTTATTTCACAAGCATAATTTATCAAAATTTAATGCACTAAGATGTCCATGGAAAACTTAGATTTCAAAGGGTTTTGAAAATTAACACAAAAAGTGAAATTTATGGCCAAAAAACCATCTTGGGCTAAAACATATTTGGGTTTTAGGCAGGGACAAGTCTTTTTAAAAAATGCACTTTTTGTTTTATAAATTTTTTAGTTCTAATCATGATTTCAACTCTTGATTAGAATTAGACTAGCATTTTAAATGATTATAGACCTAACTGAGTAGCATTTTGAATGATACTAGACCTAATCAAGGGATCAAATCTTGAATAGGTCTTTATTGAAAACTTTGAATTTGAATCAGGGTCCCCAATTATTATCGATCTTATGAACCTAACTACATCATTGTTTATTATTTTGAAGGCCTTTACATTGTTTTTAGGGCTTAAAGTTGGATTAATATTGCATGGACACTTGGAGGGGAGCCATAGACTCTAATGGGATTAGAATTACACACATGACTATGTTTAAACATTTAGGGCCCTGAGATTTAATAGAGGTCTCAAACTTGATTACTAAAGACTACCATGGGGAACACACCCCACTTTATAATAAATAATGTTAGGAAATAGACCTTGACCTATTTAGTTTTTTATCCCCAACCAACACTACACTCACCAATATGAATCCTAACAAGACCCACATGGACTTAAAAAAACTTGCCTAATACTAAACATAGAATGAACCTATGACCTAAGCAAGACTATAACCTTAAACAAAAAATCCATCCCACCCCATTGCTAACCTAGGCCAAAGCATGAAATATTTCTTGATTTGAAATGAAAAATGAAAATTAACAAATTCTAAACCTAATCATGGAAAGTTTCTTATTTAACGAATAAATGAATAAAGAGACTTTCCTTAGACCTTATTAGGATAAGAATCTTGATTAGGTTTAGGGGACTTTAGAAACTGTTATCACATAGGATTTCACTTGTCTTGATTTTGTAGCTTGTTGTATAATTGCCTAATGATACAGTGGAAAAACCTCCAAAGCTGTGGGACCTTGAAAATTTGAGGTTAATCTCTAGAGAAGGTTGGTTGATGTTTTTGTCCCAAAAATATCATTACATCTAATACCCTTAAGGAGACTCCCTTTGTTTTTTAGGAAAAACCTTGAAACCTCCAAAAGACCCATCTTTCCTTTATGCTTTGTAAAATCCAAAACTTTGGATGCAATTTCCACTTGAGAAAATTACTTCATGGGTTTCAAATCTAAAAAAACACCCAACAACCAAACTGGTAGAATCTATAACCCACCATGCTGTTAAGCATGGGATATACTAAGAGGGGGGGTGATTTAGTATATCCATATATCTTATAAAACTTTCCCTTAACCAAAATCCACTTAATCAAACATTCAAGATATGCAATAAAACTCAAACAATAAACACCACACAAGATAGAGACACCAGATATAACATGGAAACCCAATGTGGGAAAAACCATGGAGAACAATCTCAACTAAATGAATGAGCACCAATCCAAACAATATTTGTAAGCACCAACTTGCAGGAGCACCAATCTCTTTGCTAAGCACCAACCCAACAACTATTCATGAGCACTAACCCACAAGAGCACCAACCCCTTTGCCGAACACCAACCCAGCAACAATTCATGAGCACCGACCCACAGGAGAACCAACCCCTTTGCCGAGCACCAACCCAACAAAAATTCATGAGCACCAACCCATAAGATAACCAACCCCTTTGCCGAGCACCAACCCATAGGAGCACCAACCCCTTTGTGTATACTACACACCTATCTCTCAATGTTGCTATCTCAACAAATGATAGATCAATACAACATCTCTTTCCTCTCTCTCACCTTTGCTCTTCTAAGCTAGATATAACAAATACAAATCATATTCTTCTCTCTCAAATGCTCTTCTAAGCTACATAATATAATATCAAATCAACCTCTATCTCTCATTTTACAAATGGCTTCTCAAGCCTTTATTTATAGCTTTCCAAATGACCTTTGGCCTTCCCCCTTTGTGACCTTTCAATCCTCATGGAAAATGGCACCAAACTTGTATGACCCTTCATATCCTTGCCTTTGAAAATTGATGTGGTGACCCTTCATGAGCAAAAATGTCCTTCCCTCTTTTGTCCTTATCTTGGTGACTCTTCATATTCCTCAAAGTGTCCCTTCATGAGAAATTGCACCCTTCCTCTTTTGTCTTCACTTGGTGACTCTTGGAATTCCCCAAGATGACTCTTCATGGGAAAATGTGTCCCATCCTTCTTTTGTCTTTACCTTGTGGCTCTTTAACTTCTCCATGGGCCCTTCTTTTGTCTCATATGCAACCAAAAATATATTCGTTAATATTAAATAAATATTAACTCACATTAGCCAAAATATATCTATTACAAACAACATTAAATGCAATGGGGCCTTTTATCACCAATAATGCTAGACCTTTGACATCAATGACAATATTTCCAACACACACACTTTGTACATTTTCATAACATGCAAAATACATGGTGGAATTCAGACCTTGCCATGCACCTAGCTGACAAAATCCAAAACTTAGCATGCACTTTGCACATTCCACAATGTACAAAGTGCACAGGGATCCAAATCCCAATAAAACCTATAACCCCCTTTATTCAAAACCCAAAACCCTTGATGTACATTGCACATTATGAAACATGCAAAGTGCATGATAGTCTCCACCTTCCACCAAACCTATGAACCATGGGATATGGAGCCTTAAGTGTAATTTGCACATTGTTAAACATGCAAAGTGTCCCATGGGTTCTTCCCACCATTGAACCTCTCATCCATTCCCATATAGAATGAACCTACTCCAAGTAGGTCCAGCCTCCACCACCAACTGCCATAACTACATTTAATGTAAGGTTTTCACTATTTATGGTAAGAGGATTAAGGGTTTTTATTATCATTTTTTATATTTCTAATTATGATCTTATAGATCTAGCCACCTACACCATGACTTTTAACCTTGAGCCATGTAAAACCTAGTACCAAGCCATGACTATAAATTTGCATCCATGTCACCTGCTTCATTTACACAGTATTCCCCTTCATTTTCTCCATAGTTCCCATTTTTTAAAGCATTTATAAGAATTTTTTGATTTTTTTTTATAGTTTTCATCATTATTTCTTGAAAGTGTCATTTTATGGTTTCCTATGTTTAGGTAATAGGGAATTAATTGCTTTTGTATATGATTGTAGTCCTAGTTCTAGGATTAAGTAAGGACAATTTTAGGGTTTTTTCCATTTTCAAATCTTGCATATATCAAGAAATAAAAATCTTAGTTCTCCCCTCAATATTTCAAAGTCAAAATTGAGGCCATTTTCAAACTAAAAAATATTCCATATAGAACATCCAACTCCCCTACAGAGGTTATACTTGCCAAGAGCACCTAAGAATCCCATAAGCCATACATACTAGAAAAGGTCTTAAGCATGATGTGTAAACTAATATCAACTCTCTCTTCCATAGAATTGATCATGAAAAATCCACCAATGATGAGCTAAATAGAAAATTAGATCAGTTGATAGAAGCACTGAACCAATTCATAAAGCCTAGTGAAACACCACAAAACCCATAGGTAGTGCAACCAATCAGTCCAGATCAAGATACAATTGATTCTATATGAGAAATTGCTCACATGGTAAGGGATATGAAGGAATGGTCTAAGGAATTGATCACTAAAGGAAATAGGATTCTTACAATAATGATGGAAAATTCATGGAGAGGAAAGAAATTTTGAAGGAGCAGATCAATAGCTATGAAGGAAAAATTTAGACCTTAAACATGTATTAACCCAATTTGACAATTGTAAAATCAATTGATATGAATACCCTTGTTGCTGAGAATATATTAAAGAGTGATGCTAAGCATGAGGAACTACACAAGGCTACTCAATTTTGGATAAGAGTACTAACAGAGTCTACTGAACAAGCCAAAGAGGCTCATGATAAGATAGTTGATGTATTGCATGAGATTGAAGGCATGATGAATTCAATGTCATGCCAACCAGTAGATGATGCCATTAATCTCCTTAAAATAGAGTAGGTCTAGAATAATTTCAAATCAATAATTGAGAAAGAATCTATAAATGATACAATCTTCATCCTAAGTTCTATCCACCATTTCATTAGATCTGAAAAAGCAATTGATAAGATGAGAACAGAGATGTGAAGAATCAGGACTTTCAGAAGAAAATTATTTAATGTTCAAGTAGATTGTGTAGCCTCCAATATCTACTCTTATAGGCTTGATTAAAAATGCATATAATAAATATTCAAGGCCTTTTATTCATATGTTGAGAAGCTTGATGCCAAGAATAATAAAAAAATTGAAGAAATTCTAGACATTGATTAATCTTCCTCTTTGATGAATGTTTCCAAATGTTATATTGTCATTGTAATTTCATTTAAAAAAATATATAGTTTTTAATTTCATTGAAAAATCACATCTATATTTTTTATAACTCTTTTTGAGAAAGAAAAAAACATACAAAAAAGCACAAGTGCAAATTGTACTTACCATTTTGACAAATATGAATTGTTAAAGAGTGCAAAATCATGAAGTATAAATTGCATGGTTCATTTTGGCAAAAGTGATAAAGACTTAAAAATTGTAAAATTATCACTTATGTTAGGGTTTCTTTGCATGAAAATTAACTTAGAATTATTTTCAAAGTTATCTTTTATTTTGAAGGACTAGTTCTATTTTGGGTGCCTCTTTTTGCATGAAGTTATTTTCAGCCACTTTTAGATGAAGAAGCCTTGCATAGAGATTGAACACTTCCAACCACGCCATGATACACTAAAAATCATGCCCAGATCATGCATTCCATTTCCATCCATTCCAAAAATTTAGAAACACCATAAATAGAAGAACTTGCCCCTTTTGCATGAGGGTTTTAGATTTGCATGATCTCCTTCAACTGGGCATTCAAGTTTTGTCAACTACATCTCATCTTGGAGATATTTTGTATAAAAATGGGTAGACCCCATGGCCCAAATTATCTTTTTTTCTACTAGTTATATTTTCTACACTTTGAATGTATTTACTACAAGTTGTAACCTTTGGAGAGAAATAAATTTAAAGATTTGCCTTTCTTGTCTTGAGAGATCTCTATGTGTGTGTAAGCTAGTTGATTATTTGTGGAATTTTTGTCTCTTTGTTTCAATTTAAATAAATTCATCTATGTTATTTTACCCTCTTGAAAATATTATTTGGAATAAATATCTTTTTCCTTTTTGTAAAAAATAGCTAAAATACTACCTCTAATTTCTATTTGTATGAGTCTCTGCTAGCACAAATTCAAGATATTTTCTGCTCTATTGTGTTTATCAAGAAAGAATTAAAATTACATATGAAATATTTGGTACAATCACCATATTTTTATTTTGCTATGAACTTTAATTCTTCAACCCTTTTCCCAGTCAAAACCCTAGTTAAGAATAAAAGCACTAAAGAGCAAAATTTCCACAACACTAATATCTTATCAGTTACATTAGATTTAATGAAAGGGATCCAACCTTATCTAGAGATTAACCTCAAATTTACAAATTCCCATGGATTTGGAGGTTTTTCCATTATATCATTAGGAAATTACACAATAAGCTACAAATTCAAGACATGTGCAATCCTATGTGATAATAGTTTTTGGCATGCCTGATGGGACACACAAATTACATAGAGATTAGTGTTAATCTTATCAATCATTATACGAGTTTTGTGCATAAATCAATAGCACCTAGAAACTCCACTAGCTTATAGACTCACAATTTCAAGGTGACATATGCCAAACACACAAACAAGATCATCTACAAAAGGTAAGAGGGATGATTTTATATAATTGTCATTTCCATCTAAAAAGAGATAAAAAACAATCACCCCTCAGCCTAAGGTATATCTTACGGTTCTTTTCCCATCCCCTATGGTAGCTCTTATCAGTTTTATACCTCTTGTAATGGCTAGAAATCTAAATTTTTTAGCCTTCAATATAGGCAATCCACTTTTATTGGCCCAACATGATGATATACTAGCCTCAACCTTAAAAATCCTACCATATTTTATTAGTGAAACCTCTACCATTGCTTTATAACACATACAAGATATTTATAACCTTTGTTCAATCCATAACTTGGTCTAATATAATGTTGCAATTAGACTTCTAATCTCCTCTTTCAAGGGCAAAGATTTATAATGGTACATAGGCCTTGCTCCCAATTTAAATCAAGTTTGGGATGAGTTAAGAACCACAGTGTGTACCCATTTTGAAGACAAAAGTGACCACCTTTCCCTGGTTGAATAGTTAACTACTATTTAATGAGCTCCTCATGAGTAAATGACTGACTTTACTTACCATTTCTAGAATACCTGAAACAAAATCCCAATATAAGTTAAGCCTATTCAAGATAATGTCTTTTTTTATTACCTAAAATATCTCAATAGTGATATAGCTATGATGATTTAGTCAATGGGTAGGACCACACTTCCTACAACTTATGATATTGCAATAAAGGCATAAACTTATTTAATCTAAGCTGAGAAAATTACACCAAGGCTACTAATGCCTCTTTTTCTACAAATAACTCCTATTCCACCCCTGTATTTGCTCTAATTCCCACCATGAGCAAAACACCTGCTTTGAACCCTACACCTATTGATAATCTATATGAGGTAAAGTCATTACTTAAGAGTTTTGGCAATGAGTTAGTGGTAATGAAAAGGCAACAAACCCAAAACTATAAACCTTTTTAGCCATCTAAACCTATATACTAAGGGAATAGGCAACCATATAAGGGAGATAGGAAGCCATATAAAGGAAACAACCAAAAATAGGGATAAAATTCATAGCCAAGACCTCCAAACATATGTGTTTTACTAGCACCAAGAGCTTCCAAAGCCAGTATCCCTATCCATTATTATTTGGCTCAAGAGTACATGTGGTGCTATCCTTAAGATTAGACTCATAATTAGAACACTTACCCCAATGGTGTAATTAGTTAAGCCTTGATGGTTTAAAGCATAAAAATTATGCAAGGACAACAAAAATAATTTACTTCCCAACAAGCAGACACATAAGAACCTACTCAAGGTGAAACAACTCTCCTAAACTGGTAGGAGAATGAATTTAGTGGTGTAACTCAAGATGAATCATTTGTCAATAGTGGAGGGTTCATATAAACTAATATGCATTTCAAGAAAACAAAAATAGAAGCTAATTAGCCCCCTAGGTGGAACAAGCCTCAACTTCAAAAGCTGTAATGGAATTGGTGAAAAGCAACATAGTGCAAAGGCCCCCCTTTATACATAAAAATCAATTCAAAGCAAAGGTTCCCACTAAAAATATTGTAAAAGAGGATGTAGCCCCTGTAAAATCACCAAAAAAGGTTTCTAATATCCCTTTTAACATAGTTGATCAAATGAAGAAGACTAATCTAAACATCACTATGTTGGGGATCAACCAACAATGGATTACACTTGTGAAAGCAATGAATGCGGAAATAAATCAGATAGATAAGTAACTGAAATGATAAATAGCACAGAACAAGATATACAAGAAAACACCCTGAAAACTTGTATTAAAAACTCTTTACAATAGGAATACAAATGAAGAACTTTGTTCTTCCACACCTCTCTCAGATGCACACAAGATCTCTCACTAGATCTCTATTCCTCAAGAGCTCTCTCTCAAGAGTACTGTCCTTCAAACATTCACAATGTTCTACTCATACACACACAATAGCTTAGAAGATCTTTCCTACATATAGAAATAGGAAACTTGAGCATGCTCTTACAACAAACAGTTAAGCCTCTTCAACAAGGGCTCTAAAAATAATATTGCTAACAATAGAGACGCAAGCTTGAGTCTACAACTCAAACTCATCATGCAAACACTCGCTTCTATCCTCGAAAATCGCTTTCTGGACACACAGGTAACCGACGTCGGTTCCTGCCTGTTCGCCTATGACCGTCGCCGGCCGACCATACTGCCGATGTCGGCGCCTCTGTAACTGCAACTGACCGACGTCAGTCGCTCTTGACTGACGCCAGCGTCTGTGTAGACCCAAACCTGTTTGTGTGCTCCTTGGTGAAGCTTTTAGCTCCACACCCTAACAATCTCCCACTTGGAGATAAACCAGCTGCACCAGTACCTGTATAGCAACATCTTCTAGCTCCTCCATCTCCAACTCAATTATAAAGACCAATAGAAGTTGAATGAAGATTCAACTTCTCCTTAGTAACCGGCTTTGTTAGCATATCAGCAGGATTCTTATCTGTATGGATCTTCTCTAGCTTCAACTCACCATCTTCCAATACCTGCCGTATGAAGTGGTACCTTAGCTGTATGTGCTTGGTTCTAGAATGAAAAGCTGAGTTCTTAGCCAAATGGATCACACTCTGACTGTCACTATACAATCTGCAACTCCCATGCTCCCTTCCAAGCTCTTCCATGAACCATGTCATCCATATCATCTCCTTGCTAGCTTTTGTAGCTGCAATGTACTCTGCTTCTGTAGTTGACAAGGCTACAACCTTCTGTAACTTAGATATCCAACTAACTGTCGTTCCACCTACAGTAAAAACATAACCTGTGGTGCTCCTCCTGCCATCCAAATCTCCTGCCATATCTGAATCTACATAGCCATGTAGAGAAGCATCTGAACCTCCATAGCACAAGTGTCTACTGCTGGTTCCTCTCAGATATCTAAGGATCCATTGTACTACTTTCCAATGTTCCTTTCCTGGATTGGCCATATACCTGCTTACTACTCCCACTGCTTGGGCAATATCCGGTCTAGTACACACCATTGCATACATCAAACTTCCTACCGTGGAAGAATATGGAACCTTACTCATGTACTCTACCTCATCATGTGAATTAGGACATTGTTCTTTACTTAACTTAAAATGTCCAGCCAAAGGTGTGCTTATCGGTTTAGCATCCTGCATATTGAACCGTTTCAACACCTTGTCCACATAATCTTCTTGAGACAATATCAACCTATGATTTTCTGTCTCTCTTAATGCTCATGCCAAGGATTTTCTTTGCTGCTCCCAAATCCTTCATAGCAAATGTTTGAGCTAACTTCACCTTAAGCTCAGAGATATCCTGCATGTGAGATCCTGCAACCAGCATATCATCTACATACAACAATATAATAATGTATCTACCGTTATCAAATCTCTTAAAATATACACAATGGTCAGATTGACATCTACTGTAGCCATGCTCAGTCATAAACCTGTCAAATTTCAAGTACCATTGCCTAGGAGCTTGCTTGAGGCCATACAAGCTTTTCTTCAACCTGCACACTAGTTTCTCCTTACCCTTGACCTCAAAACCTTCTGGCTGTTCCATGTAAATTTCCTCATCTAAATCTCCATGAAGAAACGTTGTCTTAACATCTAGCTGCTCAAGATGCAAATCCTCAAAAGCAACCAAAGACAATACAACCCTTATAGAAGTCATCTTAACAACAAGAGAAAAAATCTCACCAAAGTCAATACCTGGCTTTTGTGCAAATCCTTTAACCACCAATCTGGCCTTATATCTCATCTGTCCATCCTCACCTTCTTTCAACCTGTAGGTCCACCTGTTCTTCAGTGTTCTCTTACCAGCTGGTAATTCAACCAAATCCCATGTTTGGTTCTCTCTTAAGGACTCCATCTCCTCAACCATGCGACGCTCCCACTTACTCCTGGACTCCACCTGTAAAGCTTCTTCAAAACTTTCTGGTTCTCCACCATCGGTTAGCAATAAATAATATAAGGAAGGAGAATATCTAATTGGAGGCTTACTTACCCTTTCAGACCTCCTGATTGGTGTCTTGGACTCGTTCTCAACAATCTTTCCACCTAAATTTTCTGACAGTGACCGACCTCGGCCACCTATAGACCTGTTACTGGCCGACGCCGGTTCTTCCTGGCCGACGCCAGTGCCTGGTCTGCCGACGTCAGTCTCTGTATGACCGACATCAGTTTCTGTACTGTCGACGTCGGTTCCTAACCTGCCGACGTCGGTCTCTGTGTTTTCCTGTAAGTGATTATTTCTTTTTCCCACGAGCTCATTTTGGACCATAACTTCGTCCAATTCATTATTGCTCTGCCCAGATTGATCTAGCTTCCTTATCTGATCACTGTACATCACTCTTTCATTGAAAACAACATCACGGCTCCTAATTACCTTGTTAGTTCCTAGATTCCAAAATTTGAAACCAAAATCATCTGAGCCATAGCCTATAAACGTGCACCTCATAGACTTAGCATCAAGCTTCTTTCTATTTTCCTTATCTATGTGCACAAAGGCTTCACAACCAAAAACTTTGAGATATGAGAGATCTACCTTTTTACTTGTCCATGCCTCTTCTAGAATTCCACCATCCAGAGCTGTAGAGGGTCCTCTATTGATCAGGTACACTGCGGTGTCAACTGCTTCTGCCCAAAATTCCAAGGGCAACCCTGCATGCAATCTCATACATCTTGCACGCTCCATAATAGTTCTATTCATCCTTTCAGCAATACCATTCTGCTGAGGTGTCCTTGGAACCGTCCTTTGCCTACAGATTCTGTGAGTGTAACAATACCAGTTAAACTTAAGACTGCAAAACTCACCGCCATTATCAGATCTTAAGCACTTTAATCTTCTGCCTGTTTCATTCTCAACCATGGCTTTCCAAATCTTAAAAGTCTCAAAAACATCAGATTTCTTTTTAATACAGTAGATCCATACCTTTCTTGTGGCGTCATCTATGAATGTAACATAGTACTGTGATCCACCAATAGAGGCTACCTGAGCCGGTCCCCACACGTCTATGTGAACAAGCTGCAACTTCTGCCTTTTCTTAGTAGACCCAGTCTTTAGAAAACTAACCCTTTTCTGTTTTCCAAATACACAATACTCACAAAATTCTAGATCCATACTTTTCAAATCTGAAAGCATACCTTTAGACTTAAGGATTGACATCCCCTTCTCACTCATGTGGCCAAGCCTTGAGTGCCACAATTTAGCATCCACATCTGAAGTAGATAAAACTGAAGGAGATTTGTTAGTAACACAATTACACAAATAGAGAGTACCTTCTCTCTTACCTCTGGCCATAACAAGTGCACCCTTGGTCACCTTCCAAGAATCTGCTGTGAGAGTTACTGTACAACCCTCATCACCTAGCTTACCTACAGAAATCAAATTTCTCTTCAAACTAGGAACATGCATCACATCCCTCAACACCCATGTGTTTCCATTCTGCATCTTTAGCTGCACTTTACCTTTGCCAGTAATCTTACAAGGCTCATCATCCCCTAAGTACACTATTCCAAAATCTCCATGGACATAGTCACTAAAATATTCTCTGTTAGGGGTAGCATGGAAAGATGCACCAGAATCTAATACCCAAGATTCTATATTATTATGCAAAGAGAAAATAAGAGCATCTTGTGCAATACCTGAAACCTTTGTCTCTTCCTTTCCTTCGTGCTAATTGTCCTCCTTAGGCTTTGACCAGCAATCTCTGCTTATGTGCCCCAACTTTCCACAGTTCTTGCATTGTGGCCTTCTGCCATTCCTGGATTTGGATCTGCCTTTTCCCTTAGACTTAGATCTTGATCTCCTCTTGCTCTTTTCTTTTTGCCTTCCTCTGCTCTCGAGATTTAAAGCGTTCCCAGATGTCTCTTCTGTGCTTTTCCTGTGAATTTCTTCATTCAAAATAACACTAACCACATCCTCTACTTTTAAAATATTTGAAGCAGAAGCAGTATTAGAAACTGCCATTACCAAGCCATGCCAGCTTTCAGGCAAAGAACACAATATTAAAAGAGCCTTTATTTCATCTTCAAATACAATATTGACAGAACTTAACTGATTAACAATACCATGGAAATCATTCAGGTGATTAGAGACAGATCCACCTTCTTGCATATGCAAATTAAATAATTGCTTCATCAAATATACCTTATTTGAAGCTGAGGGTTTTTCATACAAATTTGCTAACATAGTCATTAACTCTACCGTAGTTTTTGCCTGTGACAAATTAGATATCACAGTGGAGGCCAGACTCAGTCTTATAGACCCAAGAGCCTTTCTATCAAGAACTTCCCATTCTTCATCCTCCATGTCCTTGGGCTTCTTTGCTATCCCACCTAACGGTAAGTAAAGATCCTTCTGATACAGATAGTCCTCTATCTGCATTCTCCAGTGTTGATAGTTCTTGCCATTAAACTTTTCCATTCTCAACTTACTTTCTTCTGCCATTGCTTCTCCCACTCAAACAGAAATCCCTGTGAGCAACCTGTAATCCAAACACACTACACAGATCTGAACCACCTGTTAGTGAACCTGAGCTCTGATACCACTTGTTGGGGATCAACCAACAATGGATTACACTTGTGAAAGCAATGAATGTGGAAATAAATCAGATAGATAAGTAACTGAAATGATAAATAGCACAGAACAAGATATACAAGAAAACACCCTGAAAACTTGTATTAAAAACTCTTTACAATAGGAATACAAATGAAGAACTTTATTCTTCCACACCTCTCTCAGATGCACACAAGATCTCTCACTAGATCTCTATTCCTCAAGATCTCTCTCTCAAGAGTACTGTCCTTCAAACATTCACAATGTTCTACTCATACACACACAATAGCTTAGAAGATCTTTCCTACATATAGAAATAGGAAACTTGAGCATGCTCTTACAACAAACAGTTAAGCCTCTTCAACAAGGGCTCTAAAAATAATATTGATAACAATAGAGAAGCGAGCTTGAGTCTACAACTCAAACTCATCATGCAAACACTCGCTTCTGTCCTCGGAAATCGCTTTCTGGACACACAGGTAACCGACGTCGGTTCCTGCCTGTTCGCTTGTGACCGTCACCGGCCGACCATACTGCCGACGTCGGCGCCTCTGTAACTGCAACTGACCGACGTCGGTCACTCCTGACCGACGCCAGCGTCTGTGTAGACCCGAACCTGTTTGTGTGCTCCTTGGTGAAGCTTTTAGCTCCACACCCTAACACACTATGTGGGAAGCACTATCTATACCAACACAAAGGGACTTATTACAAGAGGCTCTAAAGAATTTTTAGATATCAGACAAAGTTACAGCCAAGGGACCTATACTTAAAATAAATCTATGTCAACCTCAAGATGATAATAAAATGAGAAAAAATGGTAAGTCTCCCCCTTCTATCTTTCACTTATAATATGGAAGCATCTGGTACACAATTGCATGATAGATTTAGGGGTTAGTATTTTAGTAATGCCCAAGAAAATAACTGATGCTTTGGGAATAAAATACACACCTATTAATAAAGGAGTGGTGTAATTAGATGGGACTACTATTCAAAAAGTAGGAACTATAAAGGGACTAAACCTCACTATTCATTCTTGACATTTTAGTCATACATCTTCCCCCTACTTTGTCATTTGTTTTTCAAGAGATTTCACTACAAAGATGGGAGGATATCTATCTGTAGATTGGTATCACATACTATTTAGAATGAGATATGGAACTAGAGTAACAATAAGAGCTAAGACAATTTAAAAATATCATATAGAGCCATATAATCCTATTCCTTTAATAGAAATGAATTGTACATTTCAAGATCAAGAAGAGGAAGAAACAGATCAAGAGGATGCAACACTTATATAATAAATTACAGACACTCATTTGGATGAATGGGGATCAGCCCTTTAATTTGATCCTTATGACTATGTACAAGAAATAGAGTTAGAGATATACTACATTCATGAGAAAGATGCAATTATCCTAAATTTAGTCAAACCAATCGAAGATCTTTAAGGGATGTGGTAATTATTTTTGGATGGCTCAAAAAGTAGAAATGGTGTAGGTGCAAGAATTGTATTGATATCCCAATAGAAGGAGAGCTACTTCTAGTCGTTCAGACTTTAATTCAACTATACTAACAATGTAACTAAATACGAAACCTTCATTCAAGGCCTCTAGTTGGCCAAACATAGATAAATCAAGCTTTTACAAATATTTGGTGATAGTGACCTTATTTTTCACCAAGTAAGATCAAAAAGTGTGACTCAAAAAAATTTGCTAAGTTATTATAAACACAAAGTTTGGGACCTGTTAGAAGATTTCACTGCTTTGAATATTCAAGTAGTACCAAGGGCACAAAATAAAGATGTTGATCATATGGCCTTAATGGGGTCCCAATTTAACCTACTAGATGAAAAAAAGAAGAAAAAAAAACCAGCCTATGAGGTTGATTATAAGACCTTTAATCCCTGATAATGCAACTAATTGGCAAGCCTTTGATAGTGAAAAGAAGATTGTAAATTTTCTAAGAGAAAAGACCAAGTTTTTAGATAGGAATCAGCCAAGTCTATAAGACCTATATGGTGATCATATTATTTAGCTAAAAATGTACAAGCTACCTATGGTATCATCACAATAGAATACATATTCAATTTGGATTACCAACTAAAAGGTGAAAAGAATAACATTATAGTCAATGAAGAAGATTATAAACCCATCATCATCTCTGAAGGCAAGTCTCTCAAGATAGGCAAGGTATGCAATATTTTATAAAAGCATGATTTTGTTCAATTATGTCAAGAGTTTGATGATAAATTCACTTGGATTTATTATTATTTAAGAGGATTTGATCCAAACTTATCCCAATACACCATAAAATTTGATCTAAATACAAAGCCTATAAGACAGAAATAGAGACCTATCAATCTGAAGATTAAACCCCTAATGAAAAGTGAGCTCTCTAAGTTGATAGAGGATAATATAATATATCCTATCAAAAAATTGTCTTGGGTAGCAAATTTGGTCCTTGTTAGAAATAAAAATGGTGAAATTTGGTTGTGCATGGACTTTAAAGACCTAAACAAAGCATCATTGAAAGATCACTACCCTCTTCCCCCTATGGAATAAATTCTATAGATAGTATCTAGATTTAAATGATTCTCTCTTCTAGATGGTTATTCAAGTTTAAACCAAATCTTGGTGTAGGAATTAGATAAATTTAAAGTGGATTTCACCACCAAATGGGACATGTACACATACAAGAAGATGCCATTTGGGCTGACAAATGTAGGGGTAACTTTTCAAAGAGCCATAGACATGGCATTCAAAAGTTTCGTAAATGAAATAATTTAAGTATATATAAATGATATTATAGTCTTTTCAAAGCATGCCAATGTACACCTGGACCACTTGAGGAAAATTTTTGAATGGTGTAGGGAATTTGGGGTTTCCCTTAACTTGAGGAAGTACATGTTTACAGTACGCAAAGGGAAACTTCTGGGACATGTAGTGTCAAAAGAAGGTGTTAAAATAGACCTTGAATGAGTTAGATCTATGTCTATATTAGCACTATCAAGTCACAAAAATATCCTACAAATATTTTTTAGGAAGATCAACTTTGTGATAAAATTTGTATCGAGTTTCACCTTTATGACAAAACCCCTTACTACAATGCTAAAGAAGGGAACTCTTTTTAACTAGACTTAGGAGGGAAAAGATAGATTTGAGGCCATAAAATATGTTATTTCCCAAGATCCTACCCTAGTCAACCCAAAATATGAGAAATAATTTATTCTCTATGGATTTGGAGGGGAAGGAAGCATCTCAGCCATTTTGACTCAACATAATCAAGAAGATTTAGAACAACCCATTTCTTTCTTTATCTAATATTTGAAAGATTAAAAAGAGAATTATAGTTTTGTGGAGAAGCAGGTATATGTAGTGATAAAATCACTTAATAAATTTAGGCATATGCTCTCCAACAACAAAATACATTTGATGGTGACTCACCAAAGCATCAAATAATTCCTGGTAAGTAGTGAGATAAATGAAAAACAAGTAGGATAGATTACCAAAATCATGGAGTATGATGTAGATATCATGATCATAAATATTTCAAGAGAAAAAGAATTATGTGAAAAATTACCTATAGACATCAATACTAATGAACCAATATCTAACACAGTGTATGCTCAAACTACACCTTAGCCAGATAATCCACCTTATTTCAACAACTAGATTCAAGACATGACTCATTTCCTGCAGAATACCAAATACCCTTATGCCTTTCAATAGTAAAAAAATTATTTTTTACTCCAATTAATTCCCTATGTTATTATTGATGGAATATTATTTTGGAAGGACATGAATGGAGTCTTGTTAAGATTTATTGAGCATGAACAAGTTCCCAAAGTGCTCAAGCAATTTCATGATGGACCATCAGGAGGATACTTTTTTGTAAGGACTATGGCCATTAAGATAATGAGAGGAGGCTAATATTGTCTTGAATTATTCAAAGATACCCACCAATGGGTAATAAAATTTGAAAAGTGTGCTTATTTCACCAGTAAGTAAAGTCTATCAACACTTCCTCTTAGACCAATTCAAGCAGATCAACCATTCACTCAATGAGAATTGGATTTTATTAGCATGATCAATCCAACATCAAGCATGGGTCATAAATGGGTTCTCAAAATAATGGATTATTTCACATGATGGACTAGAGTAGTTGTTCTAAGATATGCCACTGAGACATCTATTTTGGAATTTATGGTTAACATAGTTTCAAGGTTTGGTGTTCCTCACACCATCATAACAGATAATGCTAAGGCATTTATGGGAACTTAGGTAAGTGAATGGGATGTCAATCATAATGTGTACCTAAGCACTTATTAAAACTATTACCCCTAATTTAATGGCTTAGCTAAGTCAACCAACAAAAACCTCATCAAAATCATCAAACGAATGATGGAGGACAACAAGAGGACATGGCATATGAAACTAAAATCAGCACTGTGGGTTGATAGGATTACACTAAAAAGAGACATCGATAATTCACCTTTCATGCTAGTATATGGAAGAGAAGCACAAGTACCACTATCAATTGAGCTTCCATATCTAGATCTCAATCACCAGTTGGACTTGATTAACAATGATGAAATGATGGTGAGACTGGATAAACTCATGGAGCTTGAAGAAATCAAACATCAATCAATGAAAGTCTTGGAAGTAAATCAGACACAAACCAAGAAGAATTTTGATAAAAAGGCATCTACAAGGAGTTTTAATGAAGGAGACATGGTTCTCAAGTGGGATGCATACAAATCAAAACCAGTCAGGCACACTAAATTTGATGCAACATGGAGTGGTCGATATATCATCACTCAGTGCAAAGGAGCCAATGCATTCCATCTTTCCAATCTTGATGGAGTAGTATTTCCAATCCTAGTTAATGGGATATACTTCAAAGATTTTTTTTGAGGTAGGAAATCATTCCAAAAAGTTTAAATTTTGTAAATAATAAGGTATGCTATGTTTTTCAATAAGTGATTATGCACTGGTCAAATTCATTAAGAGTTATTTCCTTTGGTTTTGTTATTTTTCCTTATTTTTTAATCTATTTAATCTATTTTTTTTATGTCTACGAAAGTCCCACTTTGTTCTTACCTAGGTTAGAGTTTGTTAGTATCAAAGTTGACTTCATGCCCAATGTCTTAGAAGGCTACTAGATTGAAATTGATTAGCAGGCAATCATCTTGTAGAGGTTACCAAAAATGTTGATGTTTTTGTCCCAAAAATATCATTACATCTAATACCCTAAGGGATACCCCATTTATTTTTTAGGAAAAACCCTAAAAATTCCAAAAGACCCATCTTTCCCTTTGTACTTTGCAGAATCTAGAAATCTAGATGCAATTTACACTTGTGCAAATTACTTCACAAGTTTCAGATCTCACAAAGCCCCCAGCACCAAAACCACCAGAATCCAGACCCCACCATGTAATTTACATGTTTTCATAATGTGAAAAATGCATGACAAGATCTGGATCCCATGAAGAATCAATATCTAAAATTGGTATAATATAGAAATCACCATGAACTTCACATGTTTTCATAACATGCAAAATTCCTGGTAGACTCTGGATCCTACCACACACCCAATTAGTGAAATCCAAAACTTGGCATGCACTTTGCACGTTCCAAAATGTGAAAAATGTATGATGGGATATAGATCCTACTAAAACCTATAACCACCCTTCTCATGGAACCTATAACCCTTGATGCACATTGCACATTGTGAAATGTGCAAAGTGCATGATAGTCTCCACATTCTACCAAACCTATGAATCATGGGATGTGGAGCCCTGAGTGTTATTTTCACATTGTGAAACATGCAAAGTGCCCCATTGGTTCCTCCCTCTACCAAAACTATCATCTATTATTATGGAGAGCGGACCTACTCCAAGTAGGTCTAACCCCCACCCCAATCGCCATAATTGCATTTAATGCAGAGTTTTCACTATTTAAGGTAAGAGGATTAAGGGTTTTCATTATCATTGTTTATATCACTAATTACAATCTTGGAGCTCTACCCACATGCACCATGACTTTTAACCTCAATCCATGTCAAACATAATACCAAGCCATGACTACAAATTTGTGTCCATGTTACCTACTTCATTTACATGGTATTCCCCTTAATTTTTTTCCATAGTTCCTATTTTTCAAAGCATTTTCAAGAAGTTTTTCATGATGTTGTATAGTTTTCATCATTATTTATTGAAAGTGTCATTTTAGGGTTCCCTGTGTTTAGGTGATAGGGAATTAATCACTTTTGTAGATGATTGTAGATTTAGGTCTAGGATTAAGCAAAGGCAATTTTAAGATTTTTTTGGGGTTTTTTATGTTTCTAAATCCTTCATATATCAAGAAAAAATTCTTAGTTCTCCCCCAAAGATTTTACAGTCAAAATCTAGGACATTTTCAAACTAGTGAATATTCCATATATATCTTCCAACTCCCCTATAGAGGTTAGACTTGCCAAGAACACTTGAGAATTTTGAAAGCCCTTAAGCCTTTGCAAAGAGTGGACAACTCTGAGCACCTTCCACTTCCACCAAAGATCTAACATGCCTTAAACACTATCAACCCTTGTATAATTATAACACTCTATATAAATTGGATATGCCTCAAGCACCTTCCACTTCTACCAAAAATGTAACAACCGTAAAGCACCATGGGAAGTGGACATGATTCCAACACCTCCAAGTTTTACTTGAACTTTCACCTACCATAGACACCTCAAAGTTCTACCAAAGAGTATAAGTGTTCTAGACACTTGTTGATTCCACAAAATTTCATAGTTAGTTTCTTGCAAGTAACATTTACAGTCTCCATGCCTCCTAAAGAAATGAAGTTCTAATTTAAGAGCCTTGGAGTGACTCCTAGTTTGGATTCCAATATCACAGAAATCAAAGATAAAGATTTAGATCATATTGACCTATGAGATTTTTGGGCTCAAATAGGTGCAAAATTCAAGAATGATTAGATCCATAATATCTATAACTCTAGTATTCTACAAGCTACAACCTTACCAATATCTTTTTAAAGCCTCAAGTTGGTCCTAATAATGTCCCAAGACTATGATCCCAATAGGAGGCATGTATACAGTGAAAAAGGGGAAAATATTCTAGATCTTGACCTTGACTTCATCAACATAGTGTTTGCCATCCCAAAATTTTATATTTATTTGGATATAACTCCATAGACATCTACATAATTTTATGAAGATAAAAAACATGGATTTTAGAAGATAATCAACAAGCAATGGCTCAAAACACTTAATCATTCCTCTACCAAATTGCCTAAAACCATGTATAGGCCTAATTTCATAGATGAGGTAGGGGATATTATAATACTATTGCACATGGTCATTGGAAATCTTGATTCCAAGTGCTATCAATAATGGATGTACTAGTATATTTGGACCATCTAATAAAATAAATGATACATACTTGGGCCCAATTAATAAGTGACTTCCTCCATAATCAACTAATCGAGGTATAAACAATGAACAAGTTCTACATGACATCTTATATTATTTATATCCTTTCTAAAGGAAAATTGTTCCCAGGCCTTAACATAGTTCTTGAAGAGATAACCATAGTTTACAGCTACTACCTGATCTCACACTACAAGCTAGTAGACAACAATTTAGGAGAGTCAATGATGCCTTCATCTACAAAATCATTATCATGTTCAATCAAGAACTTGGGAAGGAAATATTTTTAAGAGTAACAAAGGATGAAATGATTAAATGGGGTTCATTATTCATATAATTCCCCACCTAATCCTACATTAGGGCAGTCAGATTTAGTGGCTATCCATACACACTTCCTCGATATGTGAGTGATAAATGGAAATTGTTGGAGTTAGTTAGGAAAATTTTGGAGATGCATAAACTCCTCTTAGATAGGCATAAGGTAGGGCTACATTTTCCAATTTCCATTGACCATTACACATGCCAATCCTTCATGAAGGCTAGAGGTGTAGAGGCTAAAATGTGCCAAATGAAACTAAAGTCTTTAGAGTCTGAACCTTATTTTGATCCATATGGTAAAATCACCCATGTGCCTTATTATGAGGATTTTAGGGAAGATTGTGAAAATGAAGATATGGTTAGGATGAGGGACTATTCAAGGATATCCCTACAATAGATAAAATATTATGATTTAGAACTAGTCCTTGATGACTTGGTGGATGAATAATCTAGAGTAGACCCAATCTACCTTACATAGATCATTGCTATACCCCTACCACTAATGAGTTAGTCAGTTATTGAGTCTTTCTCTTTGTTTGATAGATTAACCCCTATAATCAATAGAATATTTAATTGACTAAGGAGTAAAGGAGTGAAAGTCACAAGGGAGATAATAGGGGTTAAAAAGAATCTCTTGAAGCTCAAAGTAGAAGGTATCACTCCATCAAAGGATGGCCCCAGTGAATCATTAGAGGAACTTGAGAAGAAGAAAAAGAAAACAAAGATTAAAGAAAAGAAAGAAGAATCAAGAAAATAGGGAGAAGGTGAAAATTAACTAATTTATATTCCACCTAAAGACATATAAAAAATACCATAGGGTTATGTACCTTAATATCCCATATCCTTTACCCTTATTTCTACTACTCCCCCTTATCCTACTCATATTACTAGGTAAGTATCAACACCTCCACCAACTATTTCCACTCCTCCCACATCTTAGGCTCCCATTGTTTTAAAGGTTTTAGAACCTCCACCTCTAATGTCAACCCCTCCACCTATCTCTACTCCACCTACCATTTCACCCATAATACCTACATAAATAAGCCAAGAGAAATCAACACTAGTTAGTCAAGTGACACTTAGGGTCCCCCTATAGTGGAATCTCAAGTTTCCACTCCACCTTCCATTCCTCCAATTTCACCTTCCCTATTTTATCCACTCTCATTATACCTTCAATTTATAACTCCTTCCATTACATTTCCATTAATTCCCAATACTAACCAATAATACATTGCTATGGAATCAGTCATCCTGCCTACGATTTTGCAGGCCACCCCAACTCTTGGGACAAATACTATTTCCTCTTCATCTCAACACACCATTTTCAAATCACCAACCTTGAATGTTACCACTCATATGATTGACACATTTATTTATTTGGATTCCACCCTTCCACTAGTTCCCAAATTCATAATCCCTACATCTGTTCCACCCTCCACTCTTCCCACTTCCACTATTTTAACTATAACATCAGTCGATATTGGAGTAGCCTAGGTATTTGATGCAAATATTGATTCACAAACCATTGATGAAATTGGATCCCCATAAGCACCTCCTAAAAAACCAATGACATCATCTTACCAAGAGTCCCCAATGGATATAATGTCTACTAGTGTAGCAACATCAGCTACTAATTCTCTGGTAATCATGTCAAAACAACAAGTGGCTACCCCTAGTTGGTTAGTCCAATCAGTGGGTAAAAAGATAAAATAGATGATTGATCCCATTACTCTAGACTTTAGCATGTTATAAGTTAAGAATAAATCAAAACCCACTCCCAAGACCATATCAAGGACATTTAATGATGACAAGGGAGAAATATATGTTGAAATTATAGTTTCCCCACTAGATAAATAAAAAAATTTCTTGTGGTAGATGATTATCAGATTTATCAAATACACCTTGGACAATAGACTAGAGAAGGTCTTAAGCATGACATGAAAATTGGTGTCAACTCTCTTTTCTAGAGAATTGATCATGACAAAGCCATCAAGGATGAGTTGAAGAGAAAAGTAGATCATTTGACAAAAGCATTGAACTAGTTCATAAAACCTAGTGAAGCATTGCAACAACTATAGGCAATGTAACCAATTAGTCCAGATCGATCTAAAATTAATTCTATATGAGATATTACTCACATGGGAAGGGCTACGAAAGAATGGTCTATGGAAATAATCACTAAAGGTAATAGGGTTCTTACAACAATGATGGAACATTATGGAATCATGGAAAGGAAATAAATTTTGAAGGAGTAGATCAATAACTATGAAGGATAAATTAAGAACTCAAACATGTATTATCCCAAATTGATAGATATAAAATCAATTGATATGAATACCCTTATTGTCAAAAATATATTGAAGAGTGATGTTGAGCATGAGGAACTACATAGGGAAACTCAATTTCAGGTAAGAGAACTGATAGAGTCTGCTAAGCAAGCCAAAGAGGCTCATAATAAGGTAGTTGATGTATTGTATAAGATTGAAGGCATGATAAATTCAATGTCATGCCAACAAGTAGATGATGCTAATAATCTCCTTTAGATATAGTAGGTCTAAAATAATTTAAAAGTAATAATTGAGAAAGAATCTAAAAAGGACATAGTTCTATCTACCATTTTATTATATATGAAAAATCAATTGATAAGATGAGAACAAAGATACAAGGAATCGAGACTTTTAGAAGATAATTATTTAATGTTCAAGAAAATTGTGCAGCCTTGAATATCTATTCTTATAGGCCAGATTTAAAACACATACAAGAAATATTCAAGGCCTTTGATGCATATGTTGAGAAGCTCTAGGCCAAGAATCATAAAAAAAGTTGAAGAAATTCTAGACATTGATTAATCTTCCTCTTAGATGAATGTTTCTAAATGTTATATTATCATTGTAATCTCAATTATTTATTTTTAATTTATAATTCCATTGCAAAATTACATTTATATTTTTTTTAACTCTTTTTGAGTTAGATAAAAACATATTTTACACTTTATATTTTTTTATAATGTGAAAGTTGAAAAAAGCACAAGTGCAAATTGCACTTTCCATTTTGACAAATATGAATTTTTAAAAAGTTCAAAATCATGAAGTGCAAATTGCATGGTTAAATTTGGAAAAAGTGATAAAGAATTAAATTTTTTAAAATTCTCACTTATGTTAGGTTTTTTTTTTCATGGAAAGTAACTTGGAATTATTTTCAAAGTTATCTTTTATTTTGAAGGACCAGTTCTATTTTCGGTGCCTCTTTTTGCATGAAGAAGTTATTTTAAGCCACTTCCAAATGAAGAAGACTTACATGGAGATTAAACACTTCCATCCATGCATTATATGATAAAAATCATGTCAAACTCATGCATGCCATTTTCCAACCATTTCAAAAGTTTAAAAAAACTAGAAATAAAAGAACTCACTTATTTTTCATGAGGGTTTGATATTTGCATGATCTCCTTCAACTAGGAGTTCAAGTTTTTTCAACTAAATCTCATCTTGGAGATATTTTGTATAAAAATGGGTATACCCCATGGCTAAAATTATCTTTTTTCTTCTAGTTATTTTTTTTTCATTTTGAATATATTTACTACAAGTTGTAAGCTTTGGAGAGAAATAAAGTTGAAAATTTGCCTTTCTTGTCATAAGAGATTGTTGTGTGTCTGCAAGCTGTATAATTATTTGTGAAATATTTGTATCTTTGTTTTAATTTCAATAAATTTATTTGTGGTATTTTAACCTCTTGAAAATATTGTTTTAAATAAATATCTTTTTCCCTTTTGTGAAAAATAGCTAAAATACTACCTCTGATTTCTATTTGTATGAGTTTGTGCTAAAACAAATTCAACATATTTTTTTGATCTATTATGTTTATCAAGAAATAATTAAAATACACTATAAAATAGTTGGTGAAATCACCATATTTTTAGTTTTATATGAATTTCAATTCTTTAACCCTTTTCCTAGTTAAAACCCTAGTTACGATCAAAAGCATTAAAGAGCAAAATTTCCACAACATTGATACCTTATTAGTTACATCAGATTTAGTGAAATGAAGTTGGTATTCTCTGAATATTAACCTAAGATTTCCAAGGCCCCATGTATTTTGATGTTTTTCCATTTTATCATTAGGCAATTGCACAATAAGCTACATAATCAAGATAGGTGCAATCCTATGTGATAATAGAAACTTTCAACAAAGACATAGGTGGAAAAGAAACCCGACTAGGTAAGGAAATATACTTTTCAAATGAAGACCAAATCACCTTAAAACATAAAATTAACACTATAGGATGCATTTTTTCACACAATAGACTAATTAAATAAACAAGACAAGTTTTTGATGAGATATCATAAGTATAATAAGTACGCCAAGAATTCATCTAGAGACCAAGTATAGAATATGAAAATTATTTGTATAAGATTTGTCATCTCAATCATATAGGTTTAAGAATATTAATTAGCATGTAAATAAAAATTAACCCTTAGAGAATCCAATGAGAGATAAGTAAGACATATTTCAAAATAAAACTAGTTGATCAAAAATTTACTTTCATGCTAAGTTATTTATATAAAATTTTATTGCACATATATAGTTATATCCAATAGTTATGGTTTATAGACCCAATTTGGAATGTAAAATAAAATAGGATACCAAATAAACTTTGGAGTGATGAGACCAATGAGCCATAAATACAATTAGGAGTGAATCAAAAATCAAAAGAGGTTCCCTGATTTTGGAAGAATGAGGGCATGTTGTGCAAGCATAAAAATAATTATCATCTTATGCTCATACAGTTACCTCATGCTAAAATATTTCTCCCCATATATATTTTATAATTAATTCAAATTTCAAATTTTACCCACCATTATTCTAATACACACAAGGACCTAGTTATCTACATCAACTCATTCTCTACTCCACTATCTACCCTTGTAGTAAAAGAATTTGACTGATCCTGATAATGGAAAAAAATGATACCAAAACCTAACCTAATTATGTTTAAATTTCATGTAAGGGAGGATTTTAATACTCACCCAAATCACATAGAGGGGAAACCTATCTAGGTAAAGGGTAGTTTTGTATAATGTGGTGGCGAAGGAATTATTGACATGCACTTTGGTACTTACATTGTTTACTATATTTCACTTGAAATGTATAACAATAAATATGGAATTATAAAAATAAATCCCAAATACATCATTCAATATAATTAATCATCCACCCAATAGGGGAAGTATTTAAAATCATTCTACGGTCATAACAAGGATAGCCACATCATTCCATTACATAACAATTCAAGATAACATGGATTAAAATGTTCTCAAATGTAGTTGAATCAATTGTAACCTATTACTCCTACTAGGAATCTTAATTTTTTTGGAAAACCTTGTTATCACTTTCCATCCCCCATTTTTCTTATTAGGTTTTAACCTTATATAGGCATTCCATATCCTTTCATGTTAGTTAGTAGTTAATGCCTTTCCCACCTACTTGGTAATTAATGCAGTACTTTGTTTAAGTTCAACTACCTCACTACTCACCATTGCTTCTCACTTGTATTTTAGTGTTAATCCATTAGTCATAAATCTATGTTTACCTCTCAAAAATCATGCTAAATCTAACAAGTTTGTCTCTTTTAGGTTGTCATTTTTGTAAATTTTTATTTGTCATGCTAGGCTGGTGCCTACCTTGTTGGTAGACTCTGTAAGGGTACCCACACATGATGGATTGTTTGGCATGCGCCATGCTCTATTAATATCATTATTGGGTGAATTAAACATATGAATTAGTCTTGGTTACAACTTTATTATGTGCATATTGATGCCTTTGTCTTGTGTACACCTTAGGCACTTACACAAGGATCAACATTGATAAATCTAGTTTTTATAAGTTAATATTATATTAAATATGATTTGACCTTGAAGCAATAAGTTATTATTTGTTCAAACTATTTTTCTTATGTTATTTGATTCCAAATAATAGCATATGGAAATTAAATCAAATTAAATTAGTTTATTATCTTTGTTATATGTTTTTCAATTTATTAATATGCCTTAGGTGAAAAGTATGATTTATAAAATTGATTAGAGAAGTTCATTTGCAAGGTTTCCTAATTAATTTAAAATGGCCAAATAAGTGGGTTAGGTAATTAATAAATTTATTAATGTACTAACATCCATCTAAGGGTTTTCCACTTCACCTATGTGGAGGTGGGTCAAATCCCTTCCATTAGATTGGGTGGTTATCTACCACTTGATCTAGTTTTCAAAAGTTTGCCCTAAATTTCCTTAAGAACATGATAAACAATCATCACTCATATTTTTTCCTCATTTATCTTTTCATTTTGTATATTTGGTGGAGGGTTTGGAAGAAGAGTTCAAGAAAGGAGAGCACAAAAAATTTAAATCCCATGCTAACAAGAATATATACATTGTTTATATATTTGATATTTTTAGTATTCATATAAAAATATATATTTACTTTATTTAATGCATTTGTGTATAAATACAAATTTAGAGATGTATATATATTAACGATGAATGCATATTTAATTTTATATACATACATACATACATACATACATATACATATGTATATATATATATATATATATATATCAGTGAATATATATTATAGATATTTACCAATTATGTATATCATATATTCATTGATGAATATATATTCACCAATGAATATCAATATTTAACTAGTGAATATATATACATAATTAATTAAGTATATATACATTCACCAATTTAGAATATATATACACCAGTAAATATATCTATATATACACTAATGAATATATAGATATTGACTGGTTACTAATATATATGAGTGATCACTCACTCACAAACACATACACACACATATATAATCCCCTGTATATATAATATAATTTTTCTGTAATTTTATTTTAATAAAAAATCCATTTGATTATATCTATTTTTTTATTTTTATTTTAATTAATTAATTAGTATACATCAATAAGTATATATTAATATATTTATTTAATAGGTATTTTTAATCACTATTGATTGGTTATAACTTTGTACATCTATAGTTTCTATATGTAATTTAATGGGTTGATTTAATTAATTATATATATTTTATGTTTAAAATAAACCCATTTTTAGATTTTATTATATGAACTCAAACATAACAATTCACACAATTATTTTTCAATGTGCAAAGTTACACAATTATTTTGCAATGTGCAATTTTTTTATGAACAATTTTCTCTTATGATTTGTAATACTTTTAAAAGAAATAATTTTCACTTCAAATAAATAAATTTCATATTCCATTATTTTTCAAGCTTAAAAGAGATATTGGGGGAGAGATTGAATGAGGGAGGGAGTGAGAATAGAAAGGAGAAGATCAATCATTTAAATAATAACATCATTTATATTATAAATCAATTTATATTATTGATTTGTCCTAAGTAGATACACAAACATGTTTATAATCACGTCAAAATCTATTTTTTATTTTAATTTATGACTAACCATTTGAATGCAATTAAATTTTGATCCTTCATTTGAGTTCAATGATGTGTGTGTGTGTGTGTGTGCATGCATGTGTGTGTGTGTCTATATATGTATGTATCTACACACACACACACACACACACACACACACACACACACACACACACACACACACACACACACACACACACACACACACACACACACACACACACACACACAGAGAGAGAGAGAGAGAGAGAGAGAGAGAGAGAGAGAGAGAGAGAGAGAGAGAGAGAGAGAGAGAGAGAGAGAGAGAGAGAGAGAGAGAGAGAGAGAGAGAGAGAGAGAGAGAGAGAGAGAGAGAGAGAGAGAGAGAGAGAGAGAGAGAGAGAGAGAGAGAGAGAGAGGTGTGTGTGTGTGTGTGTGTGTGTGTGTGTGTGTGTGTGTGTGTGTGTGTGTGTGTGTGTGTGTGTGTGTGTGTGTGTGTGTGTGTGTGTGTGTGTGTGTGTGTGTGTGTGTGTGTGTGTGTGTGTGTGTGTGTGTGTGTGTGTGTGTGTGTGTGTGTGTGCGTGCGTGTGTGTGTGTGTGTGTGTGTGTGTGTTTGTGTGTGTATTTACATTATTTTAATTTTTTTAAAATCATAGTAGGATTATCCAAATTATTTTACCTTATCTCCTTGATAAAGTAGTTAGTGAAATAAGAGGATTTGCTTAAACTCTCTCATTTCTCTCTTATCTCTTTGAGAAAAGATAGTGAAATTAGATTAATGGCTTGATTGTGCATGTTTTTAAATCTCTCTCTATATATACATATGTATGTATGCATTTATATGTATATATACATACATATATATGTATATATAGAGAGAGATTTAAAAACATGCACAATCAAAATATTAATCTAATTTCACTATCTTTTCTCAAAGAGATAAGAAAGAGAAATGAGAGAGCTTAAACAAGTCCTCTTATTTCACTAACTACTTTATCAAAGGAAATAAGGTAAAAGAACTTGGATAATCCTACTATAATTTTAAACATTTTCAAATCATGTAAAAACTTGATCTATTTTATTTTAAATATCACAATGATTCCTAACACAACTACAACTCTTTTTCAATACAAAGATCATAATAGGCATATATCCCACCACTCAACAAACATATCACAAGATCCAAAGATTACAAAACTCCAATAATATCCTCCCAATCTTCTCTTTCCAATCATCTCATCACAATAGGCTCCTCCCATGGTTAGTTAACCCCAAAATGAGCCATGAGTAGGAGGTTAAATATAAATCTTTCCCAATATACTCTAACAAACTATTATTAATGAATATGAGTACTCTATTTATAAGGATCACTTTAATGAATATGAGTACTCTATTTATAAGGATCACTTTCTTTTAATAAATAACTCTTACCTTTCTCAAAAATTCCCATACTTATCTTACACACAAAATATTTTCTTACAAGCAACATGTGGGTTATTTGTATAAGTAACCCACCCTTATATGATTCCTTACAAGGTAAAAAAGGTATTATTATAAGAACTTATCTCTATTAAACCTCTCAATATATTCTCTTAAAATACCCCTTATATATTCCAAAAGTTGCACATCTACGTACTATAGGCTAGAGCCTCCCGACTAAATTCCCTATCCTTCCCAGAGAGGCTATACACAAGTTTCTCCATTAAAACAATTGTCTAATTCCATTCAATTTAATTTGATTTAAATTTTAAATTTATTGATTTAGAATTAGAGTAATTAAAATATTCTAAAATTTTTCCACCAAATAAGGGCTTCAAATAAAAGAGAAATAAAATTCAAAATTTTAAATACCCAAAAAGGTTGATACAATAAGATGAACACTTAATCAATTAGGGGAATTAGGTTCCATATGAGGGGTATTATAGTATTTAATTGGAAAAAGTGGTATGGGAATCAAATATATAATTTCTTGCTTCGTGTGTCATGGTTGTGTTAGGTCAAAAGAAGTTGTTAATTGCTAAACTTGAAAGTGATTCAAAAAATTTCCTAAAAAATATCTATCTTCTGGTCACACTTTCCATAATGAATAAACTAATGGGGCATGACCATGATCTTTATTGTAACATCATTGCATTTATTTGTCATCTAGATCATGGTTTGTTATTTAAGGATGCCAATTTCACCCTTTTATGTTATATTTTTCATCTCTTTGTCATTCACACAAATAAATAAAAAATACCCATTAAACCACAATAGAAGAGGAAGATGGTGATAATGTTCCATTACTATTATGGTATAATTAAATTTTCTAATAATTCACACTTTAAATGATTCAATTATAATCACATAATGTCAATCAATTTCATCCACTTCCAATCTCAATTCCACAACATTATATAGATAAGGTTAGTTGAAAGAGGTGATAAACATTCTACTTGTTGAAAACAACCCTTCTATAAACTATAACACTAATTTACATATTTTACAAACCTATATTTTTAAATATCCCTTTAAAAAACTTACACAAGACATGGGTATCCTCATGAATCATTGACTCTATTTAACTACATGTAACCAACAAGTGTCTAACCAGATCAGTTCACCTTTGAAAGTATACTCCTAACCTTTGAAAAAATAGGATCTTTGAAATAGGGAAAGGGGGACACTTTTAACTTCAACTTGGATATAGTTATGGAAAAAGGAGAGGATGGCTACAAATATGGTAAAAGGGACATTAACATTAGCTTGAGGTAGGATTTGATGTTGCATGTGGAATTATTGAATAAGTAGAGAAGTCCTTGTATTATTTTTTGGTTGTAGATATGTCCTTGTAGGGACAATTATGTTTGAGTTATTATTAATATCAAAGGATATGAGTATATGTGTTTTGAGCTAGGTATTTTCTTTCAACGTGGAGTTTGAGTCATGAATACCAACTAGATACTTTACTATGTAACCTTCATGTATTATTATTTTTTGTAATATATGATATCTTGAAGTGTTCCAATAGTAAAAGGATATAAATATAGCATATTTGTTAACATTCTTTGACTTTTTTTGGTAATAATGAAATTATACAATACCATGTGAAATGAGAATTTGAATGTAAAGATTGGAGAATAGTAATGAATTATTTTTGGAGAAGGCAATAAGATCCATATGACCTTGGCCTTATTATAATGAGGGAATGATAAAGAATTTGCATCAGTATCATTTAGTCTAATTTTCCCTTTAGATTTTCTATGACAACCCATCATAAAAAATAAAAATATGTATCATTGTATATACTGTAGAATATTTCTTGGCATACCAAAACCTTCTCTTTACAAATAATACAACCTTTAAAATTATATGTTACCAATTTTTTTTTATAAATATGGTCACATTTAATTTAATTTAGATATTAATAACTATTATAGGCCACCTCTAATAATGGCCAATGACATTGAATAAGAAATAACATCTATCTAATACATAAATAGGGTACTAAATGCATTGACAATAAATGCAAAGAGAAAGTAGTAGATGAAAATGTTTAATTTTTATAATATTGGTTTTTCCCTTTTTCTCCATGAAAAACATCTATGCAAGAATGGCCAAGTAAACACAAAGGGTACAAGTTTTTTGACATCTTAGTGAAGTAATCAAGGGGTAGTATAATTATAAAGAAGCAATATCTATTATGGGTCATTTTTATATGTGGTATTTATGTTTTTAATTATTTGAGAGTCTTCCATTTTTATTCAAGTTGATTGATATTATTGTTTCTTAAAAATTCCCTTATTTATTTATTTATCATGGATTTTATAGGCTTAGTGTTGAATTAAAAAGATGGTCTATAAATAAGTATGTGCAGGTGTAGATGAGTATGTATGTAACTTATACCTAAGATTAAACTCAAGATACTTATTGAATCTTTGAGTCATAATGATCATTTTGTGGTTAAAACTTTGAGTGTTTAGCCACTCATATCCTTATTTTGAGAACACCAAGTAATTTTTTTAATGAGACTCTTTAACACAAACAAAACTAATATAAAAAAATTATTTTATTGATTTTAAATAGCCTAACAAAATCAATATGTAAGTTGAATAAAATAAATAATCGATGGTGAAATTTATCAAATCTATGATTTAAACTAATTTTAAAATGGCTTATAAATATTATTACAATAGTTAAATAATTTTATTATTGGTTTTTTAAGTTAAAATAGGTTAAATTTTTAAATCAATTTTATCAACAATTTTTTAGTATATTACTTAGTTAATAAAAGTATTCTAAAATTTTACGTCAATTTTAAGCATACTTCCATCAAAAAAAATCTAAGGATTAAACAACATTCTTTCTAGGTTAGAAAACACAATGGAAGTTCTAGAATATTTTATTTTTAGTTACAAGAATTAATTCAATAGTAATTATATTCAATATTTGATTATCTTTGAAATGTTGTGAAAAATGTTATTTTATTCTAGGTGTACTTAGTATAGAAAATGTCTAGGCAAAGTCTATAATCTTTCACTAGTATAGAAAATGAGGTGGAATTTTTGAAGAAATGTTTTGATCATGTTTACTAGTTAAGCGGTGTTTAAAATTTATTTTATTATCTTAAAACATATACAATATGTTGGATTAAAATGTTGTTTCATTTCAAAAATATTTTAAGCAAGCTCATGTAATTGAGATAAGTACCCTTGTGCTCACTAAAACTTAGAAGTCGATTTAGGCCTATTTTAATTTTGTGTATATGGGTCATGTATGTGGGTGTTTTTAGGCCCTAGATTCATGGTTGCTCTATCATATTGAGGAATAACTAATTTTATTTTAGTTAATGGAGAAAAATTTTACCTATGAGGGTAATTATGTGAGCTAACATGTTGAGGATGTATGATAAAAGCTGATTTCCTTCGTAATAAGGACTAACACTCATGCTTGAAAATGGGTTAATTACATTCAAATTAAATTCTACTTGTGTAGGAGTGCATAAGCTTATATTTAGGCAAATCAGGGAGTGGTTGTGGGCATAAGTGACTAAACCTTAGGGTCTTTTCTTCGACACTAACTATTATTTTGACCCTTATTTAAATACTTATAAATTCAAAAAGAATGATGATATTAGCCATAGAGGGGATGATAAGAGATCATTATTACACATGGACTAGTGTTTTAAGTGGACCATGGATAACTTGAGTTAGGTAGTTTATAATAACTATTATTTTGACCCTTAGTTATTTTTCATATGACACCCTATTAGTATATGCATACTTCTAGTCTATGTGCATGTGAAATTGGGTATTAAAACACCAAAACTACATTTGATTCTAATTCCACATGGATATGTATTCATCTCACCGAGTTGAACACATGCATAGGGAATTAGGTCCTTAGGGTATGTTTCTTGATTATACACCTATAGGATCGAACATATGGGCCTTGGTAATGATGAGTTATTATATGCATGGGTTACCTTATGGATCCTTGAAATGTATTATGACATCTTCACCTTTATCTTTGTGAATTCATAGCATGTTCATTTGAGAAATATTAGTTGTAATAAATTCTAAAATTAGTTGGATGAAAAGAGTAAATCTACTATAAATAAAGATAGTGATCATGTCACAATAAATTAATAAAAATTTATGAAATAGACTATAAATTTCCATTGTATGTGTACTAATAACCTAGTTTTTGGCATTGTATGCCTCTTTTAGTGTGTTTCCACATGATTCTATCACTAAATTTTTAGAACATAGTATGTGTTGTTTAAAAATATAAATAAATGAAAAAAATTGTGTTATTTTTTTGGATTTTTGGGTGAAAGGTTATGGGCATGACAAAATATCCAAATTGCATTTCAATAATGTTGATGATGCTAAATTAAACCATGTATCTGGTTCTCCATGTAAACAAAAAATTTCAAGTTTTGGTTAAGACTAAAAAGGAATTTAAAACTAATGGATCAAAAAATTCACATAAGGTCGATAATACTTCAAGTGAAGCTTTGACATGAGTTGATCACTTTTCCTCTAATGTGTCCTATAAAGAGATACATATACTATAATGTCTATCATAAATTTCATGGACATCATACATATAAGTGTTTGGATTTTAGAAGTAAAATAAAAGAACTTAATGATAGTGGTGACCTTCTATTAAATACATTTAATAAATCACCACTTTATTTAAGTACACATTCTAAAATTGAACAACCTACTAAAATTATGGCCCCATCTCCTAAGTTTGAGTTATTATAACAACAATTATCAAATGAAAAATTATCAAAATAATAGCCACATAAAGAACAGTTACATAAAAAATAGGTATCTAAAAAATAAATTGTACCTAAGAAAGAGGCACCTAATAAGGAAGTTCAAAATAAATATGTACAGAAGTAGATTAATCTTACAATCATGGTTTCCAAAGGGGAAAGTGAAAAGGTTTATTCATTTATAGAGCCTTTATTCATCCATCCTATCATAGATGGCACACAATGAACTAATGTCACGGTTGATATAAATTATGAAATTAACACATGTAGTATGAAACTTCTTAAGTCTTTTAGATGTGACATTCAACACTTGGATATGATTACATAATTTGAACATTTTACCAGAACTATTCAGTGGGATATATTTATTAGTTTTGAATCACTCTCTGATATATTATACATTGATACTAATTTGGTTCAATACAATGCTTCACTAGATCATGAATAAAATCAATGGGTGTGGACTTTAGTAAGATTCAAGATTATATTACATTTAACCTCCAAAGTGAAAGTATTTCTATTTCAAGGGATGAAACATATTCAAATTAATAAAAGTAAGTTAGAACTATTTATTCCACTAAATTTCAAGGAATGATATATAATTATTATATTAAGGAAGCTAATATGCATGATACCAAGGATAATATTGAATATATCAAAACATAGAAAAAAGATGATTAAAAAAATCCAAAATATGGTGTCATCAATTACACATATTCTATTATAAATGGGAGTAACATATATAATTATTAAAATATTATTTTGGGTCTAGCATCTCAAGAAAATTTAATTTAAGTATATAATGTAAGTGCATATGCTCCTAAAAACTTAGTGTCACATGGGTATGCCAATGATTCATGTACTTATGATCTACATCTATTTGGAACACATAGTTTTCTTGAGTGATTCATCTCATTTGATGTTACCACATGTGGTGAGGTTATCAAATAGTTTAAATTAAGACATATGTTACACTTAAATGCCATATAATTCATATATTATAGGTATGTGGGTGTCTATCAGAGTCAATAGCCCCATACTTTATTTTGATTGGTATTTATCCAAGGTTAAGCCGCAATCATTTTTTATTTAAAACAAACAAACAAAAAAAAAAACACTTTTTAGGAGTCAAGGAAAGGGAAGGGTTTAGATCCTTCCCATTCTCTTTTCTTTATTTATTAAAATATAAATGAAATGTATATATTAGTGAAACATTATATTAAATATATGTTATCTTTCTTTATCCATCAAAAATTAAATATAATCAATATTAAACATATATTTACTCTTTAATGTTTCATTATTTATTCATGAAATAAAGTCAAGAGTATAAATTATATGTATACAATATATAATAGTGTAAGTGATTGTTTGCAATAAATAAAATACATTCCCTATTTTGGGGAGAATGAGACCCATAAATGCATAGTAATAGAAGTGAAACTATGTTTGAAGGTATACATGAACATATTCCATAAGGTGATTAGAAATGGGAAATACGAAATAGAATACAATTAGGGATAATGGAATGATAAATATGTGCCTAATTTTAGCCCATTTTAAAATGTCAAAAACTTACTATTAGTGAAATGGTGAATATTAGCCACTAAAATTACCCCTAGACATTATTATAGTTTTTTTTAGTGTAAATAATATTTTTTTTGGTTTTTAAGTAATTATAATAGTTATATTATTTTTTAGTATTAAAAAAAATTCTAATAATTTTTATGTTTTAATTATTTTTATATGGATTGGGTAATAGGATGGATTTTTTCATAAAATTTTAGAAATTTTTTTTGCGATGCATCATCATTTCCTCTTTATGGTGATGGTGACCTCAACAAGATAAGAATTTTAACTTTGGCACCATCACCTTTACCATTACCATGACATATACCACATGTTCACAACTTAGAACCTCATAAATGTTGACAACCATAAAGAAGATTCATTATAATAACACATGAACCGAATGACATGACCAATTTTAGTGCTCCAAGACATTTTTTAGGGCCATCTATTTCATATGTACATTTTTTTGTATTAAAAATAATATTATTAATTATTTCCTTAATATATAATAATCATGGATTGACTTCTTTGAAGAGTACTGACATGGGATATAAACACCTCCACCTCAATTGGATAAAAATCCTAGTTGTTCTATTATATGAAGAGATTGAAAATAATAACATAAGTAAATAAAATAATTACTCAATGACATACCATTTTTTATTTTCTCATTTAATATTTCTCCACGTGTAGGATGAAAATTTGAGCAATGGGATCTGATTATGCCATTGATATAAAAAATGTCCAAATATACCATCTACCATTAAAATCGAGAACCATTAGATACAAATGCAATAACATAAAATTAAATAATCATTCTAACCTAAAGTTAAATGTTCCCAATCAAGATTCCAATAAAACAAAAGACTAAATGATTATGGATGGAGATTGCTAAACAAAGACTCATATTTTTAGCATGATGTTGGCTTGATTAAGAGATTTGGATATCACAGATTCAATGATAATATGAAGACTTAGAGATCTTATTAGAATGTTGATTAATTTGGCATGGAGGTTTTATGGATTTATCTATTGTTTTGGCCATGGAGGAGTGGCTTGTTTAAATAGAGGAGAGAGGGAAGATTTAAAAAGAATTAAAAATTCCTTGGAAGCCTCTGGAATACAGGCTTATAGACAAGAAGGGATAAGTTAGAGAGGATTCTAGAATTGGAGAATTCTATAATACATTTAAGGGATAATCAAGATTATTATGGGATTAGTATAGGTGATTAGGGACTAGGGATGTAGGATACCCTAGGAATAGGCTTAGGGCATGTGGGTAGGTGGGTCATGGGAATTTTAAATTCCCAAATAATGGATAAATATGATTAGTTAATGGATAAGAAATGATTATAATAATTAATATATTGGTGGGGATAAGAATAAGGTTATCATGATGAAGAAAAATGAATGGGGATGTTATATAAATAATTAAAAGGGGTGATATTAGGATAGAATAAAAAGAGATAAATGATATTAGACTAAATAAGTAAAATTAATGTCAACTAATAGTAACATTAGTGATGATAAATGAAACGAGTGAATTTATGTGTATACTTCACATAAAGTGTTCCTTATCACTTTATTTGGTACTTAATATTTTAATTAAAAATATATTATTTTTTAATTAGTAAAAGTGGGTATAGGGGTCCCTCACCCTTCCATTATATCATGAGAATTTACAAAAAGTGTCCCATGGACCAAAACAAACATAAAAATATACACCCAAAAATCATCCCTTCAAATACTACAAATGCCTCTTGCAAAGTCATTACAAGGAAATAGGAACTTCCATATCCAATAGGTAAACTACCTCTTGTGTATCACCATAATTATATAAAAATATCACATCCACACAACCTTGAAACTCCATCAAACATCACTGATAAAAGTGTAAGGGTGTTCAAATAACAAAAATAAAACTCAAGATTTGCCAAGTAAATTCATTTACCAAAGTGAAGAAGTCCCACAAAGGCCTCGAAATAGAGGAATTGAAACATCATTAAAGCTACATAAATATATCACCATCTTAAAGTCTTAAATTATTTGAAAAAAATCTATATAAAATAATATTACACTAACCAAAACCAAAACTCATATCAAGAAGAAATAAATTTGAGAGTCACCCTTCCCAAAAGAGACCCTGAAAACATTTAATCATATGTTTGCCCAAAATAATTTTCCATCAATAAATATACTTCCTCTTCCCAAGATAATATTTTCATATCATAAACTACTAAAAACTATGGATCACCCACACACACATTATTTTTATCAATATTTCTTTACCTAGATCCATCAGGAAATTTTTTTGTTGATGTGGGCTTTATGCACACCCTTAGATCCTCAGTGGTAAACACCCTCTCATTTTAGGACTAGTGGCTAATCACTCCAAGGCACTATTTTTGGGTATTAAATTTTTAAAAATAACCACATAGTATAATAGCAGTGATCACAATAGTTTCATTATCTCAGATGGTTCAAGTGTGACTATGAGTCCAACCTATGACCTATAAGCTCAAATTGATTAACCTATAATGGATTATAAAAAAATGATATAAAATAAAATGAATTATATGAAGACAATTAAAAATAAGGTAGGGTAAGTAGGAAATAAATAGTTCTATGGTTGGCTTGAAGAACATCCCTCTAAGTTAACTAGGCTATGTGAATTTGAGCATGTGAAATTTACCAATGTTAGCTATATCCTAGCTGAAATCACATATATATCAAACACATTATTGAGTCTAAGGAAATAAACTGATTGTAGAATAACTTCATGATACTAATCCAAAGGTATTGTTAGTAACATAATTTATAAATGGCATTCAAATCATTAAGTGAAATAAAAGCATGGAAAAAATCACAAAGCTAGTTAAAATAACATATAGTCCGATCTACCTCTATAAGGACAAATGCATTGATTCACATAACATCACAAACTTAGCATAAATTATTCAGACCAACCATAATATTTTAGAATAAAATAAACTAATACAAACTCATGATCAATTCTAAAACTTTCTTACATGTATTAACTTGTTAAAATTCTCATCTCTTTACAAAAAATAAAGACCATATATAAATATAATTTAGATGGGAATTTCCTCATCTTCAAATCTCATTTTCATATACAAATCTAAAATAATATATGTTTACTTTTATACCAAGATATTTATATGTCAAAAGTTTATTGTCATACAATAAAAACTCTATAATAATCCAATACTGAAATAAGATAGAAAACAACTATGACATGTGTGTTGAAGTCCCTGTAATGGTAGGATCTAATGTGGATGAAGTCCCAACTAAAGTAGACTAGGTAATTGAACTATAAATAGAATTAGTTGATGATGTTGTGGTTGATGTCAATGTGGCAAACCTTAATGATAAGTATAACTTATTACAGATAAAGATACAATGCTTGGACTGGAAGATGTGGTAACAATAATTTTAGAAGAATCTACCTAGGATAGAACCAATCAAACTAAGGTATATATTTTAATGTATTCAAGGGAAGATGATACAATTTTATATGTAGATATATAATATTGAGCCCTTATTTGAATAATTAGCTATTTTTTCTCTATGTTTTATTCTTTCTTACTTTTAAGAGATTTTGAACATGATGTGCAATATACCTTAAATTGACAATAAATACTTTGAATATCATATTAATTTTCCATAAAAGTATTTTTTTCATATCTAAATATACTTTTAATGGCTCTTTAATTTCTGGGGCTTGCTAAGATTTTTATGTTTTAAAGGTGATTAAATCAATGAGTTATTCATTGCCTCCCTAGCATACATTATTAATCCTCATTTGGAAGTTCCTTATTAAATATTGTAGTTGATTTCCAAACATGATTCATTTATTATTTGAAGAACAAAACATAAATTATCACTTATTTAACAAATTAAACTATCTCATTCTCATGTGTAGTTAGCTAAGTTATTAATGTCTTCATTTGGTTAATGTTAATTTATCAAGTCCTCCCTTTTATTATTGACATAGTTCTAGGCTAGACTGATATCATTGATTGAAAACAAATTAATCTCAAGGAATGTATTCTCCATTAATATTTTAATAGTATTTATAAACTTAAAATCAATAATATTTAGAGTTTTTTTGAAGCTAATATCTCCGTCATTCAGGTTGTCCCTAGGCTCTATATCTATGAATAACAAGTAGGACGCCATACAAGGATTAGATTGCATTATACACTTTGTTAGATATATCCTCTAAGGATTTATCCCTTCTTGAGATTCCAATATTTTATTTTTATGTCATAGGTTGTGGACTATTTTATTAATTACACCACTAGTAGCTTCTAACACTAAAATTGGATCTTCTTTAATCTCATCATGGTCTCTAGTCTTGTTTTCCTCCTTTTTTTAACTAGAAAAGATCTTATTACTTATAAAAATCAATTTCCTTAATTCCCATTGAAATTTTTATTTTATTTATCCTCTTTACTTGATTTTATGTTTCCTCAAACTCTAAAGTAATCCTTGGGTTCTAAATGATGACTAGATTTTATCTTAACAAATTATCAATTTGTAACTTCTACATCTAAGGATATGTTAAAATTGTCCCAATGGAAGATGAATCAAGGGATGGATTAGGGGATGATATGGTGAATTGAGGAGGTTATATAAGGATTGAATGGTAAAATGGAGTGGATGAACTAGGATGTGTGAAGAGTGAATAAGTAAGAAATGAGGGTTGGCCATATTTTCTCTAGAGACCCTAATCCAGGATGGATGTTTTATTATGTATTTAATTAAATTAGGGGAGTTATTTATCATTTTTACTACTATGGATAAAACCACAATGTCTTTAGGCATATGCACTATTAATTGTGTAGAAGAATTCTTTTGTGGTAGAGGAGTGGCAAAAATATTGTGATACTAAGCGTTTCATGTAAATTTTTGTTTTTAAGTTCTAAGAAAGAGAAAAAGAGAAACTCGATATGGGTATGGTTGAAAAACCTATTTATTTGTGTGAATGTTGAATCATAGGATTATAAAGAGATCCTCTTTGGATTGGGAGGAAGACCTATAGATATAAAGCACTAAAGCAAACTTGTTCATTAGATAGATAGTTGGGTAGATTGCCTAGCGATAGCTAGATCTTGAAAGCAAGAACTTCTTTAGGGGTTACCAAGTTCACTCGTAGTCAATTTGTGAAACTAACTACGAGTGAACTTGGTTAGGATAGATTGGTGTAGATTGGTCCCAAGAGGGTACTAGGTAGGTCTAAGGGGATTTTTGACATTTAAAATCATAGTGTGAAAATTTATAGTGTCTATATTTTGCCCCTTTTTGTTTTGTAATGTGTGTGAATGAGATACAAAACAAAAAAGGAGTATGGTTCAAGGGTTTGGTTTCCTTGAGAGTAGGAGGAGATGTCTCCCCTCAAAATGGGAGTCAATGAGGTGAAACTAAAATTGGCTCAGGGTTTGATAAGTGGGTTGATGATAAAAATGGGTGAATGATAGGTTGGGTACTGAAGCATAAATAAGTGCACAAAGTGCAACAAAAAGGTGTGATAGCCAAGATCATGCATAGAATAAGCTACTAATGTGGTATAAATAAGGGTTAGTGCTAAGAAGGACAAGTGATAAGTAAACTATGTGACTACTTGTAGGCATGGTAGGTGGAAACACTCATAAATGCAAGTCTCTTAAGCAATGTCTATGTGTCAAATGGGTATCCAAGGTAGGAAGTATTCCTAAGGAAAACATAAAATAATAAGTTTCATGAGTATTTGAGGTAGGAAGTGATTCCTAATATACATGAGGAGGTTAGGTTATTGTGAGATGGCACATTTTTAAGAAGAATCAACATGGCAATGTTGTCATGGTAGTTAAATGACTAGGAAAAAGTGTCACAAATTGCATGCCAGATGGGACAAAATAGACCAATGATGAGGTGACTAAGTGGTCAAGTTGGTTGGAGAAGTTAGTCTCTAAATATGGGTAAAACCTAGTTTATTTGTGCTAAGAAGGTTAGTTCTAGGTGTAAGTGTAAAATGGGGCATCTTGATCATTGATGGTTAGGGCTCCCAAAAGGTAACCATCGATGGTCACCTTGATTGTCAATGGTCAAGGCAAACCCTAACAATTTGTAGGGTAAAAAGTAAAAAATCAAATTAATTTTAATCATTTATAACTTTTGTGTTATTAACTTTATACTATGGTAATTTTGCATTTTATGGTGAGGGTGCTTGCTGAGTTGGTGACTGCTCATTGGATGGAGGTGTGTGGGTGTGATATTCATGGGTTTGAGATGTAAGGAACACATGGACATGGTTGAGAAGCTATACATGGGCTCTAACCATGATAAAGATTGAGGAATGAGGTAGGTAGTCTCTTTAATTTGGTAGATAGCTATGTTGTATTGCATTAAGTTGGGAGTCAGGGTTTTTGTTAGGAATATTCAGTTTGGGTTAGAATGCCCCAGGTAGTGTTTTGGTGGGTTTTAAGTAAAATTATAGGTAAAATTAGGAATTAGTGGGGTGGGTAGGTTAGCTACTTGAGTATTTTATAATTTTATTTAGGTGGTTTTGTGGTAAAAGTGGTTTTAGGCATTCTAACCATGGAATGCCCATAGTGACCATCGATGGTCAGGTCTGACTATCAATGGTTGACACACTAGGAACTAGGGGTGTTTGACCATCAGTGGTCACCATGACTGTTGGTGATTGGGTAGGGTGGGTGAAGTTTTTAAGTATGTTTTAAGAAGACACTTGCTAATAGGGTAAGTCTTGCATGCTGAAAGGGAAATGAATGGGCATGGGGTAGATGGCTAAGTGAAATAGAGGTATAATTGAGGTAGGTAAAAGCTAGGGTAGACAAGAATAATGTAGGTAACTAAGCCAAATGTCTAATATGATGCAAGATAGGGAGCCAATTTAGATGCATGACTGCATGTCATACATCTTTCCTAAAATACAAGAGTGGATGAGTCTAGAGGACTAGGCCCACATGGATGAGGTGGGGTTGGGAGCTATGAGGCACTACCAACATGTGCCTTGAGATGTATCCATGGTTATAGCACTCATTGAGAGATGGGATCCTTCTATGAACACCTTATTACTTCTAAATAGGGAGATGGCCATTCTCCCTGAGGATGTACATAAGATTACTAGACTCCCACTACATAGTGATGTGATTTATCATATTGATCATGAAGAGTGAGAAGATTTCATCAAGTATTTTTATGGATATGATATTGATCAGTTCCAATGGCATACTAGGGTATTTTTATACATGGAATTATATTAGAGAGATCTAGTTGAGAGGAGGCCTATGGCCATGCTCATGATTGTGGTGACATGTTTTGGGCTTCTAGATTTGAGTAATGGGAGGTTTCCCTATTTTATATTGGGGGTATTGGTGAAGCTCCTGCTAGGTCAAATAATATTTGGTTGGGTTCTTATTTTATTTATGTAGATCTATAAAGAGTTTTGGAGGTTTAAGCACCACATGAGATATGGCATTAGTGTCAGCCTAGTTCTACATTATTAGGCCTACGAGCATATTCAAGTGCTGAGACCAGTAGGATTACCATGGGTAGGCTACATGTAGATAGATTTCTTTATTGTATTCATGTGATAGAGGGATGATTTAGATGCATCAAGTTCAGGGGTGGTGCCCATGATGTAGAGTGGTTTAGGGGTACACTAGGTGTACTAGTGGTCAAAGATATCATTTGGAGGTTGTATGTGTAGTTTTTGATATGTCCAAGGTACAGGAGGTAGACCCTATCCCTTTAGAGATAAAAATGGATAGTAGGTAGGTGAGAGAGAGAGAGAGGTGGAGTTGATCTCATTTGATAGGGTGCATCAAAATTTTGGTTTGGTATATGGCATCCCAAGCCCATTTCTTGGGTACAAGAGGGAGGTTTCAAAGGTTTGATTACTAGTGCCACAAACTACTTCTATAGTTCTATATGGTGGGTATGAGGAGCTTCCATTTAGGGCTCTAATAGATGATGTTGGGTTATTAGATGGATATATGGCCTAATATCAACCCATATATAGATGAAGACATTGGTGGGGATGATGGAGGTGTGAGGTCGATGGCTGTGGATCCAATTGGCCATGATGGACAGGCATGGGCAACTTTAACTATAAACCAAGCATAGGTATAGGTACTATAGGGATAGGTGGCCACACTGTAGAGTTATATTATTATGCTACAAGGTTAGGTGGAAATGTTGATAGGTGAACATGATTTAATGATGGCCTCTCTTATTTTAGTGACTCAAGAGAGAGATTCTTTGAGACAAGGGGCAAGAGCAACCATAATAGCAATGGGAAGACTACCTAACATAGTGTTGAGGACATGGTATCTATCCAATATTGATGATCTAATATATTACAAGGTGATGGTGTTGGCATAGTTACCATAGGTGATGAGATATGGGGAGTATAGGGCTAGTTGGGTAGGGGGTCCTTTGGTAGCTACTCTAGGATAGTGGGCCTCTATAATGGGCTAGGTAGGGAAATTAGGGGGATACCACTAGATATGGGTGTATGATTAGGGATAGGTGTAGGTGCAAGTGGGGCCTAGTAGTAGTGGTGCCCTAGGGGAATGATTTACACATGTTTTTATATGTTAGTAGAGATAGGTGTACATTATTTTGATACCAGCCTGCGTGCCGATGTTGTGGGATGTACATGTTTTGAGAGAGAGTTTATACATTGGCACATGTATTATTTATGATGAAATGATGTATGGTTTATGATGTATGTTTATGGTTAAGGTTTACATGATAATGTGGATATTTATGCTCATGTTTATGGTTGATTTTCTATGGTTTCTTGCATATGCTTTATAAGGTGTTGACTCAATAGTTTAGGCACGCGATGTTTGAAAGATAGTTATGATGCTCTGATTTTATTCATGGATGTGATATGGATGGATATATTTCATATGATAATGTGATCATAATGACTTTGTTTATGGTTATGTTAATGTGGTTTTATAAGATGTATTGTGGTGATGTTATGGTAAATGGATAGATTTGTAGATGATATATGATATGGTTCATGATGTTTTGATCATTAATTTTTCTTATGCTCCTGATAATGAATGGTGTAATTAGAATATGATACATTTTCACATGATGTTTTGATGGTTTATGGATAGGATGATGTGCTCTCATGGTGTTTTGATCATGAATAGGTATGTTATGTGGTTCATGGATATAACTCATAATGTGACATTTATTTATTTGATATTTGTTGTTTATGATCATGGAGATAAAATGTGAATATGGTTGAGGATGAAATGAGAATACATAAAGTAAGTAGATAACCTAAATGTTTAGGAAGTGATACGAATCATGAGAGGTACATCTACATGAACCAATAAAAGATAAGAAAAGAAACATGATGCCTTTTCATTGGTAAGGACAAAAATGAAACCTGAAGTTGGATTGGCTTAATGAAAATAAGCCTTTCAAATGCTTTAAATTATCATGCTTTGGTTGATAAATGGGTATCTTGATCACATTGTGTCAAGTAAGCTCATAATCCTACACATATGATATATGGAAGGAGGGTGGATGGAAATAGAACCCTTTTGTGATACTAGCATGCCTCTTCTATAGGCTTCAAAGCGGATAATATAAGCAATTATATGCTCATATATAAAGTGTTCAATGATTTATGTGAGAAGTATACTAAAGAGAGATGATTACAACCTTCAAATATTATTATTTTTATGAGAGCCAATTGTAACTTTCAAAATTCTTTTGTTTTTGCTCATGGGTCTTTTGCTTATTTTGATTTTGTTTGGAGGGTTAGGGAAGTTGATCGATGAAAGAAGCTTCCAATAAATTGAAAGCTTTGATAAATTATTTATTCAACCATACTTAAAGGGAGTGGTCTTATTTTATATGCTTATTTTAAATGCTTTTGATATTTTTCCTTTAAGGGAGCAGCCCACCTTGCATTTTGTAATTTTGAATAAGTTTTCAATAACCACCTTTCAAGGGAGTATTCTTTGAATGCTAAGAATGACCTTGACTTATTTTTGACTTTGATATTGCTTTTACTTTTGTTTTTTGTTTCTTGACATGGACTTACTTATACATGCTCAAGGGGTTACCTTTATGAAGGCAAGACTATGATCAAAAGAAGGTTATGTAGGTGAAAAGAAGATTAGGTGACAACAACCATGAGAACCAATCCTGAGGAGAGATGGGAAGTACCATGAGAATCATTCCATGGGTATAGACATGGTACCCATAGTTCAATATTGGGCTATGACTATGATGGATAATCACATGATTCAACTATAGTTAGTTGCCATTAAGAAGAGGGAAAATGCATGTGGTTACAGTGGATGAGCTTAAGTTAGATAAATTATGATTGTGACCCCTCATTAATAATAGAAAGGACATAGATGCAAAGCATTAAAAGGCTCAAGTTATGGTTTGTCTTCAAAGGAGGAAAAATGATAAGCTCCTATTTCATACTTATGGGTTATGATGTAGGGTCCAAGCTAATTGAAGGCAAATTTTCCCCTTTTGCTTTCCTCCATATTAGTTACATGTTGATTTTACTTGAGAAAAATATCTCCAATATTTAATTCTCACACTTTTACATGTTTATTATAAACATGCTTGATTCATTCTTGATAGACATGGAGATGGGAAAGAGTAACCAATTGATATTTATCAAGTAGCTCAAGTTGAGCTAAATGTGCTTGATGATAATCATCTTCTGAAATAAGGTCGCATAAAGATATTAAAAGAGAAGGTATTTGGACTTTAAGAGGCAATAAAACCTTAGATCTAAACACTAGATAAAAAGGTGTATCACTTGTAGGGCTTCAGATGCTAGTATGATATGCCCATAGGGTGAAAGGGATGTATAATTACTAATCCTGACCTGAGGCACTGACCATTTTGGTAAGCATGTTGTTAAGTGTTTTATTAGAGGCCTCTACTTATATATTTTCTTATGGGAGATAAGGTGATGAGAAGCTTAGTTTAATTCCAAACACATCACAAAGACCTTGAACTTGTTTGTTTTTGAAGTATTTTCCATTGTCAGTGATGCTATTATGGGGAACAACAAAGGGATAGATGATGTGATGAGTGATAAATTCAATAATACTTTTAGCTTTTATTGAGATAAGAGGAATAACCTCCACCCATTTTATGAAATATTTAGTCACAATGATGATAGAATGATGTCACTATGAAGAGTGGGGGTTAATTTCACTAATAATGTATAGACCCCATTGTGAAAAGGGCCAAAATTTAGTGGAAACTTGAAGGTTATGGCTAGGTGCATGGTATATATTTTCATGTTGTTGACACTTGACACACTTTTTCACATAATCACAATAGTCTTGGTTAAGGCTAGGCTAGTAATAACCCAGGTAGAGGATGTACTTAGCCACAGTGAGTCCACTAAAGTGGCCTCCATAAATATCATCAATATCCTTGATAACATGAGAGGCTTCTAGACTAAGGAGGTAACAAAAATGGAGATAATCAAATCCATGTTTATAGAGGATGCCTCCCATAATGGTATAGAAGGAGGTGCTCTACAGAAATGCTCAATGGGCATTCCTAGAGAGTCTAGAGGTAACTATGCCAAGGTTAAAGTAGTCAAAGGTTTATTGATACCAAAGGTTAGGCTAGATCCCTTCCACATTGAATATGGTTAGAGTGTCTGACTTGACATAAGAAGATTTGGTGAGGTGATGGACAATGACTGATAGTTTGGAGTTTGAGGGTGCTGACAAGATCTAAGAGGTAAGAGAAGCCATGGTGTCAACAAACTTGTTGGTAGATCATGGGGTGGTTTGAATATGGTAGTGTTTAAATGATGCTAAGATTTCTATAAATAACTATCTTTATAGCTACAAAATCTCATTATTACATTGATAGATGTTGTTGACTTGATTGAACACAAGTTGGGAGTCACCAAAGATGTTGATTGTTTTGAATCCTAAGGCTAAGCTTGTTTAAAGACCTATTATGAGGGCTTCATATTTGACCACATTGTTGATACATTCCAAGTTGAGTTTAAAATATCAAGAAAGTGGTTCACTGATAAGGGGGATAAGGATGATATTGGATCCCCCACCACACTAACATTTAGGACAATCAAAGAACATGGTTATGTGATTGGTGAAATCTAATTGGGATAGGCTTGTGATAGACTCATCTAAAAATTCAAGAAGAGGAGGTTGTTTGTCTGTTAGGGGTGCATCAACCAATAATTCAACAATGAATTACCCCTTAATTGATTTCTACTAGATAAAATCAAAGTCAAACTCAGATAAAAGCATGAGCCACTTAGCCATACTCTAGTTTTGGTATGGCTTGGAGTGCATGAACTTGAGTGGGTCAGTATTGGTTATGACAAAAAAATTGTGGTTAAGAAGGTAGTGGTAAAGTTTGGTGGCCACAAAGACTAGGGCCAACCAAAGTTTCTCAGTATGAGTATATTGAGTTTCATAGTATACAAGGGTACAACTTATGTAATAGACAACTTGCTCTTTGTGTTTTTCATCCCAATGGGCAAGCATTACCCCTATGGAATGGTTAGTGGTAGAGATATAAATGTAGAAAGGTTGGTCATCCTTAGGGGGTGTGAGGATAGGTGGAGCTATAAGGTACTCTTTGAGTGCATCAAAGGCCTTTTGATAATCAATATTCCACTTGAAAGAGATATCATTTTTCAAGAGGTGTTGGAATGGTTGACACTGATCAAAGAACTAAGAGATGAAGTGGAAAATGGATTGGAGCTTCCTCTATAGACTATGGAATTGCTTAATTTTGGTTAGAGGTAACATCTCGAGGATGGATTTAATTTTGGCTAGATACTCTTTGATTCCCCAGAAGGAAATGGTGAAGCCAAGGAGTTTGCCTGACAAGACCCCAAAAATACATTTCTTGGGATTGAGGCAAACATGGTAATGGATAAGTTTCTCAAAGATAATTTTGAGAATAGATAAGTGGTCCTTGTGATACTTAGACTTTCCAAGGATTTCATCCACATAGTCCTTGATAATTATATGGATAAAGTCATGGAATATGTAGGTCATAACATGTTGGTAGGTTTCCCCAGCATTCTTAAGACCAAAGGGTAGGAATTTATAGTAGAAATTCCCCCATGGGGGATAAAGGTGGTTTTATGTTGATCTTTGGGAGTGATCAAGATTTGATTATAACCTGAGAATCCATCCATGAGAGATAACATCTCATGCTCAGTTATAAGATCAACAAGTTGCTCAATGCTAGGTAGAGGAAAGTCATCCTTGGGGAATGTGAGGTTGAGGTCATGAAAATCCACACAAATGCATAGTCCCCATATGGATTTAGTGATAGGGATGACATTTGAGACCCATTGAGGGTAGTCAATAAGTTGAATGAAGTTAATATAAGGGAGACACTGAAGCTCTTCCTTGATAAGGAGGGCTATGTAAGGATGCATACATTAAAGCTTTTACTTGATAGGTTTGACATTACAGTGAGTGATTATGTTATGGCTAGTGATGGTGTTGTCAATTTTGGGCATATAACTATAAGACCAAGTTAATGTTATGTTATGGACTTGGAGGAAAGAGGATAAATCCTAAAGTTCCTCAGTATTCAATGATTGGCCTATTTTGATAATGTGGAGGTTATTTGCAATGCCTAAGTTAATATCCATGTTAGATTCATTAAACATGGTTGAGGTCTCAAGAGGAAGGGATTTGTGGATTGAATAATTTAGGGCACTAAGGTAGGTGAGGATAGAAACATCATCTTGGCATTGAATAAAATTAATGCTAGGAGATTCATCTCCTATCATCTCAGGATGGGTCAAAGGGATGGTTATGATCACCCCCTCTTTCTGATAAGTTAGGGGTCTAAGGTCGATCATGTTTATGAATAAAAAGAATTTAGGTGGGATGATATCATCATCCTCACATGTAGGAGGAGGAAAAGTTGGTGAGGAAGGGGTATCTTCTTTAATAACAGTGGTGGTAGGTGGTTTGGGTTACTTCTTATTGGGTAGGATGAAACCAAGTCTATGCTTCTCATGAGGTTTCTTTGTCTCAATGGAGACAAAATTATGTGGGCCATTTTTATACCATCTAAGACCAAAGCCTTTCTAAGAACACTGATAAAGGTGTGTCTTGGCAAATCTTGGTTTGTATAGGTAGGAGAAACTAGTGGTGAATGGTCAAGGTGGAAGAGAAGTGGGAAGAGCACCAAGAGATTTGTTGAGTCCTCCATAGACAAAATGGATTTCATGGTTAGGAGGTCTAAATGGAATGATAGTTATGACATTAGGATCATATCCTAGTTAGTTGGTAAGTTGTCCATACTCATGAGGGGTAGGGAAAGCATCAAGAGCAAGAAGCTGATACTCCCCTAGATAAAGGTGATTGAACGTTGATTCCAAAGGGTCTATGGTAAGAATTTTATGTGAAGGTATAGAGGAGCTAGTTGATGCCTCATCAGTAGAAGGGGATATAGTATCCCCTTTGGTGTTTGAAGGTTGAGTTTTAGTTGTTGAGGGTGTGGTGGATGGGGGTATGAGGACATCATTGGGGTGGTAGGTCATATTGCATGTTAAGAAAGGACTTAGGTTAACTTGGATGGTGATGACCTATCCTCATGCTCAAACTTAATACAATAATGGAGGGTAGAGGGGTTATAATCCATAGATTTAATCCAAGGTCATCCCAATAAGACATTGTATTAGAATTCACCTTTTACAACATATAATAGTTTGAGGAGAGTACAAGGTCGTACACGGATGTGAAAGATAATAGTTCCCAAAGTAGTGGCCATGGTATCATTAAAGGAGTGAAATATGGCTAAGTATTTAGACATGACATTATCTGATAGATCAAGTTGGTTTTAGGCATGAGAGGAGGTGATGTTTATGCTAGCTCGCCCATCAATCATAACCCATTTGATATAGGTTTGTTTGATGTAGGTAGTGATAAAGAGAGGAGGGTCGGGTCCTCAAGATGGATGGAAGGTATTTTTTAATCCTTTAAGGTAATAAGGTTGGAAATCTAAATAGCCTCAATAAAAGTGGCTAAAGGTCGAGGTTCCTTGGGTTAGAGCTCAATGGACTAAAAAGCCTCTATTAGTACTTAGCGATGATGGGGAGAAGTAGAGATCAACTCATACAATCTCATCTTCATCAAATTCTAATTAAATTGTTTGAGGATAACTCTCCTAATGGATTATAATGGGTTTAGATTGGGAGGCACCCAAGATAGACACTTTGGGTTTGGGCAAAGATGGAGATGGTTGTGTGAAGGTTGGTTAGGAGTTCAAAGAGGGGTATGTCTAAGGGATAGACACCTTAGACTTCCCCTTATCTTTTTTCTATGCTATTGTGACCATGTTGATAGTATGGATGGAAGGAGAGGTTGACTTGTAGGATTGGTTATATTAATTTTCACTCTATGGGGAGCATGGAGGAGTGGGTGAATGTTGGGTAGGTATGGTGGGTAGTTAGGTAAGTATAAGATCCATAGGAGTTTCATCTGTTACTAGATAGTCCTCATCATAAAGCTATTGGATAAGGGTTTGGAGAGCTTTGTAGTTCTTTATGTCATGGCCTACTGTCTTATGATAAGAACATATTTGGTGGTCATGGTACTAGGTGGGTTTTGAAGTGAGTGGGTCAAAGGGTCTGATGGGAGGTAAGGTTAGACAAGAAGTTTGCAATAACCTATAGAATATGGTTGAGTAAGACTCAGACAAATGTGATAAATATGTATATGTTTTGCCTTTGGTGATTAGGTTAAGAGGTTTCTTGGAGAGGGGTTTGGTAGTAGGTTTTTTGGGTAAGGTGGTACACTTGGTCAATGGCTTCAGTTTAGGTAGGGAGTTTGATGAGCTAGAGGTGAAGGATTGCAAGGTAGGTAGCCTAGATACTACTAATGTGATAAAGAGAGGTGAATTAGTAAGCAACTATGAAGGTGTAACCAATATAGGTGGAGGGGTTTTGGTGGAAATAACTAACTTTTAGCTCAAGGTAGAGGAGTGAGGCCCCAGAATGGAGGGTAAAGTTGAGGGAGGCAAACTTCAAGCCTTATGGCCTTTGTGTGGTTTCACCTCAAAGGTTGGTTTGGTCTAACATTTGGTTGACAGGATTGAAGGGGTTAGGTACACTTTCACAAATGTATGATTGAGGCTTGGTGTATGGAGGATACCAAGATTCTTGAAAGACCTATTTGAGATGATAGGAGAGGTTTTGGTTACTTGGGTCTTGTTTAGCTTAAGTGGTTGAGGGTTGGTTGGTTTGGTGGAGGTTTTAATTGGTTGGTTAGATGGTCTGGTTGGCTTGGTAGATATGGTAAGAGTTTGGTTAATGGAAGTGTAGGTTGGTTAGATTGAGAAAGGGTTATAGGCTTTGGTCAAGTAATGTAAGGGAGACCTAAATATTGTCAAAATGTGGCTTGATCCGTATCAAGGTTGGAGATAAATTCCAATTTTTGCACTATATTAGAGAAAAATTTATAGGTTGGTTTGATTCCTTGAATGGTAGACATGAAATATAGGATCCTAAGTGGGAACACATGATAGTATACTCATCCTTTTCCTCAATAAAGGATGCACAACCTAGATGGGTGTCTCCTCTATGGGAAGAGTAGACATAGAGATTCCCTCCTTGGGAATGTTTTCAAAGGAGGAATGGTTTGTTTAGTAGTTGAAGGTGAAGTTAAGGTGGTAGTGGTTGGTTGTTCTGGTATATCAGTTAAAAGGGTGGCTAGTGTCTCCACTAAATCAATAGGTGGAGGGGGAGGGGATGGTGTTTCTTTGATTTGAGTATTTGAAGGAATGGAAGGTGACTCTACTACCTCAACAAATGGAGGAGGTAGAGGATTGAAAGGTTGGGTGGTAGGAAGTTTGGTAATGATCGTATCAAGGACCATGTTAACTATATGGGAATCATGAGATCATTCAATTTTGTTGCTCTCATCTTGGTAGGAGATTGGTTTGAAAAAGGTTTCTTGAATATATCAAGGGCTTGGTTTGAGGGTGCATTAGAGTAATCCAATGTAAGCTCCCCTTTATCAATGAGGGATTGGAAAAGGATCTTGAAAGTGTTACACCTATTGACATCATGTCCTATCACTCGATGGAAGGCACATAAATCATTCTCATTATACCAAATAAGTGTAGGATGAGAGGATTCAAATATTTGAGGTGGATTTATATGAGGAATTTGAATGATATTGGATTTGAATAACTTCTCCAAGATGGAAGCATAGGATTCTCCAAGTGGTGTGAAGTGCTTCAAGTTGTTCTAAGTTTGGTTCCTTGGGTTTTGCTTTGAGGAACTAAAGGAATTAGATTAATCGATAGAAGGTGGGGGAGCAAATTTAAGGATAAATACATTCGTGGTTCCCTTATTCTTGATGTTAGTATTGGGATGGTTTTTTAACTTGGAGGAAGATGTCTTAGGGTTTTTATAGGTTGAGTTTTTGTTCTTGAGTTTAAGCTTTCCTTCATCAATGGTTAGGTTCTACAATTTACATGCCATGGTAAAATCTTTGTTGAAGGTTTGAAACGTTTGGACATGTAGGGTAAAGGAGATATGCATGGCACATGCTTGAGAAAAAAAATCTATGAGTTTAGGTTGGGGTAGGGACAAGGATAGTTGGTTGATAAGGCTCCTCTAATGAGCCACAAAATTGGCAATGGATTCATACTCAAACTACCAAATAGAATAGAGGTTGGTGATAGACACTTTTTTGGATATATTGGTCAAAAAATGGTCCAAGAAGGTTTGAGATAGTTGGGTGAAGGAGAAGATGGAATTTTTGAGTAGGGCACTATACCAATCTAAGGTTAAGCTAGTTAGAGGCATGGGGAAGGTGCAGGGAAGAAGGGCATCACCATAGGTGATGAGATAACAAGCATGCTTAAATACCATAAGGTGTTATTGGGGATCCTCCTTACTTTGAAACTTAGATAACTTGAGAAGTTCCCATTGTGGAGGATATGGCTTAATAGGTATGGATGGATGGATAGGCTAATTACAAATATAGTCATATGATACAATGTTATGAGCACCCAAAATGGATGACTCTAAGGTGGTCATTTTATCCTTAAGAATATTCATTAAGTCAGCTTGGGGTTATGTACTCGAAGGAGTATAGGATGCATATTGTTATGGTATTTGAGAGACATACAGATAGTGGGTGGAAGGTTGAGATGTTTCTAGATATGAGTAAGTGGATGGTAATGGTTGGGTGAAAGACACATAAGGGGAAGTAGAGGTAGGTAGTTAAGTAGTGGGTACATGCCCTTGTAGATTAGGGATGTATCCAAAGGTTGTTCTAAGGGGTGCTTGTTGGGTAGGAGTGATAGTTGGGTTAGTGAATGATGGAAGGGTGGTGACCCTTGTACTAATTGGTGGAAAGGTAGAGGGTATGGACACCATAAGTATTTGAAGTGGAGTGGTGGTTGATGGGTTGAAGGTAGCTAAAAGGGGGTTGGTAGTGATATAAGTAGGCATTCTTGTACTGGTAGAATGGTTAGTAGGGGTGTAAGGTATAAGGGTAGTGGTATTTTGGGTTGGTTGTTTTTTAATGGTAGTTTCCAAGGGGTTGTTGGTTGAAGAGGAATCTTGGGTAGTCAAAAGTTGTGTAGTAACATGGAAATAGAGGTATTACCCACGAGATGGGGAGGAATACCATTAGGTGGATCCATGGATGGTACCAGATCTAGAATATGGTAAGATATGGTTGTAAGGTAATATTTCAAGGCTATAGGATTGTTGTTGAGGATAGTGACAAAGTCCACATCTCCTTGAGGGACCTCCTGTGGGAAGGTAGGACTTTGCAAAGGGTGAGGAGATTCTACTGGTTTAAAAGTATAATTCATAGATGAAGAAGTGGAAGAGGTATGTTGGATTGGTGATAGGTTTTTCTCCATAAGGTCTCTTCACTACTGGCAAGTGAGAACCATATGAGATAGGGGAGATAGATAGAAAAACATCCTCACTACTTAAACAAAGAGAAGTCAAGAAAATGATCAAAAAAATCTAACACACTCTAAGAGAGACATCAAGCCCTAGAATTTTAATTAATCTCACTTTTGGCTTATGCCTTAAAAATGTGAAGAGGAATTTGTTTTTTAGATTAGGTACTAGAAGAGGCAAGCTATGGTTGGTTTTAGGTAGGTTTTGGTGCTCAAAAAAATCTATACTAGATTTGATACATGGCTTGGTACTTGGGGCTAGACCCCTCACTTCATGATCCCACTACAGAGTCAAGGGTTTAGCCAATATACTATTTATCTATATATTATACTCAACCATAGAACTGAGTGGGTTATCCCCTTCGCAATGACCTCCAAGTAGGATTACTAGGTAGGGTAAGGTTTACTACTAGGTGATGAAAACCTAGTTGGGCCTTGTCTTAGGTATGTTTAGATGTTTGTTTTGTATAAGTGCTTGGGTTTGTGTAACATAAGTGAAATAATATTCAATTATGATGCCTTTAGTTAAGATAAGTGAGTTAAAAAAAGAAAGAAATCAATGTATATAAGAGGTTTATTTTAAGCCCAAATATAAATTTTTAGATTTCATTCAATGAACAAACAATAAGGAAGAAAAGGGGATATTGTCCCACCAAGCATGCCATAATTTTTCATGTATTTTTTTAATTTTAAGTTATAATAAAGAGAGAAAATAAACTTGATACGGGTATTCTTAAAAAACCTATTTGTTTATGAGCATGTTGAATCAAAGGATTATGAAGAGCTCTTCTTGGGCTTGGGAGGAAGACCTACAGATAAGAAAACACTAAAGCAAACTTGTTTGTTAGATAGATAGTTGGGTGGATTTCCTAACAATAGCTAGATCCCATAAGTGAGATTTTTCTTAAGGGATATCAATCCACACATTTTAAATAATTAAGTTCACAAAATTGGAAATAAGGTACTTGCATCAATAGTCAAAAGGTACTAAAATTGAACATAAGAATGCCTTCTTGGAAAATATACTATAAATAATTAAATTAGTTATAAACTAATTTATACTATTTCTAAAGGGTTTGGATATTTTTTAGAAAATCTAAAATGGGTCTGTGGACAAACAGGAACACAAAAAACCAAGTTTGATTGAGGGTAGATGGGTGAAAATAGTTTACTAGTTTTCACTACCATAGTGACCATCAATGGTTAGGGTAATCATCAATGGTTAAGGTGACCATCAGTGGTCAATCTAACTATCAATTTTTAGGTAGATCATCATTGGTTGAGTCAACCATCAATGGTTATTATGTGAATATCTAGGTTGTTAATTACTAAATAACAGGATCTAAAAGATGGATTCCAAGAGATGGACAAGGGTTGGGCTGATTCCAAAATGAAAAAAAAGTAAATGAATATTAAAAAACAAGTACTTGTCTTACTAGGAGTTGATTGGGTGATTGGTTGAAGTAGTTAACCTATTTGTGGAATATAGGTTGAATCTAGTAGAGTAACGATACTCGAGAACTTAATTGAGAGGTGATAGCCAGTCGACTCTCAATATAATGGATATATTTCTAATGATGTTAATGATGTTGACTGACCTATAAAAAAACACTCTTGAATCCCTAAGATCTTGATAATTATTATAGATGGATTTCTCTTCTAGGATCCTCTCTTATTATAGACATAATCAAGAGGTGGAAGTCAAGGTGTAACTAGGCCATCTAAATATAACTTGTCCATGTAAAGGATCATAAAAAGATTTAGATGAGCTATATTTAGAAAATATTAGTAGATGGTTGAATTCTCTTGGTAAGGAGGTGAATCCAAACTATTAATGATTAGGGTTTCCCAAGGGTGACCATCAATGGTTACCTTAACCATCGATGGTCAGGTCCCAAAGGGAAAAGGTCCTAAAGGCTAGGTTGAGTCAGTTTGTGAAACTAGCTATAGGTGAACTTGGTTAGTCCAGATTGGTGTAGATTAGTCACAAGGGGGTCCTAGGTAGGCCTAGGGTAATTTTTGACATTTAGAATCATAGTGTATAGATTTCCAATATATACACCAAGTATTAAAACCTTTAAGTTTAAAAGACAAAGGTCAAAGCAACTAAGGCATTGGTTTATGTAGAAATAATGGTTGGTGAAGAAATAATAGGATATGTAATTTAAACATTTATTAGAGTAATAATAACCTATGTACTAGTAGTGAAAACACTTTTTATTCTTGGAGAAATGGTGGAAATTAGGGTAATAGATAATAGATGTGTCCACCTTGTTAAATACAACATGTGAATCAGGGTTTGTTTCTAAAACACTTATTATCACACTAGGAATAATTGAAATATAAATAGAGTTGGGAATGATTACCTTAAGGTTCATGGCTAAAGAAATTTTTTGTGGAAAATTCATGTCATATATTATGACCATATCTTATTCTAAATATTTTTTCTTATGTCTGAAGAATAATGTAAACCCAATAATCCTTGAAATTTTATTGTAAACTATGGTATTTTCTCCATATAAAATGGTGAAGCTTGTAGAGTAGCAGGAGGAGTCTATTTAGCCTGAGTGACTATTGAAGGCCCAGTTACAATATATGCTATTAGAGGAGGTTATTTATCTTTTAGGATCTCAAGCTAACAACCTATCCCTATAGGTTAGCCACATATGATTGTACCTGTACAAGTTACATATTAGTCACCATATGTGTAGTTTGTACCTATGATAAGTCCTACCAAGCATGAGCCTCTCTAGCTCCTACCCTTATCGATGGTTATAAATTGTCACCTCCTACTTTTAGCTATCATGTAGCCTCTACCACTAGTTTAAACGACTTCACCTGCTCTAGGGTAGATGGAACCATAGGATAAACTAAAATGGTAGGGTAATAAGGTGATAACACCCCATCTAAAATATCATGATGAAAAACCACAATTAGGGATCACCATCTGATCTCCTTTATATCTTTAGTATCTACAAAAATAAAAACCAAATATATATCAAATCACACACACACACACACACACACACACACACACACACACACACACACACACACACACACATGTATGTATGTATCTCAAATTATATATCTATCATAAATAATGATGAAACTAGTATTCTATATCAAAAAATTAAAAAAAATCAAAACATTTCTCACCAATATTGGTATCACTAACCATGATCTCACCATCTACTTGCCTTATGAGCACCTCTTGCCTCAAATCCTTGACACTAATGAAAAACTAGGAGTCACCACCTAATCCCATCATGGTCCACTTCTTACTAGCCTCTCTATAGACAAATCATATCTTGTCATCATTTTAAGATTCCCCTGTATGATATTTAGTACCTGTGTCTACTTATATCAATAGTGTCTCCATCATTGGTGAGCTTACGATGATTGATGCCACCTCTACTATGCTCCCACATATCTTACATACACATCCATATCATCATCTCCTCCAATCCTCACTAACTCTTAATACCATTCCTAACTAGCCCATGGTCTAACTTTTTGATGCCTAATCACTTATATCTTGATAGGTACCCATACACTTCCTCTCACTCTTGAATATCTAACATGTTTTTCCCAATAAGTAGGCACTACTAGAGGGGATGTTATATTTATAAGCCCTAACTTTTGAGGCTCCACCCATGAAGTGTAGTGTCATGTGATCCACACATGTTTGAAACCTATATTAATAGTGTCCTAACTCAGCCATATGATAGTTATTTGAGTGTATGGATGACATATAATTTTCACTCATACTAAAATATGTAAAGATGGAACATGGGGCATAATGTACACTACATGGTCTTACCTTTATGAACCACCTAAGGTAACCTATCATCGATCTCATAGGGAAACCCAGTCAAATAATACATAGGGAATTTATCATAGATCCATACACTTAGTAAAATGATAAGGCCAATCATCTTTCACCCTCGATTCAACATGCCATACATGTCATGCATGAGGTGGACCCAAATGACAAGACCAAGATCATATAAATCCCCATGATCCAAAATAGACTAGCATAAGGCTATCACATATAGTGGTATATTCCATCTAACTTGTGTTATAGCACTCATATTATCACAAGCCCTATTAGAGCCTTATGGATATCTATAATGGACATGATATAAATATCAACTAAACCAACACATAACTTAGGATAAATATTATACAAACATATCAGCCACTAGGATAAGGATTGTTTCTCTTTCCTCTAATTTTAGTGCATTTCAAATCACTAGTGTCCTATCTAGTGTAATTATAACTAATACATGAACATCCTCTAAGGTGATCACCACCTTTATAGTATCCCCCTCCACCTCCCATAGAAAAGTGTTAGTCAATTATTCTCATGATCCTATGAATATCATAATGAGATCAACACTTAGTAGAATCTATCTCATCTCCATGATGCCTCTAAAGCCCAAGCCAACCATTTAAGCTCTATCCACATCCAAAAATTATTTCAATAAATATGGTAGTCAGGATGCATCCACCAGGTGTTAAAATCTCTAGCATTTCTACAAAACATCAAACACTAGAGAATGCATTATATCTCAATGTCATAATAATAAAATGCATTCTTAAATGTTCTCAAAACTACAAATCAACTACTTCATCAGCTTGTTTGATATAGTTTTCTTATTTTTCCTCTTTTCGTATACAATCAACCTATTTAATACTAAATCAACCTTGTCACATTATTTATATACTACATCAACCTTTTGGTACATAGTCATCCCATTATTTCAAACACTATCATCCTATTTGATACTAAATTGGCCCTTTTTTAGCTCAAACATACTGCATCGACCCTTTAGTACATAGTCACCCTCATTTAACAAACTATATCAGCTAAAAGTATGAACTACACTAGCTAGAGGGTCTTATGTCATCCATTTCCCTACTTACAATTGGATCGGCTCACTACTACATAATCAACCATCTATAGTGATACTATTTTAGCCCACTACTATGTATTCATCCCCTTAGATATTTCTTGCCTTGCAAACTAAATTGATAGCACTGACTTTGTTCTTAGTTTATGAAAAAAAATTAACCATTTACCATAAATGCCTTAGGTTTTTATTGGTCTAATATTTTCCTACCCAGTACCCCATTCTACCCTTAGTTTACCTAAAAATTTCTTAGGGTCAGTTTTGGTGTCTAGATTTTGCCTACCATCTAGTTTTCTATGTTTAGCTTAATTTCAATTAAAATTTCTCAAAATTTTGAAATTAATGCTTCTCTTACCTACGCTACACCATTGTGGCTGTTATTCATCCTCCACATTATAATTTTCATCTCCTCACCATGGTCTCTCTCTAGGATCAACTTGGTCTTTCAGAGCAATATTTTCTCAAAATAATAAATAACAAATGAATTGATTTTTAATCTATTTTATATTTACTATTCAAAAATATTTACCTATTAAATATTTATAACCATATTCTATTTTTTGACCATAAATTTGATTCTACTAACTCTTTTTCTAAACTATAAGATGTTCTAAAATCCTGCTATTATAATAATCTTTTCACACATTACATGTATATTTTTTTAAAATTTCATTTTTTCACTAATTTCTACAAATTCGCCTAATTTTCTCTACATTAGACACCTTCACATTTATTTCACTTCATTCTTTTCTACAACACTAAGGTAAGTATAGGTGTGTCCTTAATTTTTTTCCTTTCATTTATCTTACTTGGTTCTTACTGTAATTTATTTAGATTTAGCATTGTGTTTTTCTATGTTCTTTTTCTCAAATAGTCATCCCATGTTACATTTACATGACATGTGATGAGATTCTAGTGGGGCATATATATACACATAATATTTTCAAACGTTATCAATTAATGATGCTTTCTCTCTTGCAAGAACCTATCGAGTCTCAATCTCTCTGAGTGCAAGCCTTAAAGGGTGCATTAGGAAGGGGTTGGGTAGGCCATTAGTACTTCACAAGATTATTGTCTCGTATACCACCACTTTCAATCTACACAACCATCTCCTACACATTTCTCCAAGTAAATCACTACCTTATTCAATGCCTATCTAAGCCAAAAACCCTTTTTGATATTTACCAAACAAAGTCATCTTGGGCCAACACTATACTTCAATTATGTTTTCATGTTACATGACTCTATTAGCCTTGGCTTATGTAGTCTAGATCCTAATTTAATTTTATAAATTAATAATATAGGGTCAATTGGGTTGATTTTATTGGTTAAACTTTCAAAAGGGTCTAGGGTTAGATTAAACTATATATACATATCTATTTCTTCCATTTATTAGGAAGGGGAGAAGAATAATATCATATATCATTCATCTACTTATCCACCATTCTACTTGAGGAGCATTTCTTAGGGTTTCAATACTACACTTGGAGATATGGATCTTATCTTATGGATAAGTATTTTAGATGCATAGATAATCCATGTAGCCTAGATCTGACCTATCCTTGTTATCCTAACATACCATAATAACCTCTTATGAAGCACCTTGGCCAAGGGAAAGATTGAGGCTTGATGGGTTTAAGAAGGTATTCTTAACTTTGTTCCTCCTTTGTTAAAGTAGATATATTTGTTTTTGTTAGCTTATATGTTTCTCTCCCATGCATTAGTGTTTCATATACATTGGCTTAAGTATAGATCTTATATGAATGTTTAATTTTATGTTTATTACCTCTAATTTGTTCCACAATATTTTGTGAATGCTAGATTATACTTTATTTTACTTTGTGAATATAGAAAAAATAGAACCTAGCTAGGGTTATAATATGGTGTTTCTTAACTAGAGGCTTTGTAAGCCTCTTTAGTGACATTATTATGGTAAATGACCCCTTGGTTAGGTATAATGGATCCATATTGGTCATGACCATAATTCTCTAAATGTATCAACAAGTAGAAGTGTAAATATGATTTCTCTTCTCCAAGCTATGATTAATTTGTAGATTAGTTGCATATTCCCTTATATATAACATGTATATGTAACCTATGGTATAGGTATATAATTATGATATGTATCTAGAGATCAACAAAAAAATGGTTGGAAAGGGTGTAAGACCTATGATTGAAATAGATTTAGGTATAACTTATTCTTGTGTAGATGTGTGGCAACACAACAAGGTTGTGATCATTGAAAATGATCAAGTCAATAGGACTATACCTTCTTATGACATTTTTATGGATACTGAGCACCTTATTTGGGATGTTGCCAAGAATTAGGTCACCATGAATCCTACCAACACTATTTTTAGGCCTTCTTTGTTATCATGATTTGTAGGAAGATAGTTATTGATGAAGCTATTGTTGCCCTTCAAGTTGAAGGGATTCAATCCATTAGATTTCAAGGTGACATTCAAAATAAATAAAATGTTTATTATGTTATTGTACTAATGGTAAATTATTTTGGAAGTCTCAATATTCTTGTAAAAAATGTTGAAGGAACCTTTCTAGTGCCCACAGAAGATTTGTCTCTAAATGACATCCAAAAAAGTCAAAAAAAATGGGGAAAGATGGAGGTTAATCATTAAATGTTCAAAAAAATGCCTAGATGAGATATTATATCATAGAATGATATGAGCGTTAGATATGTTAAGGAGGAATAGGGAAAAATGGACAACATTATAAGGAAATTATGTAATCTATATAAAAAATGTTTGCACAAACTTGGGGCTTATGGACAATAAAACAAAAAATGTAATAATTTCATTATTTCAATGCTAAAATAAGGATCAAGGTAGGGGAAATGAGCGATTGATATATTATACTGTAAATCCATAGTTATAAGGTAAAGTGACAAGAGAGGTGAGGATAGACAAATTTTTAGAAGATATTACTATAGTTATCAACCCTGGGGGATAGAGGACAAGATATCAGTTAATGGTATGATCTATTCAAGGGAGAACTATTTGTCTTTAGGTAAAATAGACAAATCATGTGTTGGATCTCAAATAGAAACTTGATAAGAGATAATGGATTCTCATGGAGCTATATTATCTTCTCTATGAGCATAAACAACTAGAAGACACAACACAATTAAATAATTATAACATAATTAAGTATTCTCTCATTTTTTTAGTGTTGCATTTGCATGGAGGAGTAGTGGGATCTAAAAGGCATTCTACCTCAAATATGGTTTCTCATAAGGATTCATCCCATTCTAATTCACCCAATTAATCAGTGTTCTTTGATAATAAGATAAGCCCTTAAATTGTTGAGAAATTGGATGATGTGCCAAAAGTAGAGGTAAAACATCCTAAGTTAAAATAACTCTATAAGTCCCTTAATAATGAGGTAATAATATGTCACTTTAATGGTTTTTTCCCAAGGTATAAAGAGTTGCATCAGTGGCTTTATACAAATTGGTCAAAACAATGTGAGATTATTTTATGCACTAAAGGCTTCTTTGTAGTATAGTCTAATAATCATGAAGATTGTCAAAAAATATTTGAAGAGGAACCATGGTTATGGGGAAGATTGGGACTCTTTATTATCCCTTGGTTTTTAGAATTTTATCCTAAAAATATGGTTGTCTCCAAAATGCTCGTGTGGGTTCGAATCTAAAATATGCCTCTTCTTTTTTGGCATATGATAGTAATTACTGACATTGGGAATTCTCTAATATTTTTTTTAAAATATGGTATTGATTAACACATTAAGGTATTTTCACTTATGCTTACATCAGTGTTGAGATTAATCTATGTAAAGGATTACTAGAAATAATAATACTAACATTTAGATATTTGACATGGATTCAAAGTCTAGACTATGAAAATATAACATTTAGGTGTTGCTTTTGTCACCAAAGAGGTCATCTACATGATTAATTTTTATAAGCATAAGGAATTTCCAAGGGGAGGATAGGGTATACTACTAAACCAAAAAAATGGTAGCCTTACAATTCAAAACCTTTAAACATTGAAGAAGATAAGATCATAGCATAATCACTCATTATAAAGGAAGAGAAAGATATCAATGTAGGAAAATAAGATTTAAAAAAAAAATTGTCCATTACCATTAACACGAGTAATAGTCATTTATGAAACCTCAATATGATTAATTAAGATATTACATGAGTCAGATAGCTCTAGATATGATAAGAAACTATCCATGGTTGTATTCAAAAATAGATCATTTTGACCTAACAATGGTGGTAGTGGGAACTCCTCCTAGGCACTAGATTGAGGTGAAAATAAGAAGTGGAAAATTATGGATCGATGATATTTTTTAGGTCTATATTTTTCATAGGGTAAAGGGTCAAGTTCATAGCGATTATATTCCACTTTTATTTAGTTTTACTAGTATATTTTGCCCATGGGGGTTGTTTACAATAAATTTAGCCTAAATACTATATGCATTTACATGATGTAATTTTTTTCCAATCAATAAAAGTTATGGTTTTTTATTTGGAAAAAAAGTATGATATGTATCCATCACAAAAGATAAAGGTAATATCTAGTCTAATATCCTACCCCTTCAAACAATTATGAGACTAAGTGTTTAGAGTGAACTTTGAGACAATAATGGACTTTCATCCTTCTATTTTAGGATTAATTTAAGAGAAAACTAATGTATGGGATATAGGTATTGGGATCCATGATATATATTTCTTTAAATGAGTCTCTATGAGGTGTATACTACCATTGTGGATCTAATACTCAACCTAACAAAGAGGTTCCAAGCCTCACTTAGTTCAACTAGTCCCAATCTTAAGTGTTATTAGTATGTATTTCACCAATTTATAAGTAAAGGGGATGGAACCATTAATTTATTAAAATAAATATTAAAAAAGGAAGGAGTAAGCTATGGTATAAAAGGATTTTTATAGGCTTGAGAGGATGTTAATATTTCAAGAACTGAGTTATGTGCCCAGCCACAATTACACCACTATGTGCCTAGTTTCATAAGGGGATCAAACTGATCATCACATGTGATAATAGTCTAAGGAAAATATAGGATAAAATTCTTAATTTTTAGACTCTTCACTAAATATGAACACATATATTGGACTATAGTAAATTACACACAAGACCTTGACAAATGATTTGTACCGTTGAACACACAAATTAATGAGTGTTGTAAAGGAAACAAGAAGAATTAATAAATCATTTAGAATAGTGAATCACATTATAAATACTAAATTCACTATTAGTAATAGATAAAAATATCAATTATTTAACACAAATAATTCATTCAAAATATGGAAGACAATGGACCACTTTCATAGACAAACAAACTATCTGATAGAAAGTAGGAAATTATCATTCATTTCATTAGATGTTATTTACATAAAAAAGCCAATAATTAGAAAGGAAAAACATTATATAATATGTTACACCCTAATTACTTGATAAGCAAAATTACTAGATTATTCATGGAAATTTATAGTTGATGACTTGATTTGATTATTACTAGCTAAGATGTAAGTCATATGTTATTATGGGGAAATCGTATGTTAGTTAGATTTTATGATTTCATTACTATGAGTTAGATGTAATGTATAATATTTACATAGTGATCATGTTAATTTATTATTTCAATATTATTTTGTGATATTTATGTCACAATGTTAAGGTATAACTACCTTCTTGTTGTGAGTTGGATGCAAGAGAGATTCATCCCTCAGAGCATGACATGATGTGGATGGAGTTATTGGGGGTTTATATAGAAATGGCTATAACCGTAGACACACCACATTAGATAGTATATGTTATATACATTGTTTTAATGGTTAGTGTAGTGTGCCTTTATATGTTGATTACATTTGGATAATTATTTATGGATGGTTAGTTATGTGTTAGCACAATTAATGCTTATGTAGAATTAATCTTGTGTGATTTTTATTAGAAAATTGGATGAATAATGTTACTGTATATTATGTTATGTTACCCCTAATTATTAATTTTTACAAGAATGTAAATAAGTGTGAATAATACTAGGTTACTATGATATGTAGACTAACTAATATGTCTTTGTAATGTTTTTATAAATTATCTTGTTATCATATGATATTTGAGAATATCAACATATGCCTTAATAGGCATAGATAAAAAAATATGTGGGTAATCTATACAACATAATGATAATAATAAATACATTGTTATATTTTAGATTTGGATAATTTGTTATTATCATTTCAGTTTAAAAAGATATTATTGAATTTATATGGGGCAATTCATCATGATTATCAAGATATCATTACTAAGTTATTTGAAAAAATATATAAATAAGAAACAAAAGAAAAAGGAAAAAAAATATAAAACATTGAAAAATAGAAAAATCATGAACAAAACAAAAAGAAATAAATCTTAAAAAGAAAAGTTCCATTCCCTTTAAAAATAATAAGAATGGAGAAAATAAGGGGGTATGTGAAGTGCAACATATAAAAATACACATAAAATGGAGGAAGAAAGAGAAGAGCAAAGTAAAGAATTAGAGAGAGAGAGAGAGAGAGAGAGAGAGGAGAGAGAGAGAGAGAGAGAGAGAGAGAGAGAGAGAGAGAGAGAGAGAGAGAGAGAGAGAGAGAGAGAGAGAGAGAGAGAGAGAGAGAGAGAGAGAGAGAATTAGTATATCATATATCTTATAAAACTTTCATTTAACCAAATTTCACTTAATCAAACATTCAAGATATGTAGTAAAACTCAAACAAAAAACACCACACAAGATATAGAGAGACACCAGATATAACGTGGAAACCCAATGTGGGAAAAACCATGGAGAAAAATCTCAAGTATATGAATGAGCACAAACCCAAATAATATTTGCAAGCCAAGCTTGCAAGAGCACCATACCACTTTGCTGAGCACCACCCCAGCTACTATTCGTGAGCACCAACCCACAGGAGCACCACACCCCTTTACTAAGCACCAACCCAGCTACTATTCGTGAGCACCAACCCACAGGAACACCAACCCCTTTGTTGAGCACCAACCCAGCAACAATTCGTGAGCACCAACCCACAGGAGCACCAACCCCTTTGTGTATACCACACACCTATCTCTCAATGTTGCTATCTCAAAAAATGATAGATCAATACAACATCTCTTTCCTCTCTCTCACCTTTGCTCTTCTAAGCTAGATTTAACAAATACAAATCATATTCATCTCCCAAAATTTCTCTTCTAAGCTAGATATTACAATATCAAATCAACGTCTATCTTCCATATTTACAAATGGCTTCTCAAGTATTTATTTATAGCTTTCCAAATGACCTTTGGCCTTCCCCCTTTGTGACCCTTCAATCCTCATGGAAAATGTTACCAATCTTGGATGACCCTTCATATTCAAGCTTTTGAAAAGCCATGTGGTGACCCTTCATGACCAAAAACGTCCTTCCCACTTTTGTCCTTATCTTTGGTGACTTTTCATATTCCTCAAAGTGTCCCTTCATGAGAAATTGTGCCCTTACTCTTTTGTCTTTACCCCGTGGCTCTTCGACTTCTCCATGGGCCCTTCTTTTGTCTCATATGCAACCAAAAATATATTCGTTAATATTAAATAAATATTAACTCATATTAGCCAATATATATTTATTACAAACAACATTAAATGCAATGGGGCCTTTATCACCAATAATGCTAAACCTTTGACATCAATGATAATATTTCCAACAAGATAATGGTGTGGAGGTTATCATAATGTGATTTTATAGGTAGAGAGAGGTAGACAATCTATTTCTACTTGAATTTTGAAATTATGGATAGTAATTAAAATAAATTCATGTAGTTAAATATGTATTATAAATTGATATGTTTATCAGGCATAGAGTCTTACTATATCATATTCATATAATATGGAGAACTCATAGTATGGTATGTGATCATAAATATCATATTGATAATATTAAATAGGATAATAGTATGGTATGACATAAAAATTGTATTGATAATAGTATGGTACAACATAAACATGATATAGTAATCTTGATCTATTTATGATCTTAAATATGTATTATATGAACTCAATGTTATAGTAATCTGATTTGATTTTAGTAGATACTATGATTTATTTTTAGTATCAATGTGTCTCTTGGAATACCTAGATTAACATATCATAAATATGGAATGCTTAGAAGATACTAATTGAATGGTGATGTTTACTATGCAATTAAATTTATGTAAACATCCAAATACATATCCTCCATGTTATAATACATGTCTTGAATGCTATATACATATCTTGGTGCCACCTAATACATATTTTAAATCTTAAAAAATACAAATTCTCTATCCTTACATCAATCTCCTCACCTACGAAGGTCATCCCACATTTGCATAGATGTTTAACATCAAAACATAGGGTGAAACATTTAGGATCTTGATTAAATGAAGGAGTTTATTGTGCTTCAATGAACTTAGGTAATTTTTTTAAACTGGTGGCATGTTTGAGAACAATGACTAAAAGGTCAAAAAAAATGATCTAATGGAATAGAAATATATGAAAATACCATTATGGTGATTAAAAATAGCAAACCTATATACACATGGAAATTTGTATCAAACCATAAGTTGTATAAGTATGGCGATCTTGGATATAGTGTCATCTTAAATTATAATAACTAAGGACTATGATTAATAACTTGACTTGTTATCCTTATATAGGGATTTATCTATATAAAGTGTGCTATATGAATAAAGCAATGTGTTTATGTGCAAAAATTGATTAAAAAATCCATATAAAAAAGTATATGACACTAGATCGATGAAATATAGATCTTAACCATGTACATAATATATACTTTTATATAAGGAGGTATATATATTTTATACAATTTAAATCGATTTATATATATTTTATTCACACTTAGAGGATTATGTGTGATATACACATGGAAATTTTCATCAAACCATAAGTTGTATAAGTATGGTGATCTTGGATATAGTGTCATATTAAATTATAATAACTAAGGACTATGATTAATAACATTGACTTGTTATCCTTATATAGGGATTTATCTATATAAAGTGTGTTATATGAATAAAGCAATGTGTTTATGTGCAAAAATTGATTAAAAAATCCATATAAAAAAGTATATGACACTACATCGGTGAACTATAGATCTTAACCATGTACATAATATATACTTTTATATAAGGAGATATATATTTTATACAATTTAAATCAATTTATATATATTGTATTCACACTTAGAGGATTATGCGTGATATACACATGGAAATTTTCATCAAACCATAAGTTGTATAAGTATGGTGATCTTGGATATAGTGTCATCTTAAATTATAATAGCTAAGGAATATGATTAATAACACTGAATTGTTGTCCTTATATAGGCATTTATCTATATAAAGTGTGTTAGATGAATAAAGCAATGTTTTTATGTTCAAAAATTGATTAAGAAATCCATATAAAAAAGTATATGGCACCAGATCGGTGAATTATAGATCTTAACCATGTATATAATATATATTTTTATATAAGGAGGTATATATATTTTATATAATGTAAATGAATTTATATATATTGTATTCACACTTAGAGGATTATGTGTGATATACCTTGTACAGATTTGTATTCCTATGGAAATATGGGAATTAATGTAATTTACTTTAATAATTTAATAAATTCTTGGCATTAGAGTAATTGGAATGATAAGAGTTAAGTCTAATTTAGTGAATTACTCTCATAATATACAATTTAAATAAATAGGATGTTTAATTTTGTCCTTCTTGTAGTGGCAGATGAGTATAGGAAAAAAATAATTGTTCAAAAAGGAAACTATGTGTGATTGTTCTTCACTCTCTCGATTTGGTATTTGTGGTAATTGTTATCACGTAGCCTATATTGTACTCCAAAAACACAAAAAAATGTATTTATATATATGTGTATATATAAATACATAGCTGAGTATGTGTAAGTATTGTACAAAATTATGAATACATAGAGGTTAATGAGATTAGCATCGTATGTCTTAGACAATATAATCTTGTATAATCAAGCTAAGTATAATTATTTATAAACTATGAATGTTTCTATATATATATATAATATTATATTATATTATTGCCTTTTCTAATAGTGAATTAAATCCTTCATGTGGGATAAAGTGGGTCAAATTTAAGGATTATGGAAGGAAAAACCCTATATAGACTTGATGCCCTTTCTCATTTAAATATTTGTTAAAGATGCAATTTAATTTTAGAGAAATGTGGAATACTATTAGTTTTTTAAAACAATAATTGTGTATTAAAACATATTCTTTATGTATTGCATGTTATGCAAGGTGCGTAATATGAGACACACACACACACACACACACACACACACACACACACACACACACACACACACACACACACACACACACACACACACACACACACACACACACACACACACACATATATGCATTGAGATGCATGACTATAAGTATAGATTTTGAATAATACATGGTCATGATTTTGGTGATTTGTATATCTGTTTATTGTTGAATCTTTTGAGTATCATATAAGAGTAGTTTGTATGTTGTTAAATACTCATATGTGAACCCTAATACGAAAGACTATGTAGTCTTGAGAACTTCTGTACGGAGTTATACACGCTTTTACTATATTAGGATGAAAATATATTTTAGGCATAAAGTATTGAAGGAGAATTATAGTGTAAAATCCCTTATCTTAAAATAAATCATGACTAGGAAATTTTTTAAGGATTCTTGAAATCATAGGGAGTTATTGATTAAGAAATATAAATGAAAATTGATATAGTATTTATATATCATTTGAGTCTTATATATGGTGCATATTATGATGTAAAATTACTCATATATATTACATATACCTGTAGCAATGAATGGTTATAATAATACATAAATTTTCCTATGAACTGGAAATTATAACCATATGAAAATAGTCTCCTAGAAATTGTATGAGTTGTTTATGTGAAAGATTATGTTATTACTGGTTAAATGCAATATTAGGCTAACTACCTAGAAGTAAGTAGTGTGTACATAAAAGTGGTGGATTTTATTTTATTTTATTTACTAAATACTTAAATCTACTTATGGATATTAGATTATGTAGTCTAAACAGAGGATATACTTAGTTGGTATAATCTATACTTATTTGCCTATTATTATAATGATGAGACATTTGATTCTTGAATTTTAAGACTACTTGTTTTTATTTGAGTATTTTTTCTCATGTATAAATAACTATGATATTATGGGATGTCATAAAGTGTATTATGTTTTAAAACTACCATCTAAATGTATGTTATACCTAAGTAGTACAAACTGTAATTGTATGACTAGATGCATTCATATGTTTGGTGGACTAAATGTATGTGTTTTTTTTTATTTCTATGTTTAGCATGTTTTGTGATTTTTGGTAGAAATTAATTTTTATGAATTTATTATTTATATATATGTTAAATAAATATATTATTTTTATTACTGAGTAAGTAGTGAGACAGATTTCACTAGCTTACTAACATCATGATGCAAGATGAAAGTAATCCGATCAAGTGATGTGTATGAAATTGACTGATCTTAGAGAGATCAATAACTATTATAAAACATAACTTAGGTAATGTTAGTGAGACATTATCATTTCAAGTGTATTATTTACATGTTTATGCTACATCTTTTTAGAATGGGTTTCTTTATGATATACTGCATGTTTAGTTTTAGAAATCATACACCACATAGGTACTAGCTTATCTCTCTAGATTCTTGCACCATGACTATCTACTCGTCCATGAAAGGAGGGTCATTCCGTAATGATGAATTATGTGGAGGATCAATGGTCCATGGTTGGTGTGTAAAAGTCATTAGATGATGCTCTCCTTTCCCATAGTAGTACTTACTTGGAGATGACACTTGAGATTGCTAGAGATAAAGGAGTTTGATATCTCATGCTCTATGGAGATTTATATCTTGTATCTTGTACATTATATTGTATTTATTATTATTGAGATATTAATATGATAAAATGTAATTATTTACTTTTTTGAATTTTGATAATAGTGGTTATATTTTTATACCAATTGTAATTGGATATTTGTAATTACTTTCTATATTTGGTTATGATGTGTTTCATATGTTGGTAGTGATTAGTGGTTGTTAGATGTCACATGATTATTTACAATTAGTATACTTAGATTATTATATATGAATCACTAATTAGGCTCTCTAAGAGAATTCTAATAAAGGAATACATTGATTAAATTAAAAAAAAAATGTTTTTCTAAGTCAAACCCAATGGGGTTGTTACATGTGGTATTAGAGTTGTGGCTTGAATTCTAGGACCTAATGAGTCCATTAGAATTTTTATATCCTTATATTTGCATAAAGGAGAGTAATTAAATTGTGTGATAAATTTATTGTGTACCTTAGGATCATTCATACCGTATTAGAGTTGTTAAAGGGTTGGTTTATTGAGTGTCTCAATGGTGATGGTTGTATATAATGTTGAGTAGGTGAATGCATAACATAATTCATGAGTCATGAATAAGAGATACCTATAATATTTTGGTCACTTAGATCAAACACCTTGAGAATGATTACATTCTTACCTGGTTATCAAGTCAATTCCATCACTTGTGTCTTGTATTGTGAATGTTTAAAAATCATGGGATGTTTCTCACTTCATAATATGTGCATTTTAGATAGATTTATTTTTATTATGTACATTAATCATATATTGGGAAATATCCTTGTAATGGAGTGTAGTTATCTTTGTTGAGGATTCCTATGTGTTGGGAGTTTGAGTATGGATTGTCACCCCATGTGTTTACGTGGATTTGGGAAAAAATTGTCATCTCTCATAGTTAGCATAGAGGTTAATTTTTAATCTCTCACCCTCCTTTGACATCATTAAGCCCACTAAGAGGATTCTTAATTTCATGATGTTGATTTATTATTTTTTTAATCAGAAACTTGTTTCTGAAATTGTTTTGACAATATTCCTTAGAGTTCATGGGATAGTGTCTTTTACTTCTTGTTGTTGGGTTTATGGTCCAAAACTAGATTTATTGTTTAGTCTTTATTTTAATTTTTTTATGTTCTAGTTGGTTGACAAGTTGGTTACTCGTGAGTTGGTTTTATTTAACCAAATTCTCTCCCATAAGATTTTTAATGGTTTACATTATACAAAAATAAAATATAGAATATTTACATTGAATACATTTTTTTGAATATATTGCTTCCATTTTACCAGGCCATTAGTGGTATTAGAGCCATGTATTAAATAAATAAGTCATGGATTTGTAGATGGAAATATAGAGACTCAATTAGGGATTTTAGAGGGCAAAAATTAAATTTGTTGCTAGAAGTTATGGCACTTTATCTAGCACAATGTGAACATATCTTAAAGGCATTATCATACATAATTATTCCTGAAAACATGATGCCCCACATCACAATCTTTCCTAATTAAAGACACTAAATTCATCTTACTCACTGATAATTTATCAGATCATTCAATTACGTGATGAATTCATAGATAGCATGGTCTACAAAGATATATCAACACATTTTTTACATAACCAACATTTTGTATAGAACAATAATATGATGCATACATAAAGAATCCCAAAATGACCCATTTGTAGTCTTTAAATGCAGTAAAAGGTGATGCCATTTGTTTGAAAAGACTAAAGACCTAATACCTGACTGTATTGCATTATTTGTAATATAATTTCATTCTAGATTCAATGCAATTTCATCTTTTGCCTCCAACAGACTTGTACGACATAGCATAATATGTTTAATTAAAGATTTAATTGTTTTTTTATTTTGTGGGCTCTGCAATTCAAAGGAAGTATCTAAATAAAATATCTATGGTGAAATTTTTTTCACATACATATATTTTTTTACTTTTCCAACTGACAATTAAAAATACAATCAAATGTATTCTTGTTATATTTCATGTAAAGTTGATGGTAAGATAGCTAATTAAATTTTTTTAGTCAGTTGAATAAAAAAGAGGTCAAGGGTTAAAAAACCATTCTCATATTTTTTGATAATATTTCATTTTTGACCTTATTTTGTATTGAAAAATTCAAATATTGGAGAAATAAGGGTGTAATAGGAGTTATAAGGTGTAATATTATTTTGCAAGTCCTAGGATTCTCTTCTATTTGGAATATATTTAGAAGGTAAAGGCAAAACCTCAATAACATTCCATATTCTTTAGCATTTTTTTGATAAACACCATGGCTAAAATTGTGAGCTTAATTTCTAAAAATGGATGCTTAACTCCTAAAAATTATAAGGAATGATTAATGAACATAGAAAATACATTAACCTTCAATGAATTATGAGAAGTAGTTGAAAAGAAACCAACATTTTCCATCGATGCCACAAAGCTTATAGAATTTCATAGACATGACAAGCATGCCCTTGTTTTATTGAAATCAACTTGTAGTGTAAAAGTTATAATTCACATAGAGGCCATCAAGTTTAAATCTTAGAAAGCATGGAAAGATCTAAAATAATTATATGATAAACAACCTACCTATAATAAAATTTACCTTCTTATGTAGTTGCTCAACACTAAACCAATAGATGATGAAGACGTTTTAGAATATGTGTCATGAATTAAGAATTTGAAACAAGAATATGGCATTACTAGTAAGAAAATTGATGATGAAATGCTCATTTCTATTATTTTAAATGGCCTTAGCCCTAGCTACAATTTTTTTTATAAATGTCAAAACTTAGTGATAATCTTAATAAATCTACTTTTGATTCCATTTGTGAGTTTCTCACTCAACATAAGCGATAATTTTCAAAAAAGAAAGAAAAACCTACTAAGGAGGCCTAATATACCAAAATAGGTAATCTACTATATGAGCACAGTAGAAAACATTCTTTGAACCACTTTTAGAGACACAAATACTCTTTGAGGCACAATTATAGAGATAAGAATCATTCTTGACATAGGGATCATTCTATTTCTCTAAATTATAGACATTACTCTAGTTCTCTGAAGCATAAACATCACTCTAGTTCTCAAAAGCATAAACATCACCACAAACATTTACATGGACACAAGCACAATCAAAGGCATTCTTAGTCATGTGGTTATTCTTCCTCTATTTCTAGTGGATGTGAGAAAACATGTTATAATTATGGTGGCATATGAAACCTCTCTACAGAGTGCCCCTCCAAAAAGAGGTCCTCTCAACATCAACAAAAGGTAGAAGCAAACTTTTTTTTGGCCACTTGTCTAATTCCTCTTCTAGTTATTGTTCTGCATATTTTTATGATGGATGGGATGATTACAATTTTTTTTTCTCCATAGATGTTGACTATATATTATGAGATGGTAACTCACCCATATTGTGTGACCTGCTAGGCTCAAGATTGGGATTTGATGTAGTAGCATTTTTTGGATTGTGTACTTTACTTTCATAAATCTAGTGTTGATATGATCTTTGATGTGGAGCATTTAGTGGTTTTTACTTAGTTTATTTTCTTCATGGCTTCTCATCTCTCACATGATATGGGGAAAAGATATTGCATATTGGTTTTCAATTGGTCATCAGTGGTTTTAGTATGAGTCATCATTGAGTTGCTAGCATTTTTAGTATTGAGTAAAGGCTTACAAGAGATGTTGGTAATTTTTTGGCATTAGTTTGAGATATGCCTTACATGATACTAGGAAAATCACTTGTTAGATGGATTATATGAAGGATTGATGTGATATTTTTATAATTTATTTTAGGGATGATTAGGGCATTGATTATTCTAGGATATACAATATACTAGTTGCAGTTGTAGCAGAGTCTATTTGGATGACTCATAGTTTATTGCTTTAATTTTTATATTATACCCTTTTGGATTAAAGGGGAGTTTTTTGGGTTTATGATCCAAAATTATATTTATTGTTTAGTCTTTATTTTAATTTATTTATGTTCTAGTTGGTTGATGATTTGGTTACCCTTGAGTTGGTTTTCTTTAACCAACTTCTCTCTCGTAAGCTTTTTAATGGCTTACATTATACAAAAATAAAATATATAAGATTTACATGTAATACATTTTCTAAATTCCTTCCATTTTACTAGGCCATCACTACTTGATGTAAAATATGTAGGAATGGAATGGATTGATGTATCTATATGGTTAATATTTTTCCTTCCAATTATGGAATCAAGTTTTAATTCTACCCTTACCAGTTTATTAAGTATGTATTGATCTTAGCAACTTGGGATGTGGTGTTTTATTCATATCATGAGAAGGGTATTTAATAATTTTTTTTTTGAGATGTTAGTTCACTACTTGTGGATTTTTAGAGTTACACTTTCATGAGTGACTTTATCTAATATTGTGAACTTTAACCATGTGAAGTGGTGAACCTTGAATTTATCTTAGTTCTCGATTAAGACTTATAAGTTGATTATAATCACTACATTATGATTTACCCTTTATTAGATTGATATTATTCTCATATTTATAAAAACATGTTTTGATGAGTCATTGATGTACCTTTTTCCTTGAGAGAGAATGGAATAAGATGTGTAGAACATCTAGTTAGTCTAAGGGTTGAGATAAGCTTATAACTTGTTATTTAACTAGCTAAGCAAGTAGGAAGGAATTGTCTCATTTATTCCTTTTATAATGTTATAAATATGGTGTGATCCTTGGCCTTATTTTTTATGTTAATTTTAACATTCTTTTCTCTTAACTATGAATATAAAAAATAGGTTAAGCTGTGAAATATGATACTAGTTATGTTTGGATAGTGGCAACTTAATACAATTATGGAATGATTGTATGATTTTTCTTGTAATGTATATTGCTACATATGGAATTATTTATCATATATCATTAATTTTTATGATTTACTAGTATGGATTTATGATTCATTAAACTTTGTACACATTTTAGAGATCATCAGGTCATGGAAACCTAAGGGATGAGTGGTGAATTAGGAATAAGAATAAGATATGGGAGTGGATCTTAATTATTCTCACATTGACATGTTTGTTACTGAGTTTGGATCCAACAAGGGGAGCTTGTCGAATCTATGATTGGTAAATGGACTTATCAAATTCATTCGCATGGTCATACACATGTATATTATGGAATTTTTATTCATTAAGTTTGTATATATTGGAAATGTAATTTTTATAGTCCCTATTCATCATCATATTTTTTAGGATCTATGAGGTGTAGATATAGTATTTACATGTCATACTTATCAAGATATATGTGAAGTATCAGTGGTATTGACTGATACACATCATTCTTACTAAGTTCTACAAACACTTTTCTATAGAATAAGAAAAACACTCTAGATTAGAGAGATGTATAGAGGGGTTGGAAGGCTTTGTGATACTCTCCTTGGCTATTTGTTTTGGATTTTACGATGATCCCATGCGTTTATAGTTGAAGCCTAAATTTGGGAAGTCAGTGAAACTTTCATCAAGATATGTGGTACCCTTCAAGGTATTAGAAGTGGTCAATCCTATAGAACATAGGCTTGCCTTGTTAGTTTTAGATCTTGGGGTGGTCATGACAAAACCATTCAAAGTAAGTGAAACTCACAAAACTTGTTTACATAATAGGGAGATGTCACATTTCAGGGTCTTTTGGGACCAATACTCTAAGAATAGTACTACTTGGGAGAACTATGATAAATTTTACAAGTGAATTTCAGATTTATTTACTTACTTTGATACTTTAAACTATGTTATTTCTCTATTTGAATAATGTTTTAAATTCAAAACTTATGTTTGAATAAGAGTCATCTAGGATGATGACTAGATTTAGGGGAAGGATGTTACATCTCGATTCCTCACTAACAAAACTTACTAGATTATATATGTAAATTTATAGTTGATGACTTGATTTGATTATTACTAGCTAAGTTGTAAGTCATATGTTATTATGGGGTAGTTGTATGTTGCTTAGATTTCATGATTTCATTACTATGAGTTAGTTTTAATGTATAATCTTTATGTAGTGATCATGTTAATTTATTATTTTAGAATTATTTTATGATATTTATGTCATGATGTTAAGGTCCAACTACCTGATTTTTATGAGTTGGACACATGAGAGATTCATCCCTCAAAGCATGATGAAGGGAGAGCATCATCAGAAAAGGTGATGTAGACGAAGTTTTTGGCGATGATAGAGAAATGGCTAGATAGTATATATTATATACATTGTTTGAATGGCTAGTGTAGTGTGTTTTTGGATGTTGATTGAATTTAGATAATTATTTATGCATGGTTAGTTGTCTATTAGTGAAATTAATGCTTATGTAGAATTAATATTTTGTGATATTTATAAGTAGATTGGATGAATAATGTTACTATTCATTATGTTGTGTTACCCCTAATTATTAATGTTTATAAGAACGTAAATAAGTGTGAATAGTCCAGGTTACTCTGATATGTAGACTAACTAATATGTATTTGTAATGTTTTTAAAAATTAGCTTGTTATCATATGATATTCGAGAATATCAACATATGCCTTAATAGGTATAGATAAAAAAAGAGGTGGGTAATCTATACCACATAGTGATAACAATAAATACATAAGAAAGAAAACAAAAACAAAAAAAAAAGGAAATAAAAACAAAAAAAAAGAGAAAACATTAAAAAATAGACAAATCATGAAAAAAAATCTTAAAAAGAAAAGTGCCATTCCCTTTAAAAATAATAAGAATGGAAAAAATAGTGAGTATGTGAAGCACAACATAGAAAAAGACACAAAAAATGGAGGAAGAAAGATAAGAGTGAAGTAAAGGAGCAGGGAGAGAAAAAGAGTAGGCGAATGGTGTGGAGGTTATCACAACATGTTTTTCTAGGCAGAGAGAGGTAGGTGATCTATTTCTAATTGAATCCTAAAATTATAGGTAGTAATTAAAATAAATTCACATATTTAAATATGTATTAGAAAAGTGATATGTTTATCAAGGAGAGAGTCTTGCTATATCATATTCATATAATATGGAGAACTGATAGTATGGTAGGTGACCATAAATATCATATTGATAATCTTAAGTAAGATAATGGTATGGTACACCATTAAAATCATATTTATAATAGTATGGTATTCCATAAACATGAAATATCAATCTTGATCTATTTATGATCTTAAATATGTATTTTATGAACTCAATGTTATAGTAATTTGATTTCCTTTTAGTAGATACTATGATTTCCTTTTAGTATTGTTGTGTCTCTTGGAGTATTGGATTAATAGATCATAAACATGGAACACTCAATAGATACTAATTGAATGGAATTGTTTACTATACAATTAAATTTAGGTAAATACATATCCTCTATGTTATAATACATATCTTGAATGATGTATACATATCTTGATGCCATCCAATACATATCTTGAATATGGAAAAATACAAATCCTACATCCTTGCATCAATATCCTCACCTATGAAGGTCATCAAACTTCTACATATATGTTTAACACTAGAACATAGGGTGTAACATTTAGGATCTTGTTTAAAGGAAGGAGTTTATTGTGCTTCAGTGAACCTGGGTAAATTGTTTTTTATTGATGACATGTTTGAGAACAATGATTAAAAGGTCAAAATAACAATATAATGGAATATAAATATATGAATAGACTAATATGGTGATTAAAAATAGTGAACTTGTATACACATGGTGATTTGTATTAAACCATGTTCTGGGAACATCAATATGTATTTAAACAACCATTGATTCATATATGAAATTAGAGTTTCAAATATATATTTAAAATAGTGAGCCTTATGTTCTAAAATAGAATTGGATGTTTATACAGTTTATTTAATCTAACATAATTATCTTCAAGATGGGGTTATGAATTATCTAAGATATATACTAGAATTTATATTGGGTTTGACTTAATATATATGATGACTTAGTATTCAATATCAAACATTGTATTTAATTAAATCATTGACTTAGTATATGTATGAACAAACCATTTATGATGATGATTTATTTGGTTCTATGTGAGTATATTTATGATTTACTTCTGTAGCAACTTAAAATAGTGAAGTATATTCATATAAATATAGTGAAATAAGTTGTATAGGTATGGTGATCTCAGATACAGTGTCATCTTAAATTATAATAGTTGAGGACTATGATTAATAACAATGAATTATTATCCTTATATAGAAATTTAGCTATACAAAGTGTGTTATCTGAATAAAGTGATTTGTTTCTATTCAAAAATTGATTAAGAAAGCCATACAAAAAAGTATATGACACTAGATCAGTGAACTATAGATCTTTACTTTGTATATAGTATATACTTTTTATATAAGGAGGTATATATATTTTAGATAATGAAACCACTTTATCTATATATATATATATATATATATATATATATATATATATATAAAGTGGAAATATGGGTGATGTACCTTGTACATATGTGTATTCTAGTGGAAATATGGGAATTAATGTAATTTACTTTAATGATTTAATAAATTCCTAGAGTTAGAGGAATTGGAGTAATAAGAGTTAAGTAAAATTTAGTGAGTTACTCTCATAGTATACAATATACATAAATATGATGTTTAGTTTTTTCCTTCTTGTAGTGGTAGATGAGTATAGGAAAAAAAATAGGTGTTCAGAAAGGAAACTATGTGTGATTGTTATTCACTCTCTCAATTTCATATTTTTGATAATTATTGTCACATAGCCTATATTATACTTTCAAAACACAAAAAAAAGTGTGTGTGTGTGTGTGTGTGTGTGTGTGTGTGTGTGTGTGTGTGTGTGTGTGTGTGTGTGTGTGTGTGTGTGTGTGTGTGTGTGTGTGTGTGTGTGTAGACACACACACACACTTTGTTTTGTGTTTTGAGAGTATAATATAGGCTATGTGACAATAATTATCAAAAATATGAAATCGAGAGAGTGAAGAACAATCACACACACACACACACACACACACACACACACACACACACACACACACACACACACACACACACACATGTATGTATGTATGTATATGTATATGTATACATACATATATATACCTACATACACACACACACACACACACACACACACACACACATATATTTGTGTGTGTGTGTAAATACATATTTGAGTATGTGTAAGTATTATACAAAATTATGAAAACATAGAGGCTAATGATATTATCATCTTATGCCATAAACACTACAATCTTGTATAATCAAGCTATGTATAATTATTTATAAACTATTAATGTTTCTATATATATTACATATGATTGCCTTTTATAACAATGAATTAAATAATTCATGTGGGATAAAGTGAGTCAAATTTAATGCTTATGGAAGTAAGTAAAAAATATATATAGACTTGATGCCCTTTCTCAGTCAAATATTTATTAAATACACCATAGTTTACTTTTAGAGAAACAAGGAATACTGTTAGTTTGGTAAAATAATAATTGTGTATTAAAACATATGCTTTGTGTAGTGCATGTTATGTAAGGTGTGTAATATGAGAACATAGATACTTTTATACATATATAGTTTATATATACATTGGGATGCATGACTATAAATATAAATTTTGACTAGTGCATGGTTATAGTTTTGGTGATTTGTATATATGTGTATTGTTGAATATTTTGAGTATCATATAAGAGCAATTTGAGTGTTATTGAATTTTTATATGTTAGCAGTGATATAAAATACTATGTAGTCTTGATAACTTGTGTATGAAATTATACATGGTTTTATTATATTATGATGAAAATCTATTTTAGGGGCAAAAACTTAAAGGATAATTATAGTGTAGAATGCCTTATCTTATAGAGATCATCAATATACTTTGTGAACTAGAAGTTTTTAAGGATTGTTGAAATCACAAGGAGCTCTTGATTAAGAAATATAAATGAAAATTGATATAATATTTACATATTATTTGAGTAATTGCATATGGTGCATATTATGATGTACAAGTACTCATATATAGTAAATATACCTATAGAAATGAATGGTTATAATAAGACATAAAGTTTACTAGGGATATGAAACTATAATCATATGAAAATAGTATCCTATAAACTATATGAGTTGTTTATGTGAAAGATTATGTTATTACTAGTTATCTAAAATATTATGGTTGACTACCTAAAATTAAGTAGTGTGTACATAAAAATGGTGGACTGTATTATTACTGCTTGTATTAAATACTTAAATCTACTTATGGAGATTAGATTATGCACTCTAAACATAGGATATACTAGGTTGGTATAATCTATACTTATTTGCCTATTATTAAAATTATGAGATATCTAATTCTTGAATTTTAACATTGGTTATTTGTATTTGAGTAGTTGTGTTCGTGTATAATGAGCTATTATATTATGGCATGTTATAAAGTGTATTATGTTTGAAAATTACTATCTAAATGTATGTTATATCTAGGTGGTACAAACTATAATTATATGAATAGATTCATTCATAGATTTGATGGACTAAATGTATGAATTTTGGTTATTTCTATGTTTAGCATGTTTTGTGATTGCTAGTAGGAAATAGTTTATATGAGTTTTTTAGTTATTTATGTGTTAAACAAATCTCACATTTTTGTTAATGAGTAAGTAGTTATATGTACTTCACTAGATTACTAGCATCAAGATTCCAGATGAAGGTACTTCGATCAAGTGGTATGTATGAAATTAATTGATCCTAGATATCAATAACTATTTGAAAACTTAGGACAGGTAATGTTAGTGAGACATTGTCATTTCATGTGTATGATTTACATGTTTTTGCAATATATTGTTAGAATGGGTTTATTTATGATACACCGCATGTTTATTTTTATAAATCATACAACACATAGGTATTATCTTGTCTCTTTAGATTCCCGCATCATCACTATATACTCATTTATCAAGGGAGGGCCATTCCCTAATGGGGAATTATGTGGGAGATTGATGGTTCATGGTTGGTGTGTAATAGCACTTAGATGATTCTCTTCCTTCCCATAGTATTACTTACTTGGAGATGAAACTTAAGATTTCAAGAGATACTGGAGTTTGAGAACTCATGCTCTATGTAGCTTTGTATCTTATATTTTATACATTGTATTATATTTATTATTATTGAGATATCAATCTGATAATATGTAATTATTTATTTATTTGAAATTTAATGGTAGTGGCTGTATCATTGTACCAACCATAGATATATATTTGTAATTACTTTCCATATTTGGTTATGATGTGTTTCATATGTTGGTAGTGATCAGTGGCTATGAGATTTCACATGATTATTTATAGTTAGTATACTTAGAGTGTTATATCTGAATCACTAATTAGGTTCTCATGGAGAATTCTAATGAAGGAATGCATTGATTAAATTTTTTAAAAAATTATTACATGTTTCGAAATCAATCATAGTGGGGCTATTACATAATATATAGAGAATGATGGATCTTACTGTAAGTTAAATGATATTCTCATCCTTACCCATGATGGCCAGCCAAGGTTATGACAACTGCAATGATTCAAAAATAAATATTTCTCACTCCTCAAAAGACACCTTGGGGCCCACTCAAGTGATGAACTAAGTATTAGGAGAAGAACCACCACCTAGTTGTTTAGGTTGTGACTCCTTGGATTCCAACACATCTACCACCAAGTAAAAATCCTAGTGCAACTTATTTAAGTTCATAGGGGGCTCATGAAATATGACCTTAGATTGAGATAACAACCACCTGTGAGCCTTGAGTGGGGTTTCCAAGGAGACCCTCACCTTATAAACCTAGAAAATGTTGGTTATGGACTAAGTGGCTAACTCTAGAACTAATTTTTTAGCCTTAACCACCCTTCTACGCATGACTCAATCAAATTTATCCAGGTGGACACCTAATTCCTCCTTATCAATTAGGGTGTCATTTGGGTGGAAAAGCACTATGATGTTGACTTCATAGAAGTAGGCTAACATCTATTCTTTACTCTTTTCCAAAGGCTAAATCACCATCTAAGCTACTACCAACCACTCCTTTAGAGATGTTATCATGTTCCCTATGTCCCAAGTCTACCAAAGGCATTAGTTTTAACTTTAGGAACTTGGTTTTGCTTATTAACACCATGATCTTCCTACACTTGTACATTTGATGTATTTGGTCAAAATAATATTATGTGTGTTGCATGTGATGTATACCTATGTATAAGGCCTAGGTGCCCTTCAAATGGCTTCAAACAAATGTGTCAAATCATCATCCATCTTTCTAATTAGACCTATAAGGAATGGGCTCTTCACCTATGATTCAAGTACCTAAACATGTTCCTTCATGTCCTCCATGAGTTATTCTAACATGTCATGAGTATCTCTGAGCATGTAGACTAAGTACCTAGTTGCCTTTTCCTCCCCATTAGATGTGCTCACTTTGGTGAGGTATAAAAGGCTATGTTCAATTTGCTATATCACTGGGCATCCCTCTTGAGTAAATACTTGTGTAAGAATCCTCCTCATGTTCTAAAAATCCTTGTTGAACTTTTATTGGACCTATGGGTCACCTTTTAAGATCATATTTGGTCCCTATAATCCTAATATTTCTAGGGATCTGACCCAACTTGGTCTCATGGTAACTCACAAGGTAGAAGAGGATGAAGGTGGAGGCCTAGGAGGAGGAGGAATGGATGAAGTAGAGGGAAGGAAATAAGATAGTAATGGAGGGGGATGAAACATGGGGGTGAAAGGTTAAAGTAAAATAAAGAAGCCCATGGGAAAATTTGGGCATGATATTAACCTTGGTTTAAATTGACCTATGTGTTAATGGCACTAGGGAGATAGGTATTCAATATTAATGAATAAATTGGCTAATTAAAGCCAAATCCTTGCACAACTAGGGATGATGGAAAAGGAGGACCTGAGAGGGATAATAAGAGTAATTTGGGATTGAGTAGAAGGATGAGAGGGAGTTACCTTATGTTTCTTCTTGGGCCTTTTTCTTGGATTATTTTGTGTCATAATAGTAGAACGTGATATGGTGGCAATGGTGGTAGTATCCTACTATGGAGTTTACAAAATAACTATAGGTGCCACTAAGGTGGATGGAATTAAATATTCTATGTACAATAGTGTACTTGTTGTTAGGGTATGTATTGAGACATTTGAAGTGAGATAACTTGAATATGGTTTAACATGAGGAGGGATCAAAGGAGGTTCCACTATGGGAACCACTGATTTCACTGGTAATACAAAGCTTAAAGCTACTAGGATTTGAGTTATCACAGGTCAGGTAGTATTCACTTGATACAACTAAACACTAGAGGTGTCAGGGGATAGGAAACAAAATCTCTTGAAGACCATAGGTGATTTTAAAGATTCCTATGGATGTAATGGCTAAGTGGAGAGAAATTAGGATGTGGGGATGTTATACATGGTTAAATCTATATGTACCTGATCAAATTATGGAGGAGGTGTAATACGAAATAGGGGAGTCATAATATGAGTGATCCAAGTACATATATGGAAATTATGGGTGATCTACTAGGTTGTTAAGGCATGGAGGTAGTGGAGGAAGGAATCCTCATGGTTTTTTACTATTGTTCATTCTTTAGAATTGAATCAGGGTTACTACTGATGTCAAATTGTAATAATTTCATAATTTTTAGTCGAGTATCTTGAGTTGAGATAAGGATTTAGGACCCTTAGATTATCTTCATAAAAATTTGAGTTGTATTCACTTGAAAATTTCTCCTATCCTATGTTGGTATAGGTAGAATAGGGCTACTTTGAGTAGATGGCCCAGGGTTGAATTTCTTTCCTTTCTTCTTCACATCGAACCTAGCCAACACCTCCTTGTCATTTCTAGGGTTGAGGTGAATCTCATCATCAGTGTGGGGAACATGGCTATAGTTTATGCCAAGTTAATACTAGTACTTCACAACATGGGCTTTGATGACATCATAGGGGTCCTATTCTCAAAGTTCTACTCTACTCATGGTGTAAGAATCCCTACCCATCTCCATCTTCTACAAGTAGGAATATTATTATACACATATTGTAAGATGATGATGGGGAAGGTTGGGAAAGTATTTTGTTTGTGGCTAAGGGAGTGGTTGAAAGTGCCTTGCACTAGTTGATAGGTTATTTTATACTCAACTAATCAGTCTAGGACATGATAGGGTAGTAGGGGGGCTAGTAGATACTTATTACTTGGATGATGGTGTCATCTTATTAATACTAGTAATTGTTAATGGAGGAAAGGACTATTTAATCTCATTAGAGAGATGAGGTATGGTTGTCTCATTTATGGCCATGTAGACCACTAGGTAGAATAACTCATAAATCTCTAAAATGTGATTTATGTAGTGGTGACCATATATCTTGTATAAAACTACATGTACCATTGCACCCCTAAGGGTCCATGGTGTTAACATGGAAGTTTTAGACATGGGTGGCACAAATGGCATCCACCAAGTAACTCATCATGTATAAATTACCAAAATCTTGGTCTTTCTTAACATGATGAACTAGACAAAATTTTATAGTGCTCTTGAGTTCTAGTATCTCCTCTCCTTTGAGGTGATGCTGAGCAAGGTCACCCAGAGAAGATCAAAGTACACATATTTTATTGCCTTAAATGAGTGTTTTAACAAGCTCATCCCAACCCAAACCTCTTATCATAAGGTGTAGATAACATAGGAGTTGATGTCTTCCTTATTAACCCACTTGGCATCAAGATCAACTTCCCAATCCTATAAAACCTCATATGTCATGTAGGTTTTTGTCCATGCATTTATTGTGGTCTTATCATAGGAAACCATGTAATTCATTATATTGTAATATTATTTGAATGTAACCCCATAAATTTTTTCAATCCTATGTTTATACCCTATAGTTTATACTATATCTTGGGAATCATCTGGCACTCGTTTAGAAGTGAGTAGTGTATTATCAAAGAGGTCAAAACATAAAAATACCTCTAGTTTAGCCACAATTTTATGAAATACACACCTTTCATATGCCCTAAGGGAATCAAATAATTTGACTTCATCTTCATCATCATTGAAGGCAAATTTAGGCATAGATTCAATTGCTTTGAACATCCCATTATAGTGTTTAAAGTGGGTCAAGTTCATAGGGAGGTGTTATCCCTGAAATCAGTCTTTGGCATAGGGTTATAGGATGAAGTAGCCATGGAAAAAGGGTTAATTTGTATAGCATAAAAATCTAAGTATGGAGGGTGTGGAGAGCACATGAATGAGATAACAATGAGGAGATGAACTCTAGGAAATTGGGAGCAATAATGGTAAATTATTTCATCTTTAAGCACTTATAAGAATCCATAAATGTCTATTGCATTAATGGAATTTAGTGCCCATATTGTGTGAATTCAAAATTGAGCTGGTGGTATCATCTACTTGGGTATTTCTAGATTTTGGCATTAATTTAGGGGTTTTAAATATATGTTCCCTGCTCATATTTGGTGGATGTGATGGGATGTTTTAATTAATGTAATCAGGGCCCAATTTCACATTTAATTAATGCAAAGAGTGTGATAGGCACATGGATACCTTATCTTTATATAATTTTAGGTAGATTCAACATGTTCCATGTGTCAGTAACCAATAAGTCTTGTTTGAAATTGAGACTACCTAAGCATGGTAGGGAGCCAGACTTTTACATGTTCGAGAGTGATAAATGGTCATTTGGCATGTCAAGTGATATGTGGCATCCCATGATTGGATTTTTATTATGAATGTACTTATTTATATTTAAATTAGAGCCTCTCAGGCCTTATTTATGATATGTATGGTTGTGCCACATGTCATGGTCTCATTGGTTAATCTCTCTCAAGATTTGACACCTCTAATAGGTCTAAGAGACTAACACATTTGATAGGTTTTGCATGGTGTTTCTTCATTCATCGATCTCACCCAAGATTTAAAACCTTAGACAAGTCCATGAGATTAACACATTTGATAGGTTCCACATAGAATTTACTCATTCATCAAGCTCTCTTGGGATCTAACATGTCTAATAGGTTTGGGAGACTGATACATCTGATATGTTCCATGTGGTGTTTCTTAATTCATCATGATCTCCTAGGATTTCACACCTCTTCCAAGTTTGGGAGACTGACACATCTGATAGGTTTCACATGGAATTTATTCATTCCTTAGTCTCTCCCAAGACATAACACCTCTGATAGGATTGGGAGACTGACACATCTAATAGATTCCACAATTTCATTTCTTCATTCATCGAGATCTTTTGTGACATTTCATGAAAACTGACTAAGTTAAAATAAAGCTACATAATCAATTAAAATATCACATGTCTATCTTTAAATCCTTATGAAATGATGAGTAGGACTCCAAAATATTGACACTTTAGGAAAATCAACATGAGTTCAATTTTGTGAAAAAATATAACTAGTGTACTAAAATTACCAAGTATGAAAACCCTTTATTTTTTTAAGACACATAAAGGACTAGACTATCTTTAGACTTAGAGGATTAAAGTTATCTTTAACAAAGGCTAATTCATCATTACAAATCTCATGAAAGGTTTGGTAGATCAAGGCATAATAGAGGCTCAAGGTTTCAATAGGTCCAAGTTTGACTAGAAGGGGATTGAAACTCTAGGAAAGCTTTGAGTTGAGAATTTTTAGAGGGGTCCCCCACTTATCCAAATAAATGGGGAGTGTTGGCCATAAAAAATGGTGATGTTTTAGGTAAAACATTGTCTTAGAGTTTAAAATATAAAATATGATCATCTAATTTTAAACATATAGATAGGTAAACCAAACTCTATCTAATGTACTTTAAGTATGAAAAGTGCTCAACTCTGCTTCAATAAGTAATATATTTGGATCTAGATCCTTTTGAGTCCACTTTGTGTGTTAGTGTGGGATTCCTCTTTTTATTTAATGGATACTTTTAGTAATCTTAGGTATGCCTATGATATTAAAGGTCCTTTGATGAGGTGTGTGTTTCATAGAATTTTTGATAAGGGGGAAGGGATTGAGTGTTACTCTGTTACCATCCACACATCTATAGACCTAACATATATACTTTTGGAATCACTCTTGGCTTTACTCCATTGTTATCAATACTAAAATCTAAGGATGGATATTGTTAAAATCACCTTTTCTAAGGACACACACACACACACACACACACACACACACACACACACACACACACACACACACACACACACACACACACACACACACACACACACACACACACACACACACACACACACACACACACACACACACACACACACACACACACACACACACACACACACACACACACACACACACACACACACACACATACACACACACACACACACACACACACACACGTGTGTGTGTGTGTGTGTGTGTGTGTGTGTGTGTGTGTGTGTGTGTGTGTGTGTGTGTGTGTGTGTGTGTGTGTGTGTGTGTGTGTGTGTGTGTGTGTGTGTGTGTGTGTGTGTGTGTGTGTGTGTGTGTGTGTGTGTGTATTGAGACTTCTTTTGATCAGATATTTAATTTTTGATCTGAAAGGGTTGGAGTCCAATGTATCCAAGGTTGATGGTGGTCTTAATATGCCTAAAATATTTAGACAACTATTCACTTACTCAATTATTCATAATATATTTGATCTTTTCCCTCAAAGTTCTTATGATGGCCTTGGTAGAGTAGATATTTTCTCAATTCACTTGTTTAGTGTTAATCCAGTCCCTTTTAATTCCCTTAGTGATTCTTATATAATTAAATTTCTTATCATTGTGTTTAGTATATGATGTTTGCCTTTAATTTTCTAATTATAGAACAATTTTTCATTATTTGGTTATCCTTTAGAGTAGTCATCATTTTCCCTAAACTCAGTTCCCTTTATGAATCATTGGGAGGAAGGGATACCCTCCCATTATCTAACACATAGGAGTAAAACTACAAAAATGATGGTGAAACAATCATATGGCACAAAGACACACACAATGAAGAACAAAACAAAACCATAAAATCAAACACACAACAAAATTACACTAACCTAATCTTAATATAATATATACATTACCACCCTTATGCCAATGAAATTCTAAGATTATATTAGAAGGGACAACCAAAAAGTAATTCTTCAATAACTATGAATTCATAAGTAATAGGAGGTCTTTGCCCTCGATGTCCTTGAGGTGGAATGCATTCTATCCAAGTAACTCTAAGAATTGATATGGGTCAATCCATAATAGGTTGAACTTGGAGTTTTGGCCTTTTTTTCAAGGTATTTATCCAATAGTAGTACTAAGTCAAAAATCCTAAAGGAATTCACCTTTTCTCTCTTGTCAAACCATATTTTAATGATGCCCTGGTGCTTAATGAAATTTTAAAGGGCCTCTTCTCAAGCATCATTCAGTCGAGCAATGTCCAATATCTTTGAGTCTACCTTATGACTAATTTCCATGTACTCTTTCATAAACATATAAGTATGTAATACAAGGTTAATTAGGAAGATAGGATCTAATACATATACCAGTAGGAATGGTGAATTTTTGAGGCCCTATTTGTACCAAGTGTAATCAACCCAAATGGCATATTTTAGCAATGAATGTCATTCCCAAGGCTTCATTTTAGCATATTGCTCGATCACATTGATCAAATTCTTATTTTTAGACTCTACCAAACTATTCCATTATAGGTAATAGCTATATGGGAATATTAATGTGACTTTAATTTCATATGCCCACTTGGTAAACTCTGCATATTAAAATGTAGGTCCATTATCATAAACTAGTTAGATTGGTGTGCCAAATCAGGGGATTATTTTTTCTTCTATAAATTTAATCACCTCCTTAATGTTATTATTTTTGGTTATCACTCCTTTGTCCACGTTGTGTTGTATTTAGTGGTCATGAACATGGATCTATGGTTGGATTAAGATTTTGGATTGATAACTCATATGAATTCAAGTCCCCACTACACAAATGGTTCTCCTTCAATAACAAGCTACAAAAATATTACAACATGAACCTACCACTTGGAAAAGGCTTAGAATTGGTGATATAAATGTAGATGGGCATGCACATCTTTGAAAATAGTGGGCTAATAATATCTTTATTTCATGTGTCATTTCATTCCTAGAGAGATGAACACTACTTAGCTTCTCATGTAAACTTGTCATAACATCCTTGGCTTCTTACTTAGATAGGCATCTAAGATAGATGCCTTCATAATTAATTATATAAAATACCTCTTTATTTATCATGTATTAAACTAATTTCACCCTAAGGGACATTTTATAAGTCTAATTTAGTTTGGGCGTGGAATTTTATAGAGAAGGTAGTAGATGATCAAAGCATACCAATCTCGATGAATTACTTTTGCTTGATGCATGTGATGTAGTGTAATTCGAGGATCAATCTATGTGATTAATTGAATGATAGCTTGGCCTTGGATGAGCCTATTAGGTTGGATCTCCATATAATATTTTTATAAATTAGTCATTCACCAACCTCCATTGGTGTAAACTTTTATCCTATGAGTTTTGTCTACATGGTTCATTATGCTTGCTTAGGGTTTTAGAGGCCATTTGGGTCATTTGGGAATATTAGTCCCATATTCGCTAGAATTTGGGGTTTGATTCTCTCTCTCCTACCTATATATGTACCTCTATCCCTTTGTACTCATCAACTAGAGTTAATGAGGAATATCATTCTATGCTCTTTTCTTTTTGTTAATCTCTCTCACCTACTCCATAGCTTTCATGTGTGTATTCAATCTTATTTAGAGTTCTTGGAGAAATATAACTTGGTATCAAAACCTAACTCAATGGTCATTTACCTTTTTGTGATATCCTGGTGACATTTCTTATTTTCCTTGGTACCCAAATGGTTTTTTTCTAGTTAGCATTGTGTTAGAGTTGTAGTTTTTATTTTCAAATTATAAGGGTTTATCTTCAATTTTTTATAGGGTTTACAAAATTTTGGGGGTTTTTTTTGAAATAAAAACTCAAAAAATTGTAGTGGTCATTTTCTAAAAAATTTATGGTGTTAGTGGATCTTGTTTGCATTGGTTGTATGGGTTTGATTACAGATCTGTAAGAGGTTTTTTGTTTATATATGTTGTTTTATGGGCTTCTTTTCATAGTGGGTTTACCTTCATACCAGATGTGGAGTGGTTTTAGCTTTTGTATGCCTTCTTATAAACCTATAGATTAAAAACGTACAAAAACTTATATGGCTTGCCAAAAGTGGTAGATAGTGATAGGTACTTAGTTTCTCCTCTTGGTCAGACCACTCCATTCATGTTGGTTTTAATACACATAACTTATGAGAAGGCTCTAATTTTCTTACTATTTCTAATCAGTTTATTAGTCAAGTAGTACTAATAAGATCTAGTATATTGAGGGTTTATTTTGTATTACATTATATCTTTGGTTCTAGTCTATTGTACATATTCAACTCAGTCTTTATGTTTAGTGTAAAGATTTGTCCAATGCTTCAATTATAAACAACACTATCTTATCCTAGTCATATGGACTTTTTCTAGCCAAAGATCTGCCACCATGATAAACATTAAAGCAAGAATTGAGTTATGTATGGTAGATGTAAACATGGGAGATGTGTAGTATAACCCTAATGCAAACCTAAATAACATCTTGTTTGCATAAAATAGTTAGATCTAGGGTGAAAGACTCATTCCTAAACACTTTACACTTGCTCATTGACTCCACTTGAGACCTAATACTTGTCATCCTCCTCATTGTAAAGGATCTCAACTATTATCTAATGCCTCCTCTCACCTGCCTTCAATGACTTATCCATTCTCCTCAAGCCATGATCTGGTCACTACTGACCCAATGGCCTCCTCCTACCTATTACCATTTACCTTAGCTATTTTCAAGCTGATCACATGGTCTGTTATCATCAATAGTTTACTAGCTAAGCTATTTTCCATTTGAAACCCCTATGCCACCTAGGCTTGATTACTAAGCCCACATTGAGCATGGATAAATCCAGTGGTTTTCAAAATCACTCCTTCATTTAGTCAAAGGCCATGGTTTATTAAAGGTTTTTTTTTTTTTAAAGTTCACTTTTTTTATGAATGGGGGGATATATTCATTTTTGGTGACTCTCAATTTTAAAGTGGTGAGGTCAGGTTGTCATTGATAGTGGATAATTATTTTTATTTTTATATAAAAACAATATTCATTTGAGGAGATTGTTTTATTACATTGATAATTTGCCTTGTATTTTTGCCTGTCGAAGATGAGGGGTGAGCTCTAGGTTGGAAGGAGGCCAATTCCCCCTCATAACCTAAGCTATTACATTCTACATTATATTTTGGTTCCAGCAAGTGGTTGGAAAACTAGGTGTACCTTAGCCATAATGTTTTTTTAAAAAATTGACGTATATTTTTATTAAATAGGCCTCATTTATGGAAAATTTATTGTGTAATAAATTTTGTGGTAGCTAGAAATAAAGTGTCATCTTTTTTAAAAATTCATATTTTTTTCATTTCTTAGGCATTAGTCTTATTTACATTATAAATTGTACTAAAATATAAATAGTTGTATTATGGAGGTCTCTTCACATTTGTTTGTTGTCATGTGATAACATTTTAGTGGTGATGAATTTTATATGTTATGAGCATTTGTTGAGGGAATATTACTTGTTTTTCAAGTACCTTATCTCTTTAATTTATCAAAGATCAAAGGGTGAGGTCTGGTCTAGTAGGAGGTTAGACCCCATCATAGGCAACACAAATTTACTTCTTGCTTCTTCTAGATTGCATTATCATCATTTTTTGCACTCATGGATGCATTTTTCACTAAGTTCGATGTCTTATTATTGAGTATGCATTGTCACTACTAGGGGGATTTACTATGCTATGGCCCCCACTAATTTATACATTGTTATCTTTATGTATTGATTGCTTTCATCTATATGGACTCATTGTTGGCCTAGTCCAAAGTCCATCTCTAGAGTGTACACCATTGTTTACCCATTCTATCACTAATTTTTCACTTGAATGCATTTTCAGTTGTACCTAACATCCTCATATTTGAGCATACATTAGGTGGTCTTTGTAGTTTGTATCATGTAGTTGTGCACTTCTATGGTGCCTTCTCACATTCATGATGACTACATTTGAGAGACTCCATAAGAGGAAGGTTGAGTCTACACTAGTGGTCCTTCTTGGGAAGACCAATTATGATTCATGGCATGTGTACATGGAATATTAACTCATAGATCAAGACCTTATTTTATTCTTATATGGATAAATTCATGTTCTTATTAACCCAAGTCAATATGATGACTGGGCCAACTCTTGTGACTGTGTTTGTGGTCACTTGTTGTTGCATGTTTCATGAGATACACACCACCATATGGAGCACATAGAGGGTCCCTCCACTATTTGGATCCCTTAGAGTCTTTTCAAGGATCCTACTATGATTTATGTCACACCTCCACCTATACTTTTTATTGTCTCTTCTAATACTATTATACTCTCTCCTCATGCTTTTATTTCTTGTGATGATATATCTATGGTGGAAACTGTTCATCCTTATATCAATCCCCCACTATAGGATGATATTCTTCCAGACTTTAGTTGTCTCATTATAGGTTCTACATCCATTCTTGTGTAGATTATTTCTCTTCTAGATCATTCATAGACTTGAATTTTGGAGGACTTACTAATTTTAGTGAGAGTGTACACATTGAGAGTATAAATGACTCATATGTTCCTATGGACATTCATATTATAGATTTGAGTGCTTCATTTATAGACTAGTCTTTATTTTTGATAGTTTTTGAGCCTTGATCTCCTCTTCCCATGGACATTATTTTAGTAAATTTTCCATGTTCATCTTCTTTTCTGGCTATTCTCTCCCCTCTATTGTATGTTTCTTTTTTTCCATCTTCTACTATTAGTTCTATGGTGCTTGATCAAACTTTGGCACATTCGATCACTATCAAGGAGACATTTGAGAATTTTATAAAGATATACATCTTGATTCCTACATGCATTCCACTTGAGATGGAATTCATCAGTTTGATAACTTGAGATTTATTTATTTCAAAATGAAGAGACAATATTTGTTACAAAGGGACCTAGTACATCATTTGCCATGTGACATTATACTCTTACCATTTGGGAGGCATATATCCTTCATGTTTTGTAGGATACTTAGATCATCACTATGTATTTGGGTACCTGATTAGGCCTCTTTGTCGAGACTCAATTATCCAACCCAATTAATCTATTCTTAAAAGGGGCTGTTGGTATAGACATTTTTCCTATGGGTTTTATCTACACAGTTCATTATGCTTGTTTAGGGTCTTAGAGACCATTTGGGTCATTTGGGAAGATTAGTCCCACATTCACTAAAATGTGGAATTTCACTCTCTCTTCCACCTATATATGTACCTCTTTCCATTTTTATTCATCATCCAGAGTTAATGAGGAATATCATTTTATGCTCTTTACTTTTTAGTAATCTCTCTCACCTAATCCATAGCTTTCATGTGTGCATTCGATCTTGATGAGATGTATTGGATAAATCTAAAAACCTCTACACTCTCTTAAATAATTTTTCCTAAGCATAAGTTTTATTTTTAGGTATGGGATAATGGCACATACCTTATTTCTAAGAATGTAATGCCTAAATTTCTTCACCACCTTGACTAGGGCATAGGAATGTTTGTTAAGGGAAGAATAATTTATCTCTAAATCTTAAGGTTTGTGATCATGAAATAAATTATATGTTCTTCTCTATTTTTCTCTTAAGTGAGGATAGTGGCAATGGTCTGCTTAGAAGCAAAAGAGTAGAGGTATAAGTCTTTGGTGTAGTCTAGGATTATCAAAACTAGCACCTACATGATGGCCTCTTTGATGTCTTAGAAGACCTTATTGGATTCAGTTTTCCATTCCACTTTAGCTTCTTATTTCATCATGGCATCATAGGTTTAACAATCTCAGTAATCCAAAAATAAATTTGTGCATGAAACTAATTTTCCCAAAGAAAGGTTTTAGTTCCTTTTTACTATTTGAGAGAGGTATATTAGAAATAACATTGGCACATTCAAGGTCAATAGAGATACCTTCCTTCATGATAATTTGACCAATAATCTTACCTTAAATAGATAAAATTCCTTCTATATATCTTAAATATCCTTTGCAGGTGATGAACGTGATCTGACCTACATTTTGAGAAAATAGTCAAATCATATATATATATATATATATATATATATATATATATATATATATATATATATTTATATATATTCACTTCCCTATCAAATCTTTGAAGGTGAAATAAATGGATCTCTAAAGGCTTATATATTAATCAAGCTGAATGACATCCATTTTTTGGAAAAAGTGCCCCACTTCATTGTGAATACAATCTTGGTTCAATATTCTAAGTTAACAAGAACATATTTGTATCTTGAGAACCCATCTAAAAATCATGTCATCTAGGATCTACTCACCATCTGAATTACTTTTTCTAAGGAGGGTAATAAGTAATTATCTTTATTATATGCCTAGTTAATTTTTTAGAAGTCCACACATAGCCAAATCTCTCCATATTTCTTATGAATAGGTACCAAATTAGAAACCCAAGTGGAATGGTTGATTAGAAAGATTATCCCTAACAAAATGAGTTTATGAACCTATTTATGTATAATGGGTTCTAGAATCAGGTTTACAGGGCTCTCCCTTTGTATGAAAGGCTTGAAATTTGGTTTGAGGAGGATAATATGGGTTATTACACCTGGTTTGAAGATTGTAATATCTTCATAGGCCTAGGAAATCATATCTCTATATCAAAACAACAATCCTTTAAGTTTTTCAATCTCTTATTATGTACAATCAAGGTCAATATTAATGGTTTAGGGTTGGTCAAGGGACCCAAGATTGATATTCATAAACTACACATCTTGGTACCTTGGCTTCTTAGATGGGTGATCATATTTATTGAGGTTGAAAACTCACTCAAAAGAGGTCATACATTTTGATACTCAATTATATTTAAGGATCATGATGTCATCTCAATCATAATTTGCATCTCCTAGATCATCTCTCTCATAAAAATCTAAGCTTAAAACACCCATACATTTATGAGGAATTTTGATATATGCCATTCATCTTCAAAGTCTGGTAATGTTTTTACTTTACCTAGGATGAGGTAAAAGGTATCAACTTGACATAGAACTCCCTTAATACCATGTCATCCAAAGATGATATATTTGTGGTATAGGTCACCAATGACACAACCACTCAATTTTATTCTCTATAAATGATAATAGCATTAAAGGTAGTGAATATTTCTATCAAATCCCATGCCATGTGTTTGTACTTCATAAGATAGGAAAGTTTTCAATGTAATTTTCTATTGACTTAGTTTATGACTAGCCTAAAATCCCCAAACACTCTGAGTTATTGGCCTTATGTTTCAAACCCAATTGTAACTTAAGTATCAAGGCTTCATATTTTTCTAGGTTAATAATACAGGGGAACTAAAGTCTATAAGTGGCTAGGTGTTGTTTTCCATGTGGGTGAATCATAAGTACTCCTACCCTAGAACCTTATTTAGAGTGGGACCCATCAAAGCATTGGGATCACAAACTTGACATCTCAAGATCTTTTCTAGTTTCATGCTTAGTCAATTATGTATATAAGGTGTAGATTCTTAGGTCTGAGAATACCAAGATCACCTTTTCATTTACGGAGTTGTATTATATGATTATGTGTATCATCCTAGGTTCTCTTTCTCCTCTAATTTGATTGTCCATGCCTCTCAAGGGTATCCACATATGAGAAAATTCAGTATCCATGTACCCATTCAAGGTTTTAGACCAATCCCTACTGAGAAGAATTTTATAAACTTTAGGGATTTATACCACTTGGATGTCTATGAACTATTAGATTATAGGCTCAAACTCTATCTACATACGGACATTTAAAATCTCAACAACTACCTTAACCTCTAATTTATCTATTTGTACAACTACCTTGTCTGATTTAATAGGGAATAGCCCTAACTTCTCACAAATTTCCATGGTCATCACATTAGTTGAAGCTCCTAAGTTGGCCAACAAATTATGTAGGTTCTTCATGAAAATAAGATAGTTAAAAGGAAGGGAGTAAATTTAGTTTTATTCTTATAGATGACCACATTGGTGTGGGAATTTTTTTATTCTTATGGATGATCATTATTTTCACATGATGATCAAATTAATTGAGTAGAGGGATGTTGAAACTTTCATATTATGGTTTCCCACTAGTGAGATGATGGTAATTTTGGAGGATGTATGGTAGATATTGAGACTACCAATTACTAATACTAGGGTTTTATTTCAAGGTGATACGGGATCGTACCCCAAGGATATTTCCCATATACATTTTATTGGGAAAGCCCATGGATGCTATTAGTGTTCTAGATATTTAGATACAAGATTGTATAACATTTTTATATCTAGTGTGTCATGTGTGCAAAAGTTTTTGGATATTTTATTGGCATATTTTGTAGTTGTAGATAGCGGTGGTGTTTTAATTTTATATAAGATACATGCCATTATTTATGACATTAAATATCTTGGTATGATGTATTCATGGGGTTATATAATTCTTGCCCATTTATATTAGGATGTTTTTAGGTTTACATGTGAAGAATTCAATGGTGGGACTGGATTAGCCAATCTATTACATTGTTGGTCATATGAGCACATTTTAGTTATATGACCAGTGGGGATGCCACATGAAAATTGATCACACCCTTAGGTATACACACAAATATGGGTTAATAGATGAAAATTTTGATATCATATCAACATGGGTTGTAAGAGATTATTGGATGGGTTGACCTTGGATTCAATCATATTGAGGTCATACAGAGGATTTTATGGATGGCCATAAGATGACACATAGTTGTTTCAAATCCATGTGAGTTGACGATATCATGAGATGGATGAATGTTTATGAGTGGTTTCATTATTATAACATTACTTAGAAGTTTAGGGTATAACAAGATGTGATACTAGCCTATTAGGTGTGGACACATACAGTCAGAGAGACAGTGAGGCTAGGAGATAGAGGTAGGCCATTAGATGTTGATGTAGCACCCATTATTGTAAATGAGATGAATATGATTATATAGGTCCTATATATGGATGATGGAAGGTGAACATATGCATATGCTACATGGTGGATTGAGTATTAGTCTATGTTTTTTCGATTTATAAGATATGTTATTTCAGACAATATCAAAGATGTGCCACATGTGAGGTTCATTGGAGGTATAATATGTTTGAGTTATATTTTTAGTGTAATTGGTTTTTCAATTTTTGAATGATAACTAATAGTTTTCATTTATGTGTCTATGTATATGATGAGTATCATCAGATTGTGATGATTGAGTTGGAATTGTGTGAATTGACTTGACATGTTCTTGATGATGTTATGGAGGGTGGTCTAATTAAGTGAGTGATAAAAACTATTAAGGTACACACTTTGTTATTTAACCAAGTTGATATATATATATATTTTCTTATGTCTAGGATATTAAAGAGTGAGATGACTTGAGAGAATGGCTAGAAATATCATAAATACCCTCACCAGACCTAACTATTACTTTAGGTATAGGATTATTTGATGAGTATGTTTCTTAAAAATATACCATGTGGATATTAAGGATATAATAGTTGTACATTAGGACCAAGAGCATAGGGAGATTTTTTAGACACTAAAATTCAATTAATATATGCTTGAAAAAGTTTATTCTTGACATATTTACCTTACTTGGTAAACTCACCATTTTGATAACCATTTATTTCCTTACAAGTATTGAAATTTATATGAACATCTTCTATATCTCTCTAAAGTATTCCTAAACATATTTTACCATTAAACACTCCAATTTTAGTCTAGTTTCATAATTCTATGTCCTATCTAGACAAGAGTGAACTAAGCAAATAGGGATGCACTATGCACCTATCCACTAGGTCAGACTTATCCCTTGCATTATAACAACTAGTTTTTTAAAATTACATGCTTCTTAATTGATCTCTCTCATATTCCATGAGGTTTTTCATCAGGAATAATTCATTTTTTTCCTATAAGATAAAGTCAAGTGCTTCATTGGAAATCCCCAGTTATAAAAGCTATTACTCTTGAAAAATCAACTCAAAAGCCTTTATCTATTCATTTAAGTGCATTAATTTAATTATGTTGCAATTATAAAATCATTGGAAAATTCACTTTATATTATTACAAGTAAGGCACTATATCATAAATGATAGTTGCCTTCATCTTATGATCTTCCCCAAAGTGAGAATTGCATCAGCTTGAGGTCCACATAGACTATGTAGGTGGTACTAAAGACATTGGGGTATTGATGAAATATCATCCATATCCCACTTACCCACTTATTTTACACCTTTGAATTTGATTGATTGTTTCCTTTTGTATACTAGGTTTTGATCTTTTAGAAGCTATTAGTGCAATATATCAGAGATCACATAGAGATATTTAATGTTGAGTATGATGCCAATATGGACACTTGAGTTCTATTTTTTAGAATTGGTTTATTTTTATTTTTTTATTTTATTTATTTTTATTAATGACCTTAATTGATTGTTTTTTCACTTTTGGACACTTTCTAATGATTTCTTAAAAAATAACTAGAACTACCAGTTCACTATAGTTCATTGTTTGTATACTTAGTTGAGTCTAAAAATTATCCACTCATCCCAAAGGATGTGGGGTGAAATTTATTGATTGTATAAATGAAATTAAATTTATTTTAAGTTAATTTTATATAAGTATCTTAGTTTGGACACCTAGGTTAATTAGGTTATCATTTTTGGTTGCACATCTTACTTTATTGTTGAAGAGGCTTATTGCATGATATCTAAATATTTATAGTGAGTTAAACTTAGATTTTTTAGTATATTATCAATTGAGTTAGTCTATTTTAAGTTTAATTAGTGTGTTAATATTATTACATTATATTTTTCACTTTTAGTCTTACTTGGATTGCAATTTTCCTTGTAATTAGTACAAGATAGCTTTTTTATTTAATAAAGTTATAGACAATAAAAGTGTGGCACATTATTTAAATTGGAGAATTTATTTTATGCTTTATCTATAATAATATTTCAGTTATAAATTAATTTAGACCAGAAAGCATATATTTTAAAATTTTAAGTTATTTATTACATTTCTTGGTTAAAATTTTCACTCATAACAGAGTTAGTTTGACAACTAGTAATTTTGGGATAGTTTTGTCGATACATAGTTTTAATTTTAGATTGAAACAAAAATGATTTTCAATCCATAAATACATTAAAAACATTAATTCGGTATCATATCCATGTTCAATCAAGGTTCAAAAAAAAATTTGGGTGATTTTTAGAATATATAATGGCTTTAGTGAATTTTGCTTCCATTAATATTCTTGTTTTCAAAGGTGACAACTTTGAGTATTGAAGAGATCAGTTGAAGAGAATTTTTGTGTGAAAATTATTTTGAGATAATTTTATCCATGGATAAACACCAATTTAATATTGGAATACCTTGACTTAATTTCATAAAATAACAAGAAGGGATGAAGAAAAGAGAGATGCACAAGCTTTCTTATATCTTTAGAATGACATATGCCCAATCATTTATCCAAGAGTTGTAGGATGCAAGAATGATCATGAAGAATGGAATACCTTGGAGACTTAAAATAAAGGAGATATTAAGGTAAGAGAAGTAAAAATCCAAACCTTTAAAGTAAATTTTGATTATTTGAGAATGTCAGATTCTGAAGGGCTTGGAGATTATTGCATAAGAGTAGATAATTTAGTACATAGAATCAAGGTTTATAGAGATATCATACAAGAAAGTGTTATAATAATAAACATTTTAAGATATTTAAGTCAAATACTGATTCATATTTTGATCATTATTAAATATTTTAATACATGAACACTATAAGTGTTGATGAGTTAGTTATCTTATCTCATGAGAATAAGATGAGACTATATGTAAGAGATCTAGAACATGGTCTCAAACAAGCATTTGAAATCATGGAAAAAAGTTAGAAAGACCAAAAAGGAAAATAAAAATAAGAATCATGGTACTTTACAAAACTCAAATTCAAATGTAAAATCTTAAGTAAATGTAAGATCAATAAATATTTTACTTGTCATTATTACAAAAAACTAGGACACATGATAAAATATTGCTTGATACGTGTATCTAAGAATCAAGCCAATAAATAAATGGAAGAGAAGGCTTTTAAAGATTTAAAAAATTAAGTATAAAGAGGACTCATATTATTGTCTCACATGTTTTGTGGGAATATGGGATTTAAATAATTTTTTCTCTTTTGTTCAAGTTGCTCAAATCAGGTGACAAGTCACAAAGATGATTTTAGCAAGCTAGATGATTCCTTCAAAAACCAAGTGCAATTAGGAGATGGAAATTACATCCAAGTTGGAGGAAATGGAATCATGAAAATTATCATAATTAAAGGTAAGGGTGATATAAATTGTCACATCTAATTTCCTCTATGGATTATTTAAAGTATTAATTACTAGATTATGTGATTAATGATTAGTAGATCTAAAATTTATTTCTGAGTTAGATTTGTATATATTTTTCATAGATAGATATATTAATTATTTCATGATAAATATATGTATATAGTTGTTTCATAAGTTTTATTAAGCTTATGATCATGATTTTTGCATATTACTTGTATTCAGTAGTTTATTATGGTTATATGCCAATAATTATTTTGATTTTAAACCAACTACCAATTTTTTTGATGAGTTTGTTGTAGGACTACCCATCCTCATGTTCAGATGGAGAGTATCATCAAAGAGGGGGGTGAAAATACAGATAATGGGGATAAAGATAAAGTTATGTTGAAGCCAAGCGAAAATCACATTAGTTATTCAAGTGAAAAAAACATTATTTTCATTCATTGCTTAATAATATTTGAGTCTTATTTGTCTTTATTTACATGATTTGCATACATATGATTGAATATATAATGTATTATGTTTTTTTCACATTATTATATCAAGTAGAATCTTGTGTATTGATTTGAGTTGATTTTTTACCATTTCTTTTAGCTAATTATATATGCTTTTATGACTTAACATAGGAAATTCATTTATCAGGTTAGAGATTTAATGACTTGTCTCATTTAGCTATGCTTTTATAGTCTTAATGGTGTTTTTACATATTGGAAGTTTATTGGTAGTTATTTTAATAAAGTTGTTTAACCATGTATATTTTTGTTATTAAACTACCTAGTTGGTGGTAAGGTATTTAGAGGAAAAATACCCCCTAAACCAAATTGATTTTGGTTTCCACTTCAAAGTTTCATAGATTATAGTTCTTTGTCATACTTAATAAAATAGATAAAACTTATAATTTTACATGGAATTTTTTTGATGTTTTTATTATGATGTTATAATTACAATATGATAAAAGTAAACAAGAATGACTTAGGGTTTTGGTTTTATTTGGTTAACGTTATCATTTTGAGGTTTGACCTGGCTAAGGAGATGATATCGATCTATTTGAATGCCATGCATATATATGTAAACCAAACTTCATGTTTAAGAAATATAATGGAATGATGCATTTATAAGCATGAATTTCATGATGAAGATGTTGGCATAAATATTGGGGAGAAATTGGGTCATGGAGGACATGCATAGTTTGTGGAAAGGTAATAAAGAAGAGAAGAGGAAAGTAATAGGGGATGACAAATGATAGGACATGAAGGGAAAGATATTAGGAAAGGGAGATAGTTCAAATCTTGTCAAATTTCCATATTTTTGGACTACAATCTTCTATAACCAAGTCATTTTTTTGTTAATAGTTTACAAAAATATAAGAAGAAAATGCTATGGTTTTTTGTCATAGGTTTTGTTACTTTTATCATAGGTATGAAATTTTTGATTTAACAAAACCCTAATTGAAAACTCTAGTGATTTAGGTCTATAGACTTAAGAATGGAATTTGATTGCATCCTCAGGCCTATAGAACTGAGGACCAAACCCTATCGATAAGGATCTAGTCTTTGTTATTTTAGATTTTTGATATTGATTGATATAAATACATTCTAGCATGTTATTGAATAAATTC